>JBAMJV010001734.1:112500-437613 GCA_037951105.1 Echinarachnius parma
GGTACGTTGTATTATTTCCGGGTAGCGTGTATGTGTACTGTATAATACCGCTAATACCTCCTTGGTTATGTGAATAGCTAGCTTTTCTTTGCACATCAAAGCGCAATCGTGTGCAGCCTACCGCATCCTACTGTATTGAATCGCGCTGTGCGGCTTACCTGTACCGGTAGCTACCCCATTGAATCGCGCTGTGTTTTGTGAAGTACAGTACAGTGGTACGGTACTTACGTAATGAAAGATATCATGGAACAAGAACCAGCTGCGAAGGATTACGCCTCCCCGGTGCAAAGTTCATTGTGTATAGTTCAATGTTGCGGTAATGATCGGGCAGGATGAATGAGCAGGGTGGGTCGATATCGCCCGACCAGCAGAGGACTGAAGTTACCGCTCTATTGTACCATACCCAGTACTATACTGAGACGATGGTCATTGTTATGAGGAGCGGGGGTCATGTCAGCCCGCCGGGTTAACTTGCATGCAATTGACAACTATTACCGGAGCGACTTTGTACAAATATTTACTGTGTATGCCGCCGCGATATGAAAGCTTTGCTGATTGGCTGATGAATAACAGCAAACTGCGCATGCGTTATATTGTTTGTATGTATCGTGATCGATCGTGAAAAGCGAAGGGTCAAACCGAAAATTTGTTCAACCGCTCTCTCGCTCTGTGAGAATGGATGCAAAACTTTAGAAGCGATTTTCTCTGTTGTTTGACAAATAGCTGGGCTCTGGTCCGCGTTATTAAATTGCGTTTTTCTTCCCTTCATGAAAATTATATGCGGCAAGTTATACATCATTTTAAAGCTGAAATCCGAGAGAATTCAAAACACCAAAAATCTCAATTTTGATATTCCCGATGAATTACCCAAAGTGACAGAGGGGGACACATATGATTGTTATTTTTTCCCCTTTCTTGTTGCTTGAAGGCTTGTTGAGATTGCCCAGTGTCGATTCCCTGAGTACATGTCTTCGGAGGAGAGATTGCTCAATCTAGTCGGCAGAGTTCACATATCACTGGAATCAACATGCTCAGATCTGTTGCACAGGTAGGAAGATGAGATGATGATGATGATGATGACAATAATGATGCTGATGAAGATGGTGATGATGATAATGATGCTGATGATGATGATGATGCCGATGATGATAATGATGACAATGATGACGATGATGCCGATGATGATAATGATGACAACGATGATGATGATGATATCAATCATAGTGGTGATGGTGGTGATGATGATGATGATGACAATGATGATGATGACAATGATGATGATGACAATGATGATGATGACAATGATGATGATGATGATGATGGTGATGATAATGATGATGATGATAGAGATGATGATAATGATGCTGATGATGATGATGATGCCGATGACAATGATGAAAATGATGATGACAATGATATCAATCATAATGGTGATGATGATGACGACAATGATGATGATTAGAATGATGATGATGATGGTGATGATGATGACGATGATGAAGATTATCATGGTGATGATGATGGTGATGATGATGATAATGATGATGAGTGTGATACAGTGCATTGTGTCTGCAATCATCATTAATTCCCATGACATGCAGAAAGAAATATGATGGAAAGGTTGGCCAAATTATTATGATAATGGTGATGTGTTAAGTTATACATTTTTCAAAGTTTGCCTTCAAACTTTTAAAAATTTTGTTTAGACTAAAAATAAAAGCAGTAATTCAAAATGGTCCAAGGTGACTAGCTTGCTGTTCTCTATTCTATCAATCCCTTCTCCGGGAAAGATTTTTAAGGTGGACAGTATATTTGAGATGCTAAAAACAAAAACAAAATACCCTAGAATATTACTATCTTTTCTCAGACTGGAAAATCTAGAAGAAGATCTGATTGAGAAAGGTGTGCGACTAGTCATCCTAGATTCTGTCGCTTCTCTGGTGCGGAAAGAGTTTGACGGAAGGGTCGGCAAAAACATGGTGGAGAGGACAAATCTGCTTGCTAAACAGGCGGCCATTTTGAAGTACCTAGCAGAGGAGTTTTCCATTCCGGTATGTGAGACCTTTCCTTCATATGTTCTGACTTTGTGTGTGCTAAAGCATACTTAATGTGTGTCTTTTGTCACTGATGTGAGTCTGATGTGAGCAAACATTTCTAGACTTAATTATAATCTCTATTTTCTACCATAGAGAAGTGCATGTGGTTATTTATTGTTTTGATTTGTCTTTTTCCCCTGATTTCCTACCAAATATAAGTGTGTGATCCTATTGTGCTTCATCAGTGCCTGTCTATTTGCTTGAGTGGGTTTTATTTGTGAAATTGCATGCCCCCCAAAAATATGTTCCTGAATATAATTATGATATACAATTATCTGTATTTTCTGTCAATTTTTAAAATGCAGTCACTATGATTGTGCAATCTACTAGTAATTGGTGTGTT
The DNA here is from genome assembly GCA_037951105.1 of Echinarachnius parma. Lineage (NCBI taxonomy): Eukaryota > Metazoa > Echinodermata > Echinoidea > Clypeasteroida > Echinarachniidae > Echinarachnius > Echinarachnius parma. The sequence goes on from JBAMJV010001734.1 coordinate 114,940, forward strand.
TGTGGGTTCGTAGTGATTCTGTTTGTAGTGAATTTTATGTTGCATGTGCATGGATGAATAAGTGCAGAAACTTGCAATTGATCAATTGTGATTTAACCCTGCTGATTTCTACTTTTTTGTGGGTACCCATCTTATTGTGCTTGATTTAGATAATCTATGTTGTCTGGGGGGTGTTGCATAAAGAGTTGCGCTTAGTCGCAAGTCCGAAAATGCGCCTAAATGCGCAATTCTGATTGGCTCAAGTGCGCATACATGTTTTCTGACTTGCGATCAAACACAACTTTGCAATTAATCGCAACTCTTTATGCAACAACCCCCAGGCTAGCAGTATAGTAGATGTCTTTACTGCAGTAACTGACTGGTTGTTATCTATATGCTTATTACTTACTATGGGGGATGTTTCACAAAGATTCTAAGTTGAACTTAACCCTCAGTTGGAGCAGTTCTTTTGAAAAGGTATAAATTTTGTTTAAAAAAAAACAGTAATATATCATCAAGGAGCTATGAAGATACTGATATGTTATATCTATTTTTGTTGGAAGTCTCAAATACTTTCATTTTGTTTGCTTTTTTAATATGTTTTATATCATCATTTTAAGTTCTACTTTGAATCTTTGTGAAACACCCCCAGGATTGGTCACTTGACTCTATCATTGGCGTGCTGGCCCGGGGCCAGTACAAAAAAAAAGTTACTTTGGGCCAGAAAAATATATGAAAGTCATTCTTACATGTCAGTGGCCTGATCAGGCAATTAGATTTTCAAACTGACAATGACAGAATGATAACACCTTTTGATCGTCCATGTAAGAGGTGTAGTGCCACCTCTTGTCTGTTGTTATATAGTCAATAAACGTAACAGTTGCAAGTTAGAACCAGTGTCCTAAGTATGATGATTTGACCACCATAGCCAGAGTCGATTACGAACCCGAGGAAGCCTTTTCCATAATTATCCACAGTTAATACCACTGAAGGGAGTGATATTTTGTATAGTACACCGTCACAAGTAAAGTGAAATCATCAGACCGGGAAATTTTAGAGTGGAAAACAATGGCCTGACCTTGCCACTTAGTAAATCAAGTAAGTGTGAATCCCTGACTGACCTTTGATTACTTGTTCAAACCCTTGGTTGCCTTCAAGGATAGTTGAATACCGGCTTGCATTCTCTGAATCACCATCAAGTTTTATAGGTGGCACTGTAGAGCTGTGCTGTGGTCTTCACGAGAGCATGCCATACAACTCTATATTCTGTGTGTTGCAGCCTTCTTTCCTTCTCCACACACTCTCCTTGCAGTATTTTGTTTCTCAACTCCTTCAGTTCTCCTAATGACGTGCCCAATGTACTTTAGTTTTCTTTCCATAATTCCCCTTCTGATGGTCCTGTTAAGTCCATACCAATCTTGTATCAAATATTCATCTTTCTATCTTTCTATCTTTCCACAACACCTGTAAAAACCTTCTGTAGCACCACATCTCAAAAGCATCAATTCTTTTCCTGTCATTTTATATAAATGCATTTTTATTAGTATTATTATTTAATAAGTATCAACAAAGAAAAGATAATACATTTAAACTACAAAATTTGATTTCATTTGTGGTAAATACTTCCAAAATTGGAAATAATTGTTGTCTTAAATCTAAACAATATATACGGAGAAGGCTACAACCTACAAGAAAGTAGCAGAACTCAAGTTTGCCCAAACAAAATTAATTCACACTTTTCTGACCATACAGGTCTGAAGGGCTTTCTTTTCTGCATTACCTCTACGTCACATGGTACCTTAATGTTGTGTCCAACCCACTCATTTCTCCTTCCCAGCCAACTTACTTCAAATGAGTCTTTGTCATACTCATACCTCTAGGCTATAGGGCATTGAGACTGAGTCATGATCTACCAATCTACTATATTAATTTTTCAGTGTTAGACAGTGTTTTGATGTGACATCTTTCATAACTCGTAAAGTGCTGAATGCATTTGTGCACACACTTACTTTCACTTGGTTGTTTCACCCAAACCCATTGGCCCGGATTCACAAAGGAGGTTTGTACAAGCCATGGTTTAAACCATGGTCTACATCTATGGAGTGCTTCTCGTATACAAGTAAAAACAATTTATAATTTTTCTATTAAATGATATGACTGTTAGTGCTTGCTAACCAGCAAATTTCACCATCTGAGAAGACAAACATTTATTTGGTGCATTTAGTAAATGTGTACCATCAACATTGTTAAAAAGTAAAGAGTTTGTAACATTCTTTCTCCATCAGTTTACAAATGGCACTCCATAGATGTAGTCCATGGTTTAAACCATGGTTTGTACAAACCTCAGTCCTTTGTGAATCCGGGCCATTGTATGTAGTGCCACTTGTACACCTTCACTCATACCACTTTAATATATAGGGCTACTTTCCTATTGTATTTGATAAGGGCTTGTCTTTAGCAGTGGCCTTGGTACCAATGGCCACCAGAAAATTCATTTGGCCACTATCAACCCTTTCTTGTATTGGCCACCGACGAATTATGGATCTACAACACCAAGGTCCTGTTGCAGAAAGAGATACAATCGATTGTAAGTTACAATTGATTGTAAGCCAGAATTTTTGCGTGTTTCAACCAATCAGATTCAGGCATTTAGAACATATGTGACCTTCCACCACAAATAGACCGTTATGTCGCTCAGATAGTTTCTCTGTTATTAGCTAAAATAATCAAATTTGGTTTAAAATATGAGATTTAGGATATTTGTATTTCCTGAATGAAGGTACATGTATCTTAATCTACCTTCTGTGAAGTTTTGATCGTCAGAAATCATTTTAAAATATGTTTTTTCATTGAATAACAAATATCAGATTACAGCGCTTGAATGGACGCCAATCTTTGAAGTGGCCTGTTTCTGCCTTGTTTTAAATCTGCTTCAGCCATTTTCCAAAGTCTGTCTGATGTGTATTTTTGTCCACCTGAAAGGAAGGCATAAGAGAGAGCTCTGAGTCATTGTATGCATGAATAATAATATTATTTTGTATAATATGCTCTAGTCTGCTAGCATGGTGTGTTTGCTTTGAATGTATCTTTTTATCTTGTTAATCACCACATTGCTTTTTTTGTATTAGCCTTGAAATGAATCTCTAAAGAATTGGCACCTTGGATGTGAAATTAGTTGACCCTTTTTATGTTTAAGAAAATGTTTGAGATTATTTTAATTCACATAGTATTGCGATACTATTTATTGGCAGTCCTGATATGAAAATTATTAAATCACAATTACTGCAAATGGGGCGCACTTTTATGGTTGAGAAAATGTTTGAGATGCATGTATGTAAGTTTGTTTGTGTATTACAGTACTATTTGTTGTCATTCCTAGTATTGGCATTACAGTGGTTGCAATGTTACTTTGCTACACTTTTCGTGTATATTTGATTTGCCGAATAAAATAATAATAAATAATAATAATAATAATTGCTATAAAATGGGTTACACTTTTATGGTTTTAAGGGATGTTCCAGGGGGTGTATTCGATTTTTAAGATAAATGTATTGTATCTACGTCACTAAAATATTTTGTCAGCAAATCAGTATTCATTTAGCACAGTTTCAGAATACTGATTTGATAAATCACAAAATAGTCAAAAGTAATAGAACATTATAGTTGGTAAAAATAGAACCAGCAATAGCCAAGCAGGCTAGTCAAGGCCAGTCCTTTCACAATATTATCATACAAATAATACAATATTAATACGATAGCATCATACAATTCTAAGCTTCTGAATACCAAAGTCAATATAATTCTCAAAAGAATCAGATCAATAGTTTGTTCCTTAACCCATTCAAGACCATATGATTTGGGTATAACATGTGTTCTCCATAGACTTCAGCCCGAGTAATTTGGGGACCAGTCTTGAATGGATAAAAATGCTCAAAAAGAATAAGTTTTGAATAAATCATACAGACACTCAGTCTTCTTACCAATCTGAACTTCTGAACATGGCTTAATAATAATGATTGGTTCAAGTTGATTCTAAGTTCAAAAAGAGATCATCCCAAATGCAGCCAATGTGTCAAACAGAAAAATGTGAATGATGTCTTCCTATCTACTCGAGATACATACCTTGAACATACAGTGAAACCTCCTTATAATGAGTACCTTGTTCCATTGAATTTACCTTGTTATATAATGTATATCTTGCTGTATGACGTCTTAGAAATAAACAAAACATAGAACCTTGACACATTGTTTTAAAAGAGCCTGTTATAAAGAGGCTCCACTATCCAGAGCTGCCAACTACTAGTATTCCGTTTCTGCCGTAATTGTTACGTTTAAACAAATGTAATTACGGTAATATTATAAAGTCATATTATGTTTTTTGTTGGTTTTTAATATGTTTTTTTTTGTTGTTGTTGTTGTTGTTGTATGACAATGCATTGCCAATTTAAGAATTTTGCCTAAATTAAAGCGATTTATGCACTAATACAAATCAAACAAAATAACGAAAGCAGGTACAGTAATGAAATAAAGCTCCTAAAATAGTGCACTTCATATTTACTTATTTTCTTCTAGCTCAATTGTAGGACTACCGAACCACAAATATGTGGGCCATCGTCCTTGATGGGTTTCTGCTACACATACACCATGATGTCATGCAATTTATTGTACTTTTCTGTTACTTCCCATTCAGTTGCCTACAGATGTGGATACTTCTTACCACCTCCACTTCAAATATGAGTATGTAAACATTAAACAGGTGATATTAGGTGACACAGTGCCTTCTACTTTATTCTACTCTATAAGGGAAGCCAAACGCTGGCATTTTCGGTCACTGTTACTGATAAGTGACTGACACCAGTCACTTCTTGTCTATATATTTCTTTTGGGTTTCAATAATAATCAAAATAATCAATGTTTTTTAAACCACTTTTTATCTGTTTTGACTGAACACTGGAGGCTGCCATGTTTACCAACCGTATGAAATGAAATGTCATCTGACCTTGCACTAACAAAAATGGGTTACATTCCACTGACAAAGCAGCAGTTACAGAACTCGTTTTTGTTTGTGCACGCTCGGATGACGTTTCATGCAGTAACATTCGAAAACATGGCAGCCTCCAGTGGTCAGTCAAAACTGTTGATACTGTTTTTAAAAAACATTGATTATTTCCATTATTAGTGATATCCAAGATATGGCTAGAAGTGACAGGAATTCTGCACTTGTCAGTAACAGCAAGAGAACATTCCAGCATTTTGTTTCCCTTTAACACCCTCTCCGTCCTCAATCTTTTACCTCACATCTTCTCTCTTGCTTCCTGTATCCTTATTTTCCCTTCTCATTCAATCCCCTCTTTCCCTTACTCATTTCCTTTTCTTCCTCTTCTTCTTTTCGTTCATTTAAAAAATATATTTTAAGAATAATAATATTAATAATCATGACAATTACAATAATAATGATAATGATGATAATTTAATGATAATGATTATAATAATAAAAATAATGATAATGATACAAATTATAATAACAACAATATTAGTAATGCATAATAATTATGTTAATAATACTTATCAAATTAGAAAGGGCTTACTGTATGTCTTTATATATCACTTTCCTTTTCATTGAAGATTAAATTTACTGTACTATTAAAATGTATGCATAATTGAAATATTTAATCTGTTTGTGTTATTCTTTATTTATGTTTGTATGTTTTATGATGTTCTTATAATGTTTGCACTTCATCCCTATTCTATTCAGAGATTAATGTGAAATAAATACAAGTTAAAGCAATGAACACTGTATTAGACTATAAATACCGTATCAATTATACAGCAGCAAGTAGGACATAGGAAGGCATAGAAATGAAAGAGTTAAACAATGCCCCAAAATAATTTATTGATATGATGAAACAGTTAGTTTTACAATGTAGGTATCTATACCACCATAAATTAGAAAAATGTGTGTTTACAACAAATATTGTATGCAATCTTTTTAAGTCAATCCTTATGTTCTTTATACATTTGATTACAGTTTTCTGCAAACTTATATTCATGATAATAGTAATATGACGACTTTCAAATCCAGGGAACTTATTTTCCTGGAATGGATTACTTTTAATACTAATCTTTTTCTAATTAATGTCAAATAGTTATTTTTGGCTGTTGGATTTGGTTCCCTTCAACTCATTCTGGACCGGTCCCACAAATACTCTGGCCGAGGTCTAATGGAGAATGCATGTTATACCAAAATAAAACAGTCTTGAACGGAGGAACCTCAATGTAAATAGCTCTTATATAAAACCCTCTGAAAAGAAGGTAACTTTGCTAGCTCTTTATATTTTTTTTATAACCCTGATATAATATGATACTAGAATACCATAAAACTTCGCCTATAGGCGCTACTATCTCACAGTATTAGCAGGTATTAATCAACAGCCCCAGCCGCATCCACAAGGATCTAGTTTAATGAATATGTATCTAGCCCTTTGTCAACGATCTTCGAGCAGGTCTTAATGAATATTCATGATAGCATAATCATGTAAAGTTGAGACAACCCTATTGAACCAGTACCGCCTATAGGCGAAGTTTTACGGTATGGCAAATTTCTTGGACCAAAGGTCCTCGCTATAACAAGGTTCTACTGTATGCTGTAGTGTATAGAGGATGACTAAAAAAATCCTAGAAAAAGTTACATTCTCATTTGAGAATTATGTTATTCTCTCTTAAATCGTAATACATGATTCTCTTCCCCCCCCATTCCACTTCCCCTCCCCCCCCCCCCCCCCTCCGACACACAAACATAACATAACATAACATACACCCACAAACATACATTATGCATACAGCAAGCATAACCCACAAATCTGTATTTGTTACTTAGGCAAATCTTTACACAAAGTCTAATTACTGATTATTTTTAACATAAATTTTGTGTTACATATTCCATATGCTGTGTATGATGTAAACAAACCATCATTTCATGAAGCGACACAGACATTTGGATTTTCAATCATTGTCAGTATCATCTGAAAAAAAAGTAATGCAGAAAGAGTTTGAGATAGGGGAATAGCTAGAACTGAAAGCAGGTGGGTTGGGAGGGAGAGAGCGAGAAATGGGATAGAGATGGATGGATGGTTAGATAGAAGATCTTAGTGGAGAGATAGATAAATAGATAGATAGATCTATAGATGGATGGTTCGATGGATGGATGGATGGATGGATGGATGGATGGATGGATGGATGGATGGATGGATGGATGGATGGATGGATGGATGGATGGATGGTAGTCGTGTGTGTGTGTTCGTGTGAATGTGTGAGAGAGAGAGTATGTGTGAGTGAGAGTGAGAGAGTATGTGTGTGCATGTGAGTATGTGAAAACAAGAGTGAGTGAGTGTGAATATGTGTGTGTGTGCGCATGTGAGTATGTGTGGGCGTGTGAGTATGAGTGTGGGCATGTGAGTATGAGTGTGGGCGTGATAATGTGTTTTGTAGCTAGAGAAAAGTCATTGGGTGGTACAGATGGATTGGGTGGGTGGGTCAGCTGTGATGCCTGTTTGCATTCCTGATTGACTAGGAATGTCCTATCCAGACATTGGAATGCTACATGTGCGTTGTGTCTGTGTCTGTGTGTATGTGTATCTGTCTGTATGTCTGTATTTGTTTATACATTCATATGTGTGTGTGTAAACAGTTGACAGCTTTTTTGAAATAAATATAACTTATTGATTCATTAGAATGATGATGATGATGATTTGTCATAATGATGATGATGATGATGATGATGATGATGATGATGATGATGATGATGATGATGAATATGATGATGATAATGATGATGACGACAACGACGACGACGACGACGACGACGACGACGACGACGACGACGACAATTCATAAACTTTGGCGTGAAACAAAACAGAAAGTTAGACCGATGTAGACTGAAAGAATTGGCAGTGGCAGATAGACAGTTGGGCAATGAGATGAGTTTGAAACTTTGAGTTTGGCTTTAAAACAAACAACTAAACATTAGCAGATCCAAGACAAATGAGCCATGACATGTAGATGTATCTGTCGAAGTATGCCAAATACCTGTTTAACGCCAGAAACTTTTCCAAGGACATGGAAGGGAAAATGTGAAAACTGAAAAGACAGATTTTTGTTACACTTCTGAAATGGTCTAAATTTGGAGCCTAGATTTGAAAAGAGTACCGAATTCTGTGGAGTGGTACAATCCTTTCTGATCGAAGTGTACAATGCTTGGCACTTTGTAGTTAAGTCTCCGGGGCACATGATCGCCACAAGAGGACAATAACGCACTTTTGCAAACACCACGCGACGGACAAGATAGCTTCTTCTTTTCCTTTCCTTTCTCTCTGTTCTCTCTCTCTCCCCTTCACTTCTTATTTCTATCTGTTTACATATACAGTGTACCCAAGAATTATTTGGACACCTTGAAAAAATCACTTTAATTTAAATGATGCTAGAACAAATTTTGAACAAAATGTTTGGTAAAAAGCTGCCTAAAATTCATTGTATGTGTTTATTAGATGCTGCTTTGTTGAAATCAAGATAAAATATAAGACCATTTTTGAAAAATTATCAAAATAGTTAGTTTCCTATTTTTCAGGGTGTCCAAATAATTGTTGGTTACACTGTACATGTATACATGTAACTCACTTCATTCAACTTTTCTTTCTACCCTTCCCTCTCTCTACCAACCTCACCTGCCTCTCTCCCCCCTCCCTATTTGTTCTCACTACTCCTTTCTCTCCTATGTCTTCTACCACCCCTCTTCTTTCTCTCTTCTCCCCGCCTCTACCCCGCTTCTTTCTCTTTATTCTCTTATTTTCCCACTTTCTTCTCCCACTCTCTCTCCCTATCTCTTTTATAGACTGATGGAAAATGTCTCCATCATGATAGCTTCCCATGGCCTTTAGCATCTAATTCCAACATGTATCCTATCAGAGACCAGCCACATTTTTAATCCATTAAAGCTCTACAAATACTGAACATAGAGGAAAGAGAGACACACCGAGAAATGGAAGAGAGGAAAAGGAAATGTGGTGCAGATTTGGATGAGAACAAGGGAGATTAAAATCAAAGGAAGAAAGGGAGAGGGGGAGAGATGGAGAGAGAGAATGTGTGCATATGAGAGGGTGATGGAGAGAAAGATAAGGGAGTTTTTGTAGCCAAATATTGGCTTGTTCATTGACTTATTTTAATTCTCATTTTATTTGGCATTATTAATCGTTTCTTCTACCGTATATGTCGCAATAATGTTGAACGGGAATGATCTACCAGGTAATATCTAAGTAAAACTGGGCATATGTTTGTTGAAGTTTGGTCCTGACAATCTGGCAGGGACTGACATGCTAGCAGGGCAAGCGTGCTGGCGGGCTCTCATGTGAGCCAGGTATATTATGGTGGACAAGGGTAGCCGAAATGGCAGGTAAATAAAAGGGGACATTTTTCTGCGTGGGTGTCCTCACTGGGGAGGGAAGGGAGGCTGTCTCGTATTCCCGAAGAGTAAGCACACATTCCTGTCTCTGTGGCTGTCTTTCTCGGTCAATATCGTCGTCGGGTGAGAGTGAGAACGGCGTTAAGATGATTTTGGGCTAAGTTGTGGCTTCACCTCTTTGTTATTTCAAATAATTTCTGATTTTTGGCTTCTACCTAGCTCCCCAACGTTGAACATACATGTATGATTATCACAGAAATACAAACTAGTGACCTAGCGCCCTTCTCTTTCTCAACCAATGATATGCCTCCCCAGGTCTCCCCCTCCACCAACTCCCTCCCCCCCCCCTCCCCCTCTTTCTCTTTCTCTCTCATTCATTTTTCTTCTACCCTTCTATTTCCTTTACAGCTTTCTCTCTTAATTTTAATATTTTCTCTTTCTTGGAGTCTCCCCTTTTTCTTGTTGTCTGTTTTGTCTGTCTGCCTAGTCTATCTTGCTCTGTCTCCTCTTTCTTCTTATTCTCTCTGTCAGCATCAGTCCTTCCTATCCCTCAAAACCTGGTCATGCCTCTGTTCCTTACCCTCTCAGTACCAAATTCTAATTCCCTTGACCTAGTTCATTAGTCATGTTTTAATGAACTGCTTGACCCCCTATAGTACTATGAATGCAAACCAATTTCAGCTTGGTAATAAGCCTTAGTTTCCGGCATAAGATTAATTAAAAAGTCAAAACATAATGTATTGTGTGCATTTAGTAACAAATCAGTAGATATGATTCTATTAAGTTGACCTTGGGGCTCAGACAATTAATTGTTCTACCTCCACATCTTTTTCGACCTCTATCTTCCCTCAACTGTTTGTTTTGATTTTATTGTTATTGTCTCATCCTCTCTAACGTATACTCCTCTCTGTCTGTGTTATGTTCCATCTATTTTTTACTTGTTGTTCTTCAGACACCATCTCTATTCATGAATGTATCTGTCTTTATACCTGTGTCATCTTATCTATGTATTTATCTATCTCTCTCTCTATGCTCCTCTTTCTGTGGATATATATATGTTTCCATCTGCTAATCTATTTTCTTCCCCCTCTTTCTCACATTTTCCCTGGCCAGCCATGTCTGGGTTTGAGATGGTACATGATTGAGAGGCAGTGCAATGGGACATATAAAGAAATAGACAGCTTTGATGGAGGTAATGTTATCAACCATTATCAAAGTAAAAAACAAAAAAATGGCATTGAAACAAGGTTTAATTTCAAAGACGAGCCATTGGAAGCCATGTCTGGGTTTGAGATGGTACATGATTGAGAGGCAGTGCAACGGGACATAATAAAGAGACAGTTTTGATGGAGGTAATGTTATCAACCATTATCAAAGATTTAATAAATAAAAAATGGCATTGAAACAAGGTTTAATTTCAAAGACGAGCCAATGGAAGCCATGTCTGGGTTTGAGATGGCGCATGATTGAGGGGCAATTCATTGGGACAAAGCAATAAACAGTTTTGATGGCAACCATTAGCAAACTTAACAATAAGATGGCTGTGAAACAATGGGCGGAGTCAAAATTAATTTCACAAACACAAGTATCCCAGACTGCTTTTGTTTGCATTCAATATTACAGTATTTCTCTCGTCATTTCGGACTGTCTAATTTCCAAATTGCAGGTTTTGTTTTGTATGGCTATATGTGACAGGTTGACAGAGAAGCTAGTTGGGGTAGATGCAGCCATCATTGTGAAAAGGTCATTTCTCTGAAATTATTTGCATTTAAAGGGATCTTGTATCTTTGTTAAAATGTGCCAAAACTGGCAAGGGGTTGATAAATTGTGTATTTCCGTGATCAGATATGTCCACTGAATGATGTGTGAAAATTCCATGGTAAATGAATGTCATATGACCAAGTAATATAGTGATATTTGCTATAAATCATTGCAATACATTTGTACACAGTGGAAACTCTTCCGGTGAGACTTACAAAATTCCAACATTTCAATCATAAATATCTTTATAGCGAAAGAAAGAAAACCGAAAACGGGTTCCATGGTTCTATTAAAGTATGAATACAACAAGGTGTGTGAGAACTGCTTAAGAACTAGTTTTGCCGATTTTGACAACGTTACTAGATCCCTGTAAAGATGGCTGGATGGTAGGGAAGGGATACATATAATTATAAGAGGTGCAGGGCCAGATCAATCATGTCCACGCCATCTTCAGATGAGGGAAGGGAGATTTTGACGTCATCTCCATGGCATTGACTAAAGTTTTGAGTCAAAGTCGAAAAGCACTTTTCATAATTCAATATTGATAATCAAATGTTCCCTATAAAGTCAAAATGTCACCTCCTTTTCTCCTCTCTGTTTATAGTTAACCTTTACTGTACTCCTTATTTTCTCCTTCTTTTCCTTCGTTTCCTTCGTTTCCCTGGGATAAATTTGTATATTCTTTCTCAATTGATATTTCATACAAAATCTTAGATATTTTATATCTCAATATTTTTATCAGAAACTTTGTTAGTAATAGCCATTCAACATTTAATATACATACATGTTTGACTACTGAAAAATTAAATGAACAGATTGGCAATTTGTCTTCTCACAATGTTACCAAGTACCTTTGAAGGGATCTACAGTAGTAACTTTGTTGACATGTGCAAACAAATCACTAGAGTTCTAAGTAAGTTTTGTGGCTATGGACAATGTTACTAAACTAACCAACTCCCCATATATAAAGAATACATGTCATATGAGAATAATTACGAGTAAAGTGTCACATATTTGCAATCATTTTGTCAATTTGTCACTAGTTGTATTTTATATGCCTTCATTTTGGTACTTCTCATGATGGATACATAAATACTACCAGAATTCAATTTTCAAAAATGTAAAGTAATCTTTATTTTGATTTTTAGCATTTCAATAGTCTGAACTAAAGGGGAAGTATGAAATAATCGAGAGACCTAATACTAGAACTGTACATGTACTTGAGACTTGGTTTAAAAATTATGATATCATCTGATATTTGTGACAATTCTGAATGGCAAGCTTTGGTAAAGTTTAACTGTAGAGGGAGACATACAAGTTGAAACTATCAAGAGGTGTACTACTCTGTAGGAGACAAATTCTACATGTCTCTGTTGGCAATGCTGTGCTATGCTGTGCACACATACACAAAACACATGTATGCATACATACATGTACACGTATGTGCCCACGCATGACAAGTACTCTCTTCGGGGGCAATCACTATCCGTGATCAACACCCATGATCATCATTTTGCTGCTCTATCTCGCAAACACGATTCAATCGGTCTTACATTATCACTAGCAATATTCAGCATTTCGCTGCTCGTTTTTGTGACCACTATTCAATCAGTCTCAGGAGTAAGTTGATCACTACCCCATATCTCCCCTTAAACTTTCTTTCAGGTGGCCCAAAAGACACATCAAAAGACTTCCACCATAGACATTTGTTAATGAAATTAACTGGTGGCCATTGGCACCCAACCCACTGCTGAGGGCAATTATGCAGGAATGAATTTTTAATTTTAGGGGGCTACTTTTCCAATCTGATGGATATCCAGAAATTGTTCACATAATACCAGATGGTAATTTTAAGGACTACCTACCGATTTCAAGGGGCTATTTTGAAAATTAGGGGGCATTATCGCCCTCAGCCCCTGTATATTTCCTACCCTGGCTGAGGGCATGCGCTGCGACCCCTGATCAAAATTTAACTGCTACATCTCAAGACCACGATGCAATCAGTCTTCTATGATCATTTAGCACCAATCAGCGTTTTGCTGCTCCCTCTATAGATCGATCGAGACCACAATCCATTCAGTCTTCCCTGATCACTGACACTGATCAGCATTTCGCTGCTCCATTCTTAGACCATAGGGGAATCAGTCTCCCATGACCATACCCTGATCAGCATTTTGCTGCTCCAACTGGAGACCGCCATTTAATCATTCTTTCCTGATCACTAACACCGATCAGCATTTGGCTTCTCCCTCTATGATAGAGATCAGGATCCAATCATTCTGAGTAAGTCTCATGATTCATGATCTCAGATGACTCAGGTGATGTATAAAACTCATTCACCGTCCCCTCTAACGTAAATAAACATCGTCCTAAAATCACTTTTCACCTTGAATTCGTGCACCCCGCATTCAGGGCACTCCGTATTTTTGGACGGAGAATTAATTAAGAATCTTTTTATGTACATGGCCCTTTGCAAACCGCAAATAAATCATGGTTGACCAGTTCAGTATACGTCTCGTCTCACGACATCCTTTCATTGAGAGCAATTTCAAAAGTGACTGATGATGAATCATTACACATATGACGTACAGTACATCTCACACTTTATTGTAACATTGAATTATATTCCTACAAAGGGACAAGGTCTTTTTTTATTATATTAACGTTTACAACTGTTTAGGATGATTTAATTTTCCAATCGCGTCATCAGTCACTTGGTATCTGAAATACATCCAGGAAAAAGTATTGATGATTGTAGATCATCAATCATGTAGCCAGAAATATAAATGTATTGATTATTCTTCTTGACATTTCATTTCATTTTAGAGCAGCTTGGGCAAGTTTGCTCCTTTGAGTGTTGAGATGGTGCAAACGATCATTGTGCAGGTTTGAACTGTACCTGATGACCAAAGGTAATGATGCGCCTCTGAATAGGGCACCTAGATACATGGAGCTTTATAAAGGCTATTCTAGATCCATTAATGTAAAATTAACCCATTCAGAACATGAATTCTCTGTCTGCAAGGTCCATTGGGAATGCATGTTGAAATGTACCAACATCAAATTGTCTTCATTGGGTTAACTCCTTGAGTGCCAAGTTCGCATTTTTGTGAGTTACAATACACACAAATGCCATAGAGCTTTAAAATCCCTGGCACGTTAAGAGTTAATAAACAAAAATAACCTGAGTAATAAGCCTGAGTATTTATGTGGCTCATCCAGAAAATTGTCAAGTCTATATTTAAAGAACGTCATAATGAATAGTATTCCTGTAAAATGGACTGGGGTTACAAAAAAAAAGATAACAAATTAGTTGATAAAGGACTTCTGAGAGACACACAGATCGCAGATACCATACAATGCATAGGGGCTTTAATATGGCAATGTAGCTCCCAAATACATAAAAGACCCCCCTGAAAATCACAAAAAGAGCCCCAGATAATTATCAATTAGATGAAAACAAAACTTCATTAAAGTGCCCTTTTTAATGCCCGCACGCTTGAAATTCATTCCCCGAAAAACAGAATCTTATTTTGTTTCCCTACGCGTGATATGAACATGACTCTCGTTTGCCGGTCATTGAAGTTAATGCCACTCATCCCCATCATGTACTTTGGATCATTAAGATCAGCGGTGTTGAAGGCGGGGCGGGCCAAAGTGATGAAGAAATTATGAAGAGCAATTATGAGGATGGAATCGTATATAGCGGTCGTTTACCCCTGCCGATTCAAAATTATTAGCACTTACCTCAAGCTCTCATCTCATGCTCTAATTCCTACGTTGGCTGCTAGTCAAACCTAATCTTTACTGGGCAAAATTCGCAAAAGTAGAAGAGAAATGCTTTGGTCCAAAGAATTGTGGGATTTACGTTTATTTATACCTTCAGGCTAAAGACGTTTTAAAATCATCTTTTTGTTTTTGCTGTGAGAAGTTAGAAAATGTCATTAAAAGCGTGGGGGGAAAAGAGCGAAGTATAGATGTAGTTAAACATTTTCCAAAGAGAAACGAACTGGGATCATGTCTCGTGTTTGGAAAGTCATGTGCTTATTTTGAACACCTTTGTGTGAGAGGAATTCTTGTGAAATAATTTGGATGATGAATGATGAATAAGGCAGCAAGAGATGGTTGCTACATACCATATCTGCAATGTTGGCACCAGTGGCTTAGCTATGGGGTGTGGGGGGGGGGGGGGGGCAGGGGGAGGCATGTGCCCCTTTTAATTTGACAAAGCAATAACAAACATAAGGTTGGAATCAGTTTAAAAAAAAAAAAAAATGAGGTGTGCCCCCAACAATAATACTAGTGTCCCCCCCCCCTCCCCTCCCCAATCTGTCTGACCATGCCATGCAACTGTATGGCACTGACATTCTTTGTTGTGTCTGTTCATGTAATGAGTGTATATGGAACAGTGTCCTTCAGGGAGATGACAAACAGTGGCATAGCATGGTCAATCCACTCCAGATTAGGGATGGAGGGGGTGGGGGGGGGGGGGGGGACAGAGAGTTATAATGAGTGGGGGGGGGTAGCCCAGGCCATGTAAGGAATACAAATAAGTTTTAACCCGTTCAAGACTGTGCAGTTTTTGAAATTTGTTGGTTAAATGAGCATTCTTCATAAACCCCAGCCCTATAATTGTTGGTACTAGACCTGAATAGGTTCAAATTCTGTATATATTTTTTGAGGGGTGGAAGGATAGGGGGCAGTGATGGGGCAAGAACTCCTTTCCCTGGTTTAGCTGCACCACTTTTGATGAGGAAGAAGAAATAACTGTTTTGTATTAACCTTGAAATTCCTCGTTGAGTTATGCTATGCGGCATGGTGCTGTCTGTTGGCTTTGACAAGCCCGACCCAGCGGTGATGAGGAGGATGAGGCCTGGAATTTGAGGATATGATTGGCCGGGATCAGGGAAATGAGAATGGGGGGGGGGGGGGATAAAAAGGGACGGAGAGGGAGAGAACTTAGAGAGAGGAGGAGAGGTGTGGGATAGGGAGGGAGAAATACAGGTAGATAGTTTGATAGATTGATAGATAGATAGATATATATAGATAGATAGATAGATAGATAGATAGATAGATAGATAGATAGATAGATAGATAGATAGATACAGACAGACAGACAGACAGACAGACAGACAGACAGACAGACAGACAGACAGACAGACAGGCAGTAAGTAGATAGATAGATAGATAGATAGATAGATAGATAGATAGATAGATAGATAAGTGGATGTGTACATGTTGGCTGGATAGATAGATGACTAGATTGATAAATCTATACATAATATACATGTAGCTTACATAAAGCGCTTCATATATACATGTATATTATGAATAAAATAAGACATTTGTGTATAGAGCAAATAAGAAAACATCAGATTGAGATCTAGTTGTAGATAGAGAGGGGAACAAACAAACATAATCAGGAGAAATAAAGTGAGAAAGAAAAAATGTAAATACAAATCTATGAGAACGGACCTGAAGTTTTCACAGAAAAATGTACTCGGTAGCTTATTTTAGATGTATAAATGGACGTAACGAAATGAAGAAACTGATATTGATGTGTCATAAGCTGAGTTTGGCATGAGAGTATTCCAGATGACAAATGGGATTGGGAATCATCGTGGTGAAATTGTGAGTAATGTGTTTGATTCGTAGCAGTGTCCGATCTCCATTTATCTTTAAATTCAATTTTCGGGGCCTGCTTAGTCTTGTGACTTATTGGTTAGCCTGCACTCATTTGGTCTATTCCCAATGTGATTAGTAGCAAAACCAGCATACAGAGTCTTAGGATTAGGGATTAGGGTTAGGGGCTTGGATTAGAGTTAGGGTTAGGTTTAGGTTTTTGGGGTCAAGTTTGGAGTTGGGAAATGGGTGAGTTTCAATCATTATGTAGCTGACCCAATAAGATGTAGTCCAAATCGGTGTTGACAACATGACCATAAAGTCTTAGACACTTAGGCCAAAAAAAATGTTTTGTTGAATTGGAGTAACAGGCAACCAAAAATTAGGGTAGGTAGGTAGGGTTTTTTTTTTTTTTTTTTTTTTTTTTGGGGGGGGGGGGGGGGCAGGATTCGCACAAATACACAAAAACAGACAAACACACACACATATAACACACACATAACACACACATATCGCAATAAAAAATAAAAAATAAAAAAAATAAAACAGAGAAAATCAACAACAAAAAATCAGAAAAAACCTTTAGGGTCGGCGGTATTTTTAGGGTCGGGCGGGTTACGCCAATACAAACATTTTATTTTTCATGGCCTTAGTCCAACAGCTATGTTTTCAGGTAGGTTGGAATGAGTTCATATCTCATGAAGATAGTGAAGGGAACAGTGAGACGGGAAGAGAGAAAAACATATACAGAGTTCTGTTGCCAAACCATATTAACAATATTTTAAAAGATGAATGCCACCATTGTATACAAATGATTGCCTATCAAGTGATAAATCACTCATTCAATATCCAGATACTTAAATTATTAAAAGAAAATTAATCAAATTTCTATTAGAGTTTATTTTTTGTGTAAACTCCATTTGATGTCTTGATAGAGGTCATCTGTCTACAGTGGCCACTATTCTTGTTTTCCTTAGGTTATCATTTTAGACCGGATAACTGAAAGGTATTAAAGTCCTCATCTTCCCAGCCTTGCTCTGAAGTTACATTTTATGTTGTATATAATTATATTACATATATTATATGATTAATTCCACTGGCCCAATGGGCAACGAAGTATAGCATAATTGTTAATGTTTTGCTTTGTTTTAGGCCTCCAGGTTCAGCTTTTAGGCCACTAGAATTAGAAAGATTTTGTTTTTACTTGCCCGACTGGGCCACTAGGTAAAAATATCTGTTTATAGCATAGGATAAGACTTCATACACCACTTTGCAAAGGGTTGTGTAATTCATAAACAATACAATAATCACCAACACTTATGGAACCTTTAGGGCCTCATGGTTCTGTATGTGCCAATTGTCAGTGAGTGCGCAAACTCTATACATGCGTTGGTTTGGAGAAAATAGAGCCACAAAGACACGTACATCCTATACAATAGCCGTATTCTTCATTTGCATACCCATGAACACTAACGCTTGTACGGTGATGATTTTTCAAATGATTTGATTTTTTATCTGGAAGCCAATTTTTCTGAACCTGCAGGTGGAATGGACTACCAAAACAGTTACCTTTCATTCATAAGAATATTATTTTTTGTTAGTGGTTCCCTTTAATGGCTACCGTTTATATTACACGTCCCTATTTTAGTTAACTTTACTTCAACTCTGTACTACAGCTTTCACCAACTTACGTCACGAGCCGTGATAAATTAACCCTGGAAGGATGTTATGATATACAAACATATCTACAGTATGTATACAACTTTATTATATCGTCAGTTGAGAAAGAGAAGGGCACTAAGTCACTTTTTGTTCTTCGGAGATAATCGTGTTTGAAGGTTTGAAAGCCATGTAGATAACGCATGTAGCTCTCTTAATATATTGGATGACTTCCCCAAATTAGACATACATGTACATGTACACAGTGCTCGAAATTAACTTTTTTTGCTGGTGGCCCGGTCGGGCCAGTAAAATTAGAATTTTTCCAAATTTGGTGGCCCGAAACCAAAATCTACTGGCCCGAAAAAAATGAGGAAAAACAAAAGTAAAATTAATACAATAACTATATTGATAGTTTCAGGGTACTAGGCAATACTTTTTTTCATTCCCCTTTGTTTTATTGTAAGATGAATTAAATAAACATGAATTAGGATGAATGTGTGTGTGTCATGTCTTTTTATTCATTGTCTTCATCAAAAATCCAGTCATACATAGCCAGGGTCTAGGTGACAAAACAAAAAGGATATCAAAGGAGAAAATTCAATTTGACCTCAAAATTCTGTGCAGTGTTGTCTGAACACCTTAGACAAATGACATATTTGGATTCTTCGTAAACAGTATTTCAGACAAGTAAGACAACTCACAACACACTGTTCAAACATGATGTTGAATTTACGGGATTCATACAAAATTTGAAGAAAAAAAAAAATATATACTTTTAGATACCCTGTATTTTTTTTTTAGACACCCTGTATTTTTTTTAGACACCGTGTAGTGCTGTTGGAATGCTTATACCACTGGTCTAGCATTCATCAACATATATTTTCTCACGTAAAAAATTAGTGGTTAGTACAAAAATCGTACATTGATTGGGTAGTTTTACATTGAGTAGTAATATATGAATATTCATGAGCAGCATATATGAATATTTATGATGCTCATTAGATATGCAAAATATGCAAATAACTGAAATTACTAATAACGATTTTTAATATGAAATTTTACAACAACTGGTTTGAAAATAGGTATGGCTGCTCAAGAATTATGAATATTCATTAGCAGCAGTATTGCTAAATTTACTTGCAACTTTTTAACTAACCAATATTCTAACCTATAAGAATGATATGAGTAACTTGATTTAGCAAAAAGTTTACATAATGCCCTTCTCACTCTCACCTGACTAATATACAACTTAACATATGTATGTATGTGTACAACGAGTTTTAGTTGGAGCAATTAAATCCGCAATTACACAGGTTGTACCCTCAAGGGACAATTGGAGGCAGCCTGTGCTACAGAGGGCGTTATATCATTAGCATTACGCCTAATTAAATTTCAATTACTCGCAATGATTGTAACCATTTAATCAGTTACATAACACCTTCTAATACCCACTGTTAGCAGATAATTGTGCATAATTTATTGCAATGACGTTTTGACTGTGGGACTATACACTATGCTTGTAAATTGCTGCCTCCCAGTTTAGAAACTCAGAAGAAGCGCTTAAAGGAGTTGCAGTGTCATGTAGACGACTTGTTTTTTTAAACACACATAATATGCAAAATTACACATCAATTTGTCATAATTCTTTTATTTCTTAAAGGGATCTAGTAACTTTGCTGAGTGATAGGGTTAGTGATTTTCACACAATTGTGGATTTGGACAATGTTACTAGATCCCTTTAGGAACCCTTAAACCTTGGGTATAGAGAAAGAGTTCAAGCAAAATAAGTTTCAGAAGTCATCCCAGGGTTCAAGAACAGAGGGCGAGGGTACAACACCAGCCCAGCGACAAATTACCAACGTGATTTGGAAAAAATGGTGCTAACTTACTAATCTCTCTATACATGGGGGAAAATATATTTTTAAGGACTTGACCATAGTAAGTTTACTCAGGACTGGATCATAGCAAGAACTGCAGGTTTCACTCATTCTTTTGTAATGGCTCATCCATGTATACATGTAGTTTATATATCAGTGATGATAGCGATTGAGTTGAGACGTTTTTTTAGTCCATGCCCCCAGTTCTCTCGATCTTATCCCCTGAAAGACTATACTAATGTGAACAGCCATGACTCCACGTAGCTTACCTCCCCCTAAACAGGCTCATTCCCCCTGATCCAATTGTTCTGTCAAATCCATTTTGTTTCCTTGTCTCTCGCAGGTCAAACCACAACCCCCACTGATGCGGCAGAAGGTCTGGGGATGTTGAAGAGAGAATCATCATGAGCATCTGTAATGATAGCACACGCAGTCGTTGTCTTTGCATAAGATGTACGCTATATATACGTGTGTATACGTGTAAAAACATGCCTTTAACCATAGTTGTGTGTCATACATTTTTACCAAACATGTGTTTTTACTTAAAGTTTTTATGGATTCACAGCATTTTCTTGTGATTTCCACAAGGTCATAATTGCACTAGTTAAGCAAATGAGGACGGTCCACGGAGGGAAATGTGTCTGTGGTTGGATAGTAGTGGCATACACGTATGTCCTCGGTTGGGGTTGCTTACAAACTCACACACACACACACACACACACTCACACACACACATACACTCACATACACACACACACACATGATACACACTTAATACTTATACACATCTAGACATTGCAAATTTATGCAAATTTATGCTAAAGTGTGCCCCTATAGATGTATTATTCCCCTGTGCTACCAAACGTATGCATATATTCAAAGTGCGGGAAGTTTTGTGGAAAAAAATTCTTTGATATTGTCACACTCATTGTCAATAGCTCTTAATTAGACCCACGGTTTACAACAGCTGAGCTGCCTGTATGATCATCACAGTAACGACTGCCTGTGCCGTTATGTGCTGATAGTACCATTATTCCATTTAGCACAAAATTTCTTCATGCCACTCTGAGAGATCAGTAATTGTGGAGAGGGGATTGGGGTGCAGGTGAAACATGGGATGCATAAAGCAACCGCTGCGTCCTATGCGTGCATCTGATGCAAGAAGGTAGTAAGTTACAAGATCGCATGCGTAAAGGCATGCAAGTGATGCAAGAGAGTTGCATGTCAGAAGGTCGCATGTGAGAAAGTATGCAAGTGATGCAAGAAGGTTGCATGTCAGATGGTCACATGTGAGAAGGCATGCATCTGATGCAAATGGGTGGTTGTAAGTTAGAAGATCGCATGTGAGAAGGGATGCAACGGATGTAAGTAGGTTGCATGCCAGAAGGTCGCATGTGAGAAGGCATGGATTGATGCAAGAAGGTTGCATGTCAGAAGGTCGCATGTCAGAAGGCATGCAACTGATGCAAGAAGGTTGCATCAGAAGGTAGTATGTGAGAAGGCATGCAACTGATGTATTAGAAGGTTGCATGTCAGATGGTCACATGTGAGAAGGCATGCAACTGATGCAAGAAGGTTGCATGCCAGAAGGTCGCATGTGAGAAGGCATGCAACTGATGCAAGTACATTGTAGGTTGCATGCCAGAAGGTCCCATGTACACCTAGCCTGCATTACACTAGCCTCACAATCCTAAGAGCTGCGCATGATTTGGGATTATGACAGTGACGTACATAACAGTGGAGTAGGCTCTAAGCCCCCGACGATGTGGTGGCTCGTCGACTACGCTAGCATGATTTGAGTCGTTAACTCTCTCTGCACTCTAGATGCACATGATGCATGTAATCACTTACAGGGTTTTACAGTCACACCTGTCTTTAGCAGCCATCTGATGTGATTCCCTGCAGATGGAAACAGTGTTTATGGAACCTGGCTATAGAGGTCACCACTCTACTTTGGCCAGGTGCCTCATTGCTCTTAGGTGGTCATTATGCACAGGTAGTTAATTTGTTCTAATTGACCAAGGTAATGAGGAACTTTCATGGTTCTCTTGCGCTTTGCTCCCTTTCTCTTGTCCTCTTTAAATACTTATTACATGTAGAAGCATAAAATAGGTAAATTGCTTTTTTTTTCTCAGTATTTATCCTTTTTTGTCAAGATATATTTGTATGGAATTTCAACTGTGTGCAAATCTTTGACAACGAGTCAGCCAGTAGCCAACAGTTTCCATTACTATTGCTAATTTCTCTGTTGTGTTGTATAACATTGGCTTAAACATTGAACTTACAAGTACATATCACTTAGTGCACATAACAGACAGGTCACATTAGTATTGGACCTTTTCACCTGATTATGACACTGCATATATGGTAACTTCTTTCATATGTCCATCACTCTCTGAAATCTGAATCTCATGTGCATATAAACCACCCTCTAAACATATGTTTATATTTCAATCTCAAAGCTGTGTGCTGGGGTGAGATATGTCACTTCACTAATATGGCCATGTTCATGTATACCATTGCTATGAATAAGTAATGCACTATATGCTTATCTCTCTAATGCTTGAGGATTACTTTAAATCTATATATGACAATGAGTCAGCCAGTAGCCAGCAGTTTCCATTACTAATTGCTAATTTCTCTGTTGTGAATTGTATGACATTGGCTTAAACATTTAACTTGTAAACATCACTTAGTGGACATAACAGATATATCACATTAGGTCTTGCACCTTTTCATTCATCCGATTATGACACCCAGACATGGTAACTTCTTCCAGATGTTCATCACTGTCTGAATATCATGTTTATATAAACCACCCTCTAAACATATTTTTACATTTTAACCTCAAAGCTGTGTGCCTATGATGAGTAAATGGATGGGCTTATGATGGGGTGGGATCTGCCACTTCACTAATATGGCCATGTTCATGTATACCCGTTGCTATGAATAAGTAATGTACTAGATCTCTATCTCTCTAATGCTTGAGGATTACCCATGAGTTAGTTCATTACCAATTTTGTGTATAATGATTGTGAATAGATAGGGCTCGACACTCGCACTGGCCCGCTGGCCCGGGGCCAGTGAAATTGCACTTCAGGCCAGCAAAAATGTATACAAGTCATATTTTGGTGGCCCAATCGGGCAAGCAGATTTTCAACCCGACATTGACAAAATGCTCCAACTATAAGCACAGGTTTGATCAGAAAGTAGTGATGTTTACTCATGAAATACAATTTTGGGGCCAGTAAATTTTTCTTTCGGGCCACCAGAAAAGGGGAAGAAATTATTTCACTGGCCCGACCAAGCCACTGACAAAAAAGGTAAGTGTGGAGCCATGGAATAGATGTTAATAGGGGAGGGGGGGGGGGGGTGGGGTTGATAA
Source organism: Echinarachnius parma (assembly GCA_037951105.1). Lineage (NCBI taxonomy): Eukaryota > Metazoa > Echinodermata > Echinoidea > Clypeasteroida > Echinarachniidae > Echinarachnius > Echinarachnius parma. The sequence goes on from JBAMJV010001734.1 coordinate 138,680, forward strand.
GGGCGATAATGTTGATTACTAGTTTTAGGTATTAACTTTGTTAGAAATATCAGCACATACATTTTTGTTTTAATTGAAATTGGACAGAAATATAGTTCAGTTAATAATATCAGACTTGAAATAACATCACAGTCCCTATGGAAAGATAAATGGATGAAGATTTTAAAGAGAAGAATGTTTAAGAGTTGTTGTGTAGTAGGGGAAGAAACTTTGCTAGTAATACCAACCTCATAAGTTTGTGTTTTAATATGAAATTGACTAGTGCAATTAATATTAGACTTGGAATAACATCACATTATATATATGGGAAGAGTTCTAATAGAAAAAAGGTGTTTCAGATATTAAGATTTGAATGAGTTGGCACGTTGAAGGGGAAAGAGCTTTGTTAGTAACGCTAGCCCAAACATTTTTTGTTATAATTTGAAATTGGCTGGTACGATTAATATCAGTCTTGAATAGCATTACATCCCCTATGGAAAGAGAGATGGATGGAGGTGTTTAAGAGAGGAATGAGTTGGTGTTGTAGCGAGGGAAAGAGCTTGACATTATTCCTTGCCCGTCTACCCAGCCATCAAAGATGTATGAAGTGTGATTATCTGAGCCCCCCCCCCCCCCCCCCCCCTGGGTTCCCTCCCCTACACACATCACCTACATATTTGATGAGCTTCAGTGACTACACCGGGCATGAATGTTAATTTCATAGATTCTCACTTTCCCTTTCTTGCCCCCACACCCCCTCTCTATACCTCTCCATCCTCTCTTTTCTCTTATCTCACTATTTCTTCTTCCTCTCCCCAGCTCTCTCTGCAATATCCATCTATCTTTCCTTCTCTGCCATTCCCTCCTCTTCTCTCCCTCTCTCTCTCCATACTCTCCTTTCTCTTATCTCACTATTTATTCTTGAACCCCCATCTCCCCCACTTTATATACCTCTCCATCCTCTCCTTTATGTTATCTCACTATTTATTCTTCCACTCCCCCTCTCCTCAGCTCTCTCTCCTATCTCCATCTATCTTTCCTTCTCTGCCATTCTCTCCCCTTCTCTCTATACCTCTCCATCCTCTCCTTTCTCTGTTCTCACTATTTATTCTTCCACTCCCCATCGCCCCAGCTCTCTCTACTATCTCCATCTATCTTTCCTTCTCTGTCATTCTCTCCCCTTCTCTCTATACCTCTCCATCCTCTCCTTTCTCTTATCTCACTATTTATTCTTCAACTCCCCCTCTCCCCAGTTCTCTCTCCTATTTCCATCTATCTTTCCTTCTCTGCCATTCTCTCCCCCTCTCCCCCATTCTCTCCTATTTCCATCTATCTTTCCTTCTCTGTCATTCTCTCCCCTTCCCTCTATGCCTCTCCATCCTCTCCTTTCTCTTATCTCACTATTTATTCTTCAACTCCCCCTCTCCCCAGCTCTCTCTCCAATCTCCATCTATCTTTCCTTCTCTGTCATTCTCTCTCATTCTCTCCCCTTCTCTCTATACCTCTCCGTCCTCTCCTTTCTCTTATTAAGCACAATTTCTTCTTCCACTCCTCTTCTCCCCCTATCTCTCTCCAATCTCCATCTTCTCTGCTGTTCTCTTTATTTGATTTATTAATGTTTTATTTCAACAGGGTAGCCCTTTCGGTTAAAAAAAAAAGATCTACCAAGGGGCTTTGATCACCAGATGTGAGATGGGACAGTACGACCCCGACCTATCTCATATTTGGTGTTTGATCGTCAAGTGTGAAATGGGACTGTAAGACTCAGAAACATCCCACAATTAATTTGGTCTTTAATCATCAGATGTGAGATGGGACAGTAGGACTCTGACCCATCTCATATTTGGTGTTGGATCATCACATGTGAAATGGGACTGTAAGACCCCGACCCATCTCATATTTGGTGTTGGATCATCAGATGTGAAATAGGACAGTAAGACTCAGAAATATCCCATGTGCAATTAATTTTGGCTTTGATCATCAGATGTGAAATGGGTTGTTAGACTTTGATCATCAAGATGTGAAAAGGGACGATAAGACTGCGACCCATCCCATAATTTGGCCGTGCATGTAGCACCTTATTGCCTCCTGCGCAGAGGTCTACCCGACGAACAATTGCCTTCAGAGTTTACCCGTTCTGCTGGAAAATACAAAGTGACAGCGAGAACGACCAAAATAATTTGGTCAAATCTAATTCATAATGTAGTCGGGGTAAGGGAGAAGGGAGAAGGGTAATAGAGAAGCGATACACACATGCGTGCTCCCACACATTAACAAACAATCGTACGTTTGTAAATAAACACAAACACACACTGACATGCTTGCACACACACAAATGTGTACATGCAGAAACAAAATTAACTGAGGGGAAAACTATCCATCATCATGCTTCATGTATTGTTTTTTTAGGGAACTTTATTGTTGATTTATTTCAGGTTTATTATTTTTTAAGTATAATTTCAAAGCTTCCGAACTGAAGTGTATGGAAATATTTGTGTTGTATTTTATAGGGCGGTAGTTTTCAGCTGGGATGCACATTCTGTAATTGGTGTTCCAGTTACTTAGAATTAATTTCATTACGTGTGGCAGACTTATCTCCAGGAACTCCCACAGAGGACACGGGCAGATGGGCTCAACACTCCCACTTGGCTGCTTGCCCGGGGCAAGAAGAAATCAATGTCGGGCCAGTAACATTTTGTAAATGGTCTTGGCTGCTTGCCCAATCGGGCAACTTAAATTTATTTTCAGCTACGAGAATAGAATGTAGTTCCTTACATGAAAATCTCATCCAGAAGTAAGCGGACAAGTAAATTGTCTGTTTGGGCAAGTAAAATTTAAACGTTTATGATTTGACTTGCCCAAACGGGCCAGGCAGTAGAGTAAAAAAGAAAGTGTGAAGGCTTGAGTAAGTAGCCCTGCATGGATCTTCCCTTCTTTCATCCTCTTTTATTTTGCTTCTGTCATACTATCTATCCTTCCCTCTAAATTTTGTATTCCTCTTATAATCATGCTTCAAAGGTCTCTTTTAGTTTTCCCCTCTTATCCTCTCCTCAATCCATTTATTTTTTATCTCCTCTCTCTACATTATATATTTCTGGGTCTATTTCTTCATTTTTATTCTCTCAACCTATCCCACAAATAATCACTCTCATCTCATCCTTTCATTTTTCCTTTCTGTGTTTTGTGTTATCTTTTGAAATTATCGTATCTCCTTTTTTGGGGGGTCAGAATATTTTGTAGACATGCCTGACTCTTGTATCAATTTAATTTTCCTCCTTTCTCACCGATACTCCCTTCTCTCACCTTTCCCTCATTTGAATCCATCTGTCTCTCTTGGTCTTATATCTTACTAGGACACCATACCCCATTCCTGTCATATACATGCACGTTGCAATGCCTACAGTATCTTCTCTTTTTCCTCTTTTCTTTGAACTATCTGATGTTATTTTAGTTAGAAAGAGTGGAGAGGCAAATAACTTTTTATCTTATTTTTTTTGTCAGCATCTTTCTCTTAATCCTTACTTGCATGTATCCTTTCATCCCCTCTGTAATTGTCCCTTATCTTTCCCATCTGTTTAGACTATTCTTGTTGGAGGAGTGCAGAGGCATGCATCTTTTAAAAAATCTTTATCTTATGTAATTGTTAGTATCTTTATTCTTTTCTCCTCTTACCTCTCCCTCCCCCACATCCTAATTTGTATCCATCTCTCCCATCTCTGCTGTTGTGTTGAGTTAGTGCTGATGCATGTATGTTTCATCTTCTCTCATTTTTTGTATCTTTCTCTTTTTTCCCACCTTCTATCATTCCACTCACTTTAGATAATTTGTATCCATCTCTCCCATCTCTGCTGTTGTTTTGAGTTAGTGCAGATGCATGTATGTTTCATCTTCTCTCGTTCTTTGTATCTTTCTCCTTTTCACACCTTCTATCATTCCCCTCACTTTAGATAATTTGTATCTATCTCTCCCATCTCTGTTGTTGTTTTCACTTAGTGCAGATCGCTTCTTTCTGTTTTATCTTCTCTCTGTCTTTGTATCCTTCTCCTTTTCCCCACTATCTATCCTTCCCTGTCACTTTAAACGTTTATTATCTATTTCTCCCATCTCTGTTATTGTTAGAGGTATAGTGTTGATGCACCAGTCTCTTCTTATCTTCTCTCAATCTCATTTCCTCTCTTCTGTTCCCCCTACCACATACCCTTCCCCTTCACTCGAGTGGTTTCTTATCTTTGCAATTTCTGTTATTGTTTGAGTCAGTGCAGATGCATATATATTCTTTCTGTGTTTTTTCCCCCTCCATCTCTTTCTATCTCTCTTTCTTCACCTGTCTCTCAAAAACTATATTAATTGTGTTCATTGATGAATACACAAATAGACAAATATACAATTTATCTCTCTGCCTCCCCTCCCTCTCTCACACCCTCTCTATCTATCTATCTATCTATCTATCTATCTATCTATCTATCTATCTATCTATCTATCTATCTATCTATCAATAAATCTAATTTGACTATCGTGTCGACTCTCTGTCTCTCTGCATTGACCCCTCTCCAACGCACACTCGCCATCTAAGTATCTATCTATCTGCCTATCTATCTATCGTGGCGACTCTCTGGCTTGATCCCCAGCTCACTGCCCGCCAGCCTAAGTCCCATTGACGTCATCCGTTTGCATGGCTCATCTGCCCCCGCAGACCCTGCAGCCCCCCCACAGCTCCGATAGCCAACACAGTATGCACATCATGCACAGCAAATACAGGGCATCATCCCACATGCCTTTACACTCCCTCAAACAATAACAGAGATTGTATGGAGTGATAAGGGAAGAAAAGGTGGCAAGAGAGAGACAAAAGAGAATACCAAAACAGCGAGAGGGAGGATGGAGAGGATGGAGAGGGTGGATGAAAGTGAGATGAAGAGAGAGGAAGATGGTCGAGGGTTATGATAGCAATAGAAAGGGCACATATGATGGACGATTATGTGAAAAGAGTACATGTAGAGATGATCACATAATATAAATAATTATAGAGGTTGATATATAGATAGATTTAAACAAAATAATTGTGATAGAATGATAGGGAGAAAGATATGAGTGGGGATGGCAATGAAAGGATTCAAAGAAAGACTGAGAGGGGGAGAGAGAGAGGGGGAGAGGAATTGTGGAATAGAGAAAATGAGATTGGAGTGAGAGAAGATGCTGGAGGGGTTCTTGGACTTTCTGCTCTAACATTTTAAAGATACTGTGGACATTTTGTAAGCCAAAATTCAAATATCCTGGTGAGGATATTGTGCACAGCTAATACAGGGCATCCCACATACCTTCAACAGTTGGATATTATCTTTCAAGTGAATCTGGCTGCTATGTTTATTAGTGTCAGGGAATATGAAAGAGAATATAAACAAATATATAGGAAACAAAATATTTAAGAGCATGTCTGAGCAGATTAAGACATGCAAATATCGTTTAGTTGAGTTATATTGATTTTTATGGCTCAAAATAATAAACAGTTGCTGCGAAGGTTTAATAAGTCTCGCATATGCAGATCTTTTATTACAGTTTGTGTTAGTACTTGATGCTCACAAACCAAATATTAATTTTTTATTTTAATCAAAGTGATTCAATAGGATTTGTGTTTATCACTGTTAATTTCCAAATTTCACCAACCTGATCCACTTAGTATCCAAGTTGTATTTATGGAATGTTTTACTGAACCTCGAGATGCCTGCAAAAGTTGGACACTATCTTTAAAGGGAATCGAGGTGCTATGTTTATTAGTGTCAGGGAATGTCTATAGTAGAGGCATATTACTTACTGTTATAAAGTCTGTTTAACGTTGCTACCTCAAACTTAACTGATATTTCATTTAATCACTCTTATAGAGTCTGTTTGGCATTTCAATCTCAAACAAAAGTGATATGTCATTTTATCACTCCTATAGATTCTGTTTGGCATTTCAACCTCAAACTAAACTGATATGTCATTTAATTACTCTTATAGAGAGGGTTTGGCATTTAAACCTCAAACTCGTTGAAATTTCCCTATTTTCCTTCATTGATCAATTCTTTTTTATCTATTTTGCTTCAATCTTCATTTTAAAATATGGTATACAATTGTTGTTAATTTGTTTTTCTGTTTTTGATATCAATGAACTAATCCATGAATGAACAATGTCTCCATTACTCAATACTTTTACCTCTATATGTTCAACATTTAAATGATTTTTTTTCACACGAAAACCACGAAAACCATGTACAAAGTCGGTGCAATGAGTTAGTGAATATCACATTGCATTTTTGCTAATTACTCGGCCATATAACGTCCATTTAACTTGAAATTTTCACACAACACCCATTGGGCATATCAGATAACAACAATATACATTGTATCAACCACTCATTACTTTTTGCACATGTCAACAAAGTTACTAGATCCCTTTAAAGGGCCAGGGCCCCGTTGCAGAAAGAGATACAATCGATTGTAAGTTACGATTAATTCAATTGTAAGTCAGGTCATGTGTTCTACATGCGCAAATCTGATTGGTTGAAACGCGCAAATGTTCTGACTTACAACCAATTTTAACTTACAATCGATTGTATCTCTTTCTGCAACGGGGCCCAGGAAACTCTGGAATTTCCGCTTGCTGTTACTGATAAGTGCACAATTTTTGTGTCACTTCTAACCGTATATTTCCTCTTGAGTATCACTATTGGAAATAATCAATGTTTTTGAAACCTATTATTTGTTTTGACTGAGCACTGGCGGCTGCCATGTTTTCCAACTGTACCATATAAAACATCATCTGAGCACATATGAGCGTGCACTAACAAAAGCAGGTTACATAACCACTGACATAGCAGCGTGGTTGTATAACCCACTTTTGTTAGTGCACGCTCGGATGCTCTCAGATGAAATTTTGTACGTACCGTTGGAAAACATGGAAGCCTCCAGTGCTCATAGTCAAAACAGTTGATAGAGGTTTCAAAAGGTTTCATTGATTATTTCCATGATTAGTGATACCCAAGAGGAAATATATCACTAGAAGTGACAGGAATTTTGCACTTATCAGTAACAGCAAGCGAAAATTCCAGCGTTTCCTTCCCCTTTAAGTAGGAGAGGAAAGGTTAACATTCAGTCTCGCAATTATCTACTTTTCCTGTATACTCTTAACCACTCAATTATTATTTGCTTTGTAGTATAGAAGTATGTCATAGAAAATGATGTTTGGCTGTGTATCTTGGTCACTGGTTACTCATGACCTATGGACTGACTTTTGCATTATTAACAACCACTTAAATTGGTAACAACATTTGCGTCATATTTGTTTGTATTATTTATTATCAATTTTATTATTTGTTTTCTTGTTTAGATTAAATTCCTGCTTTGGTATATATATTGAACAAATTATGCTGAAAGTATATTTTGTTGTTTCTAAAAATAGACACCAATTTCATGCACAATGCCACAAATTTCAATGGTGACCTTGGTGTATGGGACAATAAATTATCATACTTTCATTTGTTTGCGTTTCCATGAATATATAATTATTCTGTTTAGTTTGGACCACCAGATGGATCGCTTCACATTGTGTGTGACTTTCAAGGTTCAAAGAATGTGGGTTGCAGCAATCAGCCTGCTGGTGCCTTTTCAGAAGAAAAAAAAATGTAGTTTCTAACTCTATATCAAAGTGTCTACGAGTTGCCAGTTTAACTATCACCAGAAAGGAGAATTGAACCAGCAGCATCAGTCAGTGCAGTAAGCTATATTAAAAGATGTATTTTCCCCCATAGTTTTATGATGAAAGGTCAGCACTACCCATTCTATGTGAAAGTGATTTTATGCCCCTCTCTCTCCATGGCAAAACTATAGCTGGGATCTTTATGCAGCAAATCGTATGTCTGGAGGTCAATACCATATTAATGTCAGGTTTGTTTGTCTTTTTAGAGATGCATATATATTCAACTTTGAAATGGCCCCTTCCAACCCTGTAATCTTCTATCTTAACCCGTTCCCTACTAGATTTTGCAATCCCTATTAATATTAGGCCCACCAGGTATCCGTGTACGTAATGGGTTAAAAGTTATGGAAATCATCGGCAAGAGCACATTTGCATGTGTACACAAACTTTCACAAACATATTCATTCGTACACACACACACACACATACACGTAAGCATGTACCACACAAACATACACACTCTTACATACAAGCAAATACTTTCTTACACATATATCACATCTGTGATGCTGAATACAAATAAAAACATTTTTGAAAGCAGATTTCATGAAAACATGATTGTCAAGTAGTTTATTAGAAAAGAAACAATTGTGGCATGAAAGTAAGAATAAGGCAAATTTTCATAAATTTGTTCATGTGTACATTATATGGATTAGCCAACACTACATACTGTAAATCATCACATACATGTAGTCAAGTAAGTTTTATAGTGCATTGAATCATGAATATGCATGTATTGTTTGATTATTGCATGAACAGATCATGATGCTTGCACTGGTTGATACCCAGTACAATTCTACTTTTTAGGGCCATACAAAATTAAACTCATATCATATTTTGGGTGGCCAGATTGAACAATTATATTTCAAACTTACAGTGGCAAAATTAGGAAATATTGTGAAGCCTCTAATAATTCATAATCACTTTTTTTTAATAGATCAATAAATTGCATTAATTAGATTTTGAAATGTATACAGTTCATAATTAAAATGACAAGTTTGAGTCTGTACAATTTGTTGGTTTGGTTGTAGTCTAAATTATTTGACTGGCCCAACCAGATACTGAATTCAGATTTATACTCTAGCCTTGTCCCATAGAAAACAAATTTGGATACTTCACGCGAACGATCGGATAAAATCAGACGTTAATTTCTCTGTTTAAGTAAAATGATTCCTTTTCTTTAGAAAATCGCACATATCATTTTCCAGAATCTTTCAGTGGAATTGGTAGGTGATTGAAGTCTCAAACAGTACTTTGGGGAAAACAAAATTAAAGTTAATGGATCACTTTAAGAAATATGACATGAAGGGGAGAAGAGAGATTTGCACAAACATTGCAATGTAAGACTCTGCAGCCAGTCCTAAATTCACTATATTTTTATTATAAGGAAAGATTATGACTATCATTATCATTTTTTAAATGTAGTTTTACCTTGCTTCTTTCTGGCAAGTACATTTTGTGTCTGGGCTAGTAACATTTGAACATTCACGATTTGTGCAAGTAGCAAACAAAGCTGGTATGGAGGCTTGAAATGGTTTAACCAGTGCTCCATATAAATTTGTTTCTAGTGGCCTGTTCAGGTCAGTAAATAATAAATGTTCATGTTTAATTGTAAAGAAAAAAAAATAACAGCTTGAAAAAACAATGTTACATATATAGCAAACCATTGCAAATATTTTTTTCCTTCATAAATCTCATATATACATATAATGAATTGATATAAAGATTTCTTGACACATACACTATAAATACAATTCATACATTTATACATTTGAACATTTTTTGCGCATTTACTTTTGAAATGAAATTAACATCATTTTGTTTAAATACATTGTCATTTATGTTTCAGTTTATCAAAACAAATTGTGGTTCGAAAAGTATTTGAATCAATCGCCACATTTTTTCAGGATTATGTTTACTAAAATATTAAAGAGACTTTATAGTAACATTGTCCAAATCCTAAAAATCCAATTGGAATTCTAGCGGTTCCCTCATACCTTGTTGTATTCATATTAACAATAAAAGCATGGGACAGGTTTTGGTTTTTCAAATTTCGCTTTCGTTAAAAAGATGTTTATGATTGAAGTGTTCAGATGTTGACTTATCCACTTGATCGTCAGAACCGTGTACAAAGTGAGTGCAATGATTTAGTGGATATCACTTTGCTTTTTGCTCATTACTCGGCAATATAACGTCCATTTAACTTGAAATTTTCACACAACACCCAGTGGATATATCAGATAACAGCAATATACATTGTATCAACCACTCATCACTTTTTGCACATGTCAACAAAGTTACTAGATCCCTTTAAGGAAATGGGCTTCCAAGGATAAATTATGAATGAGTAGTACTGGAAATATCATTTGTTAATCTAGTTAACCTGAAGAAAAACAACAACAACACTGAATGTAGGTGAACCAATCAACGCTGTTTTTTTTAGAAATAAGTACTACAGCACTATTCATCGTTAAAACTTTAATAACTTTTTTTTTGGTTAATAAATAACAAAAATTACTACAGCAATATCCATAGAGGTAAGAAGACTTAAATGTGCTTGATACTTGATGAACTGTACGCCACATATTAAAACAGTCATCCAGGTATGACCTTCAAGATACTTTTGGGCCCTGAGCGGCGTTGCATAAATTGCTCTGCAGTTTATAATACCTATGGCTGTGAATGATTTAACAACTGTGCATATGGACCAGCACATTGGGAGGCTGCATGCATTGCAACGCTATGGCTGCTGAAAAATCCGGCCTGAACGAAGAAAAATAGGAATGATACAAAAAAAGAGCAATGGAGTGGATGCTTCCTCTGAATTTGATTCAATAAAGGCAGATTAGAGAGTGCTTCCTCGCTTGTCTGCTTTTGTCGTCTGCCTTCTACCCTCCCTAACCCTAACCCCCTCACCTACTCGACTATCTTTGTAATGTCTCCATCTCGCCCCCTACCACTCTATGCAATAGGTCTTTTTTGGTGTTGGCCTATAAATAGGGTTAACTTTTAGGGTGTCTGAGTTTTAAATTTCAATCCAATTATGCATATACATGGGCTTGAATTCTTATTAGAAGGTTATTTTTAACCCAAGGTTATTTTAGTCCCATTGATTCAATTCAGCACGCTGTCTGTTATACCGAATTGAGACCCATGAGGTAAATCTAGTCCATTATTAAATTCAAAGGCTTTTGATTATAGATACCAAATTAAGTCTTTGGCTTTAATTAACCTGTTCCCACCTAGTTTTTGCAAAATACCATAGACTTTGTACATAGTCCACCTGGCTCCTGTAGTCCATGAATACAATTAGTCCATCAAAGTTCATCAAATTACACTCTTAAACACAGGGTTGAATTTCAGCCTCTGTTGAAAATTTAGGCCATTGAGTAAATGAGAACATGATAATTTATTTTGGCACGATAATGAAATGTAAACAATTATGTACCTCTTTTCATATCTACATTAGATTGTCATAGATATTTAGACTACAGGTTTAGATAAACACAATCCATTTAAGATATAGAAATTGGTCATTATACAAATAGACAGGTTAACTTATAATATATGGAAACCTTTTCTAGGGAATAAAGGAAAGTCACCAAACTTTATAGAAATGAAGTCCTTGTATGAAGATGGTCTTTAAATACAGGTGGTTACTAAACCAGAGTTTTGGCTGTACTATCATCCCTCACAATAAGATATGGCTGCTCTGTGGGTGACATGAAATAAATCGGACGTGAACTTAACTTTGGTAAGATCCATCATAAGAGAGACCGTTTATTGGCATGTACGGTGGTTGTCAGTCTCCAACCAATAAAGTATGGTGGCTGTAAAATACCACCCATAAATAAAAAGGTCAATAAACAAATACGAACATTCTTACATGACAATCAGCCCCATATTCTTAGAATTTATACAAAACATGACCCTATGGAAGTTTAACGGTTGAATTCCTACCTGAACTTACCTCGATACATCCCTTTTATGTCCACATGTAAAGTGCAAGGAGATAAAATGAAATGGGGTGGTTTTTTCCATTACACGTTATTCAGGAGCGACATTCGCGTATAGCGCTCACCTTCCATTAAAGGAATCCCTTCAGTCTGCATCACGGGTGGGGTGTCACAGGGATGGGGTGTCACAGGGGTGGGGTGTCACTGGGGTGCAAACAGGACCCCTTGGATCTGCAAGGATTACCAGTTGTACTCCTCTCCGAACTAATACTGTGAAACATTTTTGTTGGATTAACGTGTATAGTGCAAGATGAAATGAGATAAGAGGAAAATTAAAGGGGGGGTTGGTTCTTTCTATAATTACATGAAAGTTCAGGAGCGGCGTTCACGTATGATGCTCACCTTCCATCTAATGAATCCTTCCAGGTCTGCGTTGCGGGTGTAAATCCTCAGTGAGCACTGTCAATAGGGCACATTGCATTCTTGACATTGTGATATTAGCATGATAAAGAGACAGGTGGATACAAGATATACAGAGTTAAAAATAAACCATGGCAAAGATTGTGGGTGGTAATTATGGGGGATATGAAAAGATAAGGTTTGTAACAGGCACAGTCAAACTTGACTTTTAAAGAGGTTTAAGGGATTTTCACTATTTTTACACTATCTTGTGGATACTTTTGTTTTTTGTTAAAGCAGGTTGGACCAGATAGATACATCTGAGTAGAAACTTTAAATAAGGGAAGACTTTGATTGATGTGAAAACAGCACTATTAGTTTATTTGAAACATACTTAAATAATCTGATGCAAATACACTGATTTGCAGAGCATAAAATACACATATTTTGAATGCTGAATTACAATAATTGATGGTACAGGTAAAAGCCTGTTCCCTTTGAGAATTTAAAATCTGTTCAAACATAGCCTACATTGCATGTACCTGTAGGCAAGGGGTAAAAACTAACATGCTCTTTGCCCTGCTGAGTTGTGGCATTTCACGTGAGATAATTTGAGCAAGCCCCCTCCCCCACCCAAATGTGATTGCCACTTCTGCAAAGGTCGAAGGTGACACGCTATTTCAAATTGCTGATATGATGATTGCGACACCTAAAGGGGAGAAGCATTCAGTGCTATTTAGTCTCTTTTGACACACTGTCTCAGTGGTCACCCTTTCTCAGTTGACACACTGTCTCATTTGACACACTGTCTCTTTTGCCAATGTCTCATTTGGCACACTGTTTCATTTGACACATTGTCTCAGTTGACACACAGTGTCAGTTGACACATTGTCTCAGCTGACACTCTGTCTCAGTTGACACACTGTCTCAGCTGACACACTGTGTCAGTTTACACACTGTCTCAGTTGACACATTGTCTCAGCTGACACTCTGTCTCAGTTGACACACTGTCTCAGCTGACACACTGTGTCAGTTTACACACTGTCTCAGTTGACACATTGTCTCAGCTGACATACTGTCTCAGTTGACACACTATCTCAGTTGACACATTGTCTCAGCTGACACTGTATCAGTTGACACACTGTCTCATTTGACACACTGTCTCAGTTGACACACTTTGTAAGTTGACACACTGTCAGTTGGCACATTGTCTCAGTCGAAACACTGTCTCAGTTGACACACTGTCTCATTTTACACACTGTCTCCGTTGACACACTGTCTCATTTTACACACTGTCTCAGTTGACACATTGTCTCAGCTGACACTGTATCATTTGACACACTGTCTCATTTGACACACTTTGTAAGTTGACACACTGTGTCAGTTGGCACATTGTCTCAGTCGACATACTGTCTCAGTTGACACACTCTCTCAGTTGACACACTGTCTCAGTTGACACACTGTCTTAGTTGATACACTGTCTCAGTTGACACACTGTTTCAGTTGACCCACTCTCTCATTTGACACACTGTATCAGTTGAATTAATGTCTCATTTGTTACCCTGTCTCAGTTGACACACTGGCTCAGTTGATACACCGTATCAGTTGACACATTGTCTCATATGACACACTGCCTCATTTGACACACTGTCTCAGTTGACACACTGTCTCAGTTGACACATCATCTCAGTTGACACATTGTCTCAGCTGACATACTGTCTCAGTTGACACATTGTCTCACCTGACACACTGTCTCAGTTGACACATTGTCTCAGTTGACTCACTGTCTCAGTTGACACACTGTCTCAGCTGACACTGTATCAGTTGACACACTGTCTCATTTGACACATTGTCTCATTTGACACACTGTCTCATTTGACACACTGTCTCAGTTGACACGTTGTCTCAGTTGACACGCTGTCTCATTTGACACACTGTCTCAGTTGACACATTGTCTTAGCTGACACTGTATCAGTTGACACACTGTCTCATTTGACACACTGTCTCAGTTGACAACCTGTCTCATTTGACACACTTTGTAAGTTGACACACTGTGTCAGTTGGCACATTGTCTCAGTTGACAACCTGTCTCATTTGACACACTTTGTAAGTTGACACACTGTGTCAGTTGGCACATTGTCTCAGTCGACAAACTGTTTCAGTTTACACATTGTCTCAGTTGACACACTGTATCAGTTGACACACTGTCTCAGCTGACACTGTATCAGTTGACACAATGTGTGAGTTGACACACTGACCTTGATTGATACACTGTGCTTGATTGACACACTGTGCTCGATTGACACACTGTGCTTGATTGATACACTGTGCTCGATTGACACACTGCTTAATTGACCCACTGTGCTTGATTGACACACTGTGTTTAATTGACACACTGCTTAATTGACCCACTGTGCTTGATTTATACACTGTGATTAATTGACACACTGTGCTTGATTGACATACAGAAAGTGCAGAGTACTATTATAGCTTTGACAGATCTGATATTTCCCCTATTTCCCCCCAGTTATTTGATGATGATTTGAATGTCACTATGTTAAATAAAGATACAATTTCCATGTTTAGTTTAGACATATTATCTTCATGTACATATTACCAATAGTACCCTGAACTGAAAAGTTCTAATCAATGAGGTGTTTTGTTTCTATATCAATAATTAGTGCAAATATAGCTTATTTGTTTTGGTCTTTGTTCATCAGCCCCCTAATTCAATAACATGTGTCATTGCACAAAAAGTGCTTCTGAAAATCGTTTGATATCAAAGCATTATCCAAACTTAAATGTGTATTCAATATATCGTGAAAAATATTCACAGCAGGACTAATTGACCCAGGGCTGTTTGCCATCGTCTCGTAATGAAACCCTATTGATCTGTTTTCCAGGATATAGTTGATTTGTTTTACAATTTAGACTGCTTGACCACATCAAAGGAGAGTAGTCTATTACATTTGTTGGATTAACAAAATGTATAATCATTGTTTGCTTCAATTTTGAAAAATTCAATTAAGCCAAATGTTATGGCCAAACTATCCCTCCCTACTAGGTTTTACAATCTCCACACAGAGATAATACAGAGCCTATCATGTTCAAGTATGCAATCGGTTAACCTGTTCCCTACTAGATCTGAAAATCCCCATGAAGTTAATACAGGACATGCCAGCTTCCTGTAAGCAATGGGTTGAGATCTCCGCAATTGAAAGGGAAAAAAGGGGAGTTAAATCAAGTGGATCGGTAAAAAATATGCAGTTGCAAGAAAAAAGAAACGGGAGTCACAGGTGGTGCCTATATGTTGTATTCAGTGAATAATGAATGGACCCATTAGAGCAGCGTTTCTCAACCTTTTTTAACCCGAGGCCCACTTTGGCTCCTACAAATTTTTGGAGGCCCACCTTACAAGAACATATTTGGAAAAATGAAAAAATGACAATAAAATAACAATAAGAAAACTGTGTGGTATCTATTTGTCAGTTGCAATGCAAACAAACTTCCTACATACCTTCAATGGTACACTTGAGGTTGCTTATGGGAAATAAGAAAATCAAGTCGTGGTTTGATGGGGGACAGGTTCACACGCAATGTGGCATTCAGAGTCAGTGGCGTAATGAGCAAAAACTTTTTTTTTTTTTTTTTTTTTGGGGGGGGGGGGTGCTAAACCAAATCCGCATCACCACCGCATATTTCGAAGGAGCAAAGCGACTGAGCGGGGGGAGGGTGTGGGAGGGTGTTTTGCATTTTTGGACTTGAAACTGTGCAATCTGGTGCATACCTAGATAGGAAATTCTGACTTGGCAACATGTACGATAATGTAGGTAAACGCGTCAAATATGCACCCCCAAAAATATTCGCAAAGTGACATTGTACAGTTCAAACAGTGCATCAAAAGCCACACTATTTATGATACAACAACATGAACATTGTATTCTAGACGCAGACAAGACCGATTCTCGAGGGAGCGAAACAATTACCGAGAGGGGGAAGGGTGATGGGAAGGTGTGATCGTAGGTTGGTGTCCGCCCGTGCACGGTAAGGGGGATTTTGCAATATTTAACTTGAAATCATGCTATCTGGTGCATACTTGGGAAGGAAATTTGACTTGACATGAAGCTAAATCTTATTGCACATCGAATAAAATCAGCCAGGACGTGGACTAGCTACCACAGAATTTTTAAAATTTCATTTTGGCCGACCTCGCGGCCCACCTGAGAGAGCTTCGCGGCCCACCAGTGGGCCGCGGCCCACCGGTTGAGAAACGCTGCATTAGAGTTTACAGAAGCAGGGATAATCAGGCATTTAGGCGCATGCATGCACACCACTCACAGACGTGCGCGCTCACACACACACACACACACACACATACTTGTAAGCACCTGCAAACGGGGACTCTTTACTCTTTACCTGGAAAATGGGGACTCGCGAAAAACAAAGGATAGGGGGGTTCCTCATGCAGCTAATGCACATCTAGGCCAGGGGGAGGGGGGTATCCGGGTAATATCACATGAGGGCGGTATAGTAGTTTTCTTGCCGATCACGACACACGCACGATGTAAACCACACACTCCGATACACACGAAAATTTTACATTTACATTCCAATCGGGGATGAGCTTCAGAACGGGCAGCAGTTCAATTAGTTACATTCTAAACGTGGACAAGCAGTACTTTCTAATTGTAATTCCAACCGCGGACGTCCGCAGTTGTTGTGTGTCCGCGATTAGATGGTGTTTTGTCACATGTATGTCCCCGATTTGGGGGTGTTTACAAACACACACATGCGCACAGACATACACATCTACATGTACCACATTTGTGCAAAACAAAGCATTACATTATTGTATGGACAAAACCTGTATACATGTACATACAAACAGACAGACAGACAGAGAGACAAACAGGCATACACAAACACAGAGAAGACATGAAGCCTTTAAAAAAATAAATTTGCACTAAATATAGCTACATTATACATGTAAATATGTTACACAAATGGCAAATGGCAAATCTGTTTATTTTGTTTAGAATGACAAGTTTTCCACATTCTAAAAAGGCTTATTTGTGTTCTTCAGTGACTGGCATTGATTTCTGTTCAAAATTTTTAGTTATAGAAATTAGCAAGCTATATGCCCCAAACAATTATTTTTGTTACATACAATCTGTTTAGGATAAGTTCCGGAAATTTGTCATTAAGGTTTGATCCTGAAAATACTCGGGCTAAGGTGTATGGAGGATGCGTGTTATACCAACATCAAATCATACTGATTTGGTTAATGCAGGTGGATATATGTTTGTTATAGTTGAGACCTGTCACTGCTAATGTGTGAACAAGTGATACACGAAAAGATACCATTGGAAATCAAACAGACTTTGAAAATGGATCATGAATTCATGACGGAATAAAAGCTACTACTAATGTGTAAACAAGTGATACACGAAAAGATACCATTGGAAATCAAACAGACTTTGAAATGGATCATGAATTCATGACGGAATAAAGCGAAAAGTGAATCAAGTAATGGATGATCGAACAGAACAAATCACATCCATGAGGACGTGCAAAAATGGGGAATGGGTTGGACTAGATATATGGGTTAAGGAAAACGAGGAGAATCCAATTTAGGGATGTCAGTTCACACTTGTAAATACGCGAGGCAAGACCCAGACACTCGTCATGTTATTCGGTAGACCTGGAAAGTAGGACTCGGCCTGGACCTAGGCCTTGATGTTACGCGTCCTTGAACGCGTGATCTTGTAGACGGCATTACTATCGATTTCAAGCGCTGGCTGGCTCTGCAAAAAGATGGATATTAAAGTCACCCATTACCTTTGTCAAATTCTACCGAAAGCTTTCACACTTCTCTCATACCATGTTGTTACGTTTATGGTAACAGAAGAATCAAATGGGTTTGGATTTGTCAAATGTATCCCTGATTATAATGGAGATAATTAAAATTGAATTTGAATACTTAAATAGTTCATGGATTCCGAATTAGGATACTTATCAGGGGATAAAATATGACATCGATGTTCACCTTTTTTCAATGGGGAAAAATTTGTCCTTTTAGAACTATGAAAATATCACATATTATTCAGAAGAATTGTGTAATGATATGATTTTTAGAAGAAACAAATGAAGTTAGTGGATCACTTTGGCCCGTATTCACAAAGGAGGTTTGTACAAACCATGGTTCAAACCGAGGTTTACATCTATGGAATGCCAATTGTAAACTGATGCAGAGAGAATGTAAATTCCTTACTTGTTAACAATGTTGATGGTACACATTCTCTCTCCATCAGTTTACAATTGGCATTCCATAGATGTAAACCTCGGTTTGAACCATGGTTTGTACAAACCTCCTTTGTGAATAGGGCCGTTAAGTTTGTTGATGTGTATGCACTCATTGATAGTCACAAAATATTTGTATGGTACGGATGCCGGTACGTTCAACTACGTCCACTATAATGGCTATGTGACCACCCCTAAAGAGTGCACAAATATAAGCATGCAAATATGAAGCTATCACATTAAAAGGGCATATCACATGCATACTCTATCACCTTTAAACATGAACAAGAGTAATGAAATATCAAATGGTAGGTCTCAGTAACTACAACTTTTTTCAAAGCAAACAGGAAAATATTTACATGTATAATATATTGCAGTGCGATGACAAATATTAACTCCATGCATATATTTTGTTTAACTACTTCTCTAATCATTTGCAATGAACATAAATGTGATGCCAACCCATCTATGTGCCAACATGTGTAGTAATTAAGAGTAATTCTGTATGTTCTATGTTTTTACTAAGTTTTAAAGGCAAGTTTTGATAACTACGATTATTGTAGTTACTAAAAAAATGTATACAGGATCATAGAAATATGAATCACATGCTTACGAGAAGTGTATAATAATTTTAAAATTATATCCGAGTGATATTGGAATGAGATATGGCACATTATCACCCGACTTAGTAAAATACAGTGCATCAGCTGCCATGTAACATTTTTGACTGTTACATGGCACTGTTAACCGGCCAATTCAGATGATAAAACAGTTGTTAACTTTGCTGTCGGGAAAATCATGGAATGTTCCCCTCGGGATTTAAAATGCTATTTCGTGAAGAAAATAAGTCCCTCGACTACGTCTCGGGGACGTATTTACTCTTCCCTCGGTAGCATTTAAAATCCCTCGGAGTGGAACATTCCGTGCTTTTCCCTCCACCACCAGTTAACAACTGTATATTGTTATACCCATGCCTCCAAAAGTTCAATGCTAGGGAATTGACTATCCGTATGGCCCAGTCAGGCAAGTAAAAAACAGATTGTTCACATTCTAGTGGCCTCAAGCCTGAATCTGGTGGCCCCAATCAAAGAAAAAACATAACAAATTCTCTTATTTTTGGTTGCTCATTTAGGACATTGGAACATAGAATACATGAAATTTATTGGCCTGAGGTAGATTTCAAGTGGCCCGGGGCCAGCGGGCCTGTGCATATTTCGAGCACTGGTCCTCGAACCCCTACCCCTCTACTGGTTCCTCACAACCAGTCGCACCATGAGCAGGTGATGAAGGTGATGATTGCAGAGCGCGTCACTCGCTGGCGTCAGAATGAGTTGTCTATCGGCAGCTGGGAATTAGTCGAGCAAAAATGCATTTCCTGCGCACATCTATCTCTAACTCTAACGTCTAATTTCGTCAAATGTGCGAGAGGGGAAAAAAGTTCAGGATGGGGCGGTTTTAAAGTCTTGCTTTACCCTCCTACATGTAAATATCACCGCATCTTTGGTTTGTAAATTTGGCATTCACGGTGCAGGGAGGTGAAATGTTATTTCATTTCATAATCATTTTAGAGGGACTGTTGACATTTATTTAGTACTTTTTCCCCCTCATTTTTAATAATCAATACAGAGCTATGAAAGGTCAGTAGGAGGAGTGGTGGGTGGCTGTCTAGTATAACCTGAAATTCATGACGTTTGGGCCGGGATTCAATCCAATTCTTGATGAACTAAACTCACTCTTCTTTTACAATAAAAACTAAATCTAAGTAAAATACCTAAAGATAGTGTGACGTCAAATTTTTGTTTCAGTTTTGTAGTTGATTATTAGATGCCAGTTTTATCCTAGTAATTCACTCACACCAACAATAAAGTGCATTGCTAACATCTTTTTTTTAATTTCTGAAATATTGCTAACAATTTTGTTTACAGTTTTATGGTATAAATTTAATTCCAAATTTTGGCCAAATAATCTAAATATATAATTAAGCACAATGCTTGCATTTTCACAAATTTAATTATTGAGTTTTGGCCCTCTTATCAACTTTAAAGAAACTGATAGGGCAAAGTTACACTCACAAGGTTAAAGGGTACCACCACCCAAAAAGAATATTCTTATAAATAAAAGGTAACATTTTTAGTAGTCCATTCCACCAAAAAGTTCAGAAAAATATGTTTCTAGAAAATCAATATAATTGGAAAAAAGCATCACCATACTATAGCATGTGCGCATGGGTCTGCATGCGAAGACTACCTTTTGTCTAGGACGAACGCATCGTCCGTGATTCTATTGTCTCCAAACGTACGCTTGAATAGAATTGGCGCACTTGCAAACGTTTGGCACGTACGGCACCATGAAATGATAATGGTTCCGTATTAAGTGGTGGTAATTAATTGCATTGTTTATGAATTACACACCCCTTTGCAAAATGTTGGGTATCTATTTGATATCACATAACGGCACCAAAACATTATACAAATATGTTTTTCTTTGCCTGGTGGTCCCCTTTAATCGAAGGGAACAAGTTACCTTGCCATTTGGAACTGTTGTTGTTCTCTTGTGCCTTGCTGTTTTCATCATACAAATAAGAATGAAACAGCAATTTTTTTTGTCACACTTTTCCATTGTTATTGAGATACTCTAATTGGGTACAAACCTATTAAACGAGTCAGCAGATCACAGTTTGCATAATTACCCATTGCTCGGCCATATGATGTTTGTTTAATAATAAACTTTCATACCACACTCGGTGGACATAATAGCACACGGTTGTTATATTGTGGATTCGATGTTCATCTGTGCAAGAGTCAACGGTGGCACCAATTCCCTTTGATAAACTGTGTCATCATCTTCAGTAGATCTGATAATATTTCTAACATGAAATATGTGTTCATAGCATACAAATTTGGTAACATGTTAATAACATGTGCATATTTATTATCTTTGTATTAATTAAATGGGGAGATAAGGTAGCATGTTGTACTATGCAGCATGAGTGAAAATCTCTTTATTTATTTTTTTTAAATAGATAAAAACACACATTCTTATTATTTTATTTTATTTTTTGAGCCCTAACTTTATAAATTTGTTTTGCCACAAATTGTATGCAGACTATTTCACAATCTTGTCCATCTCGACTCGTCCATCTGACCAACGTTTTCATGCGACAACGGAGTTAGAGAGTACATTTATCACTCCAGACATAATGGCCCGTATTCACAAAGGAGGTTTGTACAAACCATGGTTCAAACCGAGGTTTACATCTATGGAATGCCAATTGTAAACTGATGGAGAGAGAATGTGTACCATCAACATTGTTAACAACTAAGGAATTTACATTCTCTCTCCATCAGTTTACAATTGGCATTCCATAGATATAAACCGCGGTTTGAACCGGGGTTTGTACAAACCTCCTTTGTGAATACGGGCCATTGTGTTCTGAGAGAACGGGTTTATAATCCATTGCCTATGGAAACCTGCTGGACCGTGTATTGACTCTATGGGAATTGCAAAATCTAGTGGTGAACAGGTTAACAAGATAACGTTCAACAATGGCTGCATGCAAGACACAGTCGCATTGACACATGTTTTTAATATAGTGGGTTCACAGTGCGCAATGTGTACATTCTCCATAGTCCCATGCATGCATCCACTCGTCTCCAATACCGCAAGACCCTCTCGCTTTTGTGAAATTATAATATTTTGCTCCCCGCGAGTTTATGTCATCATCTGACTGCGCCATGTTAAATGTCAGACCGGCTGGAATGCCTTTCCCCTCAACTACAAGACCCATCTGGGGTTCACTGATTATTGTCAACTAATGAAGAAAACATCCCCTTATATCATCCTGCGCAAATCTCCCAGTAGAGATAATGATACCGTTCATTATAATGTAGGCATATTTCTAAGTACAGCAAGTGTTGCTTCGAATAAAGCTACATGTTATCATTCTCATCATGCATTTAAAGGGACTAAGTAACATTGTCTAAATCCTCAAAATAAAATTTTAATTCTAGCGGTTCCCTCATGCCTTGTTGTATTCGTATTAACAATAAAATCATGGGACAGGTTTTGGTTTTTCAAATTTCCCTTTCGTTACAAAGATATGTACGATCGAAGTATTCAGATAAGAAAAACTCCGGGCGAGTTTTTCATCCCTGTACAAAGTGAATGCAGTGAGTTAGTGAACATCACTTTGCATTTTTGCTCATTACTTGGCCATACAATGTCCATTTGACTTGAAATGTTCACACAACACCCTGTTAACATATGAGATAACAACAATATACATTGCATCAACCCTTCATCACTTTTTGCACATGTCAACAAAGTTACTAAATCCCTTTAATGATGAATACTTTTAGTGTAGTCTTATTATATCGCCCACATGTCCAATTATACATGCTTTTCATAACTTTCCAGTGCTTCTTTTTTTAGCTTTAAAGATTGTGAACAACAGCAATATATGCGATGGGACTTGAGAACATTTCGGAAAAGACACTGTGTTACAGAAGGTTTCCACACTTAAAAAACATATAGGGTTTTTAAGAAATATTGTAAACATGATGACACACGCGGTACCCCGGGGTACCGTTGTACCCCGGGGTACCGCGTTGTGTAGCGCCATCTTGCGTCCAACCGTACCGCAGCTATTGCGTTGTGCATGCAGTGCAGCGCGCGATTGTATGCACGCTATACCCACAGTACAGCCCTAAAAATTAAATAAATAATTTAACAAAATGGCGGATTTTCGTCTGGTACCCTGGGGTACCGTTTATGTCATCACATGTAGCATTTTTCTGATGTATAATATGTATTTCATTCACAGATACCCTCACATTGTCAAAAGAATAATGCATCTTGATTTTATATTATGATTAGAGTAACATACTCTATTTGCCCTTGAATGAAATATTTTAACTTATGAGCATTTATAGTCACCTGTAGAAAACATTTTTTGTTTGTATTGAATTATTTTAATTGACTGGCAGACGTTATTCAAAACCAATATAAAATGTCAAACCATAAGGTAATTTTTAGTTATTTATAGTCGCATCTGAATGTTATGAATGAAATTGTGTCAATCGATTGGAAATGTCAGCTGTTCTGACATAATTTGCGCAAGTCAGACATATGTTTTCGTTCAATATTTTTGTTGAACATTATCCTTATCTTCAACACTTAAATTTGACCTTCAGACAATGCTTCTATATTAATAGTCCGTACACCCTGTGTTTCTGTAATTTGCTTCCGAACTGTAATGTTTTATTGTATCAACTTGTACGCATTCAATGAATGTATTTGATGCCCATTTTTCATCTTCTCCTGTCTATAAATGCAAAGTGGTATTTTTTTTTATAAATGGGGGTATCATTTGTAGTTTGGTAAAAATATCCATTCAGCAAACTCGATCAATAATCCTAAAATGGATCAGCATCCCCATTGGGAGCAGCCAAATGCTTTAACTCATTTAACCCGTTCACTACCAGATTCTGAAATCCCCATAGACTTTGTACATAGCCCACCCGGTTCCCGTGAGCAACGGGTTAAGACAATTCTATTTTGCCATAACACACATCCTTCATATAGCCAGAGTATTTTCAGGACCAGTCTAAATATGGGTAATTTTCTACAATTTGATTGTACCAGATTTTCGTATTTTTCATAGGCCTGGTCCCATATCACTGGATAGCGTAAACGGATGCCCGAAGAATAGAAAATTTGCAAAAATCAAATCATCCGGTGGTGAAAGTCTATATCTCCATTGCTTCATGCACAAAACATTCCGCCAGATAGAACAACATGCATCATCCTGACAAGGAACGGACAAGAAACACATACATGTATGAATGGAGACTACTGATTGAAAATTTTACTCTTTGTCGGGCATTCGTTTACGCTATCTGGTGATATGTGACTGGGCCTTCAGAAGCTTTACATATTCAGAGCCTCCACTAACAAAGGGATCACCTGCATTGCATATTGTATATTCTGTCCACAAGTGTTGCTCCCTGACTAATGTTACTATTCTCCATTTCATCCTGCTGTTTATTCACAATGCAATCACAAAGTTGTCACTGCATCAATCAGTCGATTATCATTTTTTTTTTGTTCAGAGGTCCTGAGAGGTCATATCATTCTTTTATTTTTTATTTTTACAAAAGCTAGGCTGGAAAAGGGGCCAAGGATACACTTTCATCCTGATTTTTTTTTTATGAGGTTCAGTTTAATACCTAGTCCCACTTTTGGAGGCCACATGTTTATGCAAAAGTAATGATATTTCACCAGTTATCATGATTCACATAATGCCCTACATAAACCATCGTTTCCCCATGTACTAGGTCTAAAAGAAGGCCAAGGTTATAAGTTGTTATCCTTATTTTATTCCGAGAATCATTCGCCCAGTCTCACTTCTAAATTGTTATGCCAAAATAGTGGTATTATACCAGCTATCATTATCGCCATAGTCCTACATTATGTTTACACATATACTTTTGTCAATGTACTATGTCTAAAATGATAATAAAAGAAGGTCGAGGTTAAGTTGTTGTCCTAATTTTTATTCTGAGAATCATTTGCCCAGTCCCACTTCTAAATTTGTATGCAAAAAACAAAGTGAGATTATACCAGTTATCATGATTATAAGGCCCCACATTAATTCCCTTTGTTTGTCCGTGGATGTACTACCAGGTGCAAGAGAATGCCAATGCTAAGTTGTTATCTGTTATCCTTATTCTTTCTGGGAATCATTAGTCTACTCCCACGTTTAAACTTTAAAGCCCACATGATATACCAAAGTAGTGATCCTTTTTAAGGCGTGTTATCATAGTTATTTGTTTGTATTTATACCATTAAGGCTTATGATATTAACTATACATATTCATTACTTCTCTTATTTACTTCATCTTCATGTTTGTCATTATGAAAAGGTTTTATAATTTATGTTAAAATCTGCATTTTAGCATTTACTCATTAAATTGTATTCCATTATAATCGTACCTTGGGTAATAAATTACAATTAATATAGAAATACTCAGGCATATGCTCCGTACTGACTCATTACCTATAAACCACATTTGAACCTATTGATAGTTTTATGAAAAATGAATGCTGACATACATGCAAATTGATACAGAGTGTTACAGCTTTAACACCCACAAGAGTTAATTGAATTATATCATTTTATGATTAGATTATTATTAACCCCTTCAGGACTGGTCCCGAAAAATACTCGGACAGGGGATCTATGGAGAATACATGCAAAATCTACCACTCCTGTAAAGGGTTAATACCTATTTTCTGCAATTAGTGAAATATTGCACAAGTTGCATGATTTTTTAAAATCCACTTTCAAACATTAGCATTAAGTAATAGCACTATGCACGCAAGGATAATTGCCCGTTTAATGTGTATCGATATATACATTAGTAGGTAAGTACATGTGTATAGATGTTACCAGGTAACATTAGGCATGATGATATTAATTGATTTTGCCATAGGGGTTCAGCGGGTTAGTACATGCATGAGCGTGCTTAATAACAGCCAGTGTTTGCCCGCTGTAACCACTTATGGGGCGCTATCCATCAATTTAATAGGACCGAGGACATACGGCCGGCCGCGCGGCTCTCCGCTCGGCCTTCGTACTCAAATATCAGAGTCCTCGTTCCATTTTCACAAATTACCAGCAGATATTTTGCTAAATAAATGATGATTGTTCAAATGAATGATAAATGCATTTACACCATTTACATGTGTAGCAGGCTGGCGTGCAATGTGCAATATGTGTCATTATATCGGCTGTAACTTCCTCATATTTATCATGTTAGCTTTTGGCATGCTATTTGCTGTAAAGTGGTAATGGTTTAACATTGTGTCAAACTGTTATTCTACTGACACTGTAATCAACTTAATGCATGCTATTATTAATATAAGAAACCTACTGCAAGTAGTAAAATTATTTTTATAATTATAAAAAACAAGTAGGACAAAAATTTCCTTTGTGTAAAAGAATTGAACATGTCTTGCATGTCGTTGTTTTGATGTCAGTTGAGAAATTGTATGTTTTAATTGCTTTCCAAACATTCCTGTATCAAGTGTTATACATTCCCATTCAGATTTTGAATAATAAATCACAAGAACGTTCTACCAAAGACTACATTAGTAGTTAGTTATGACAATTATAACAACATATATGAGGTTACCATTACTTCATCGTTGACTGAGCAAAAAAAAAAAATATTGATGGAATTTCAAACAGCATTGTTTCACCAACCATAATCAAAACATTTAACAACATGTGCCATTTCACAACAATTTATAGGCATGCGCAATTAGTTCTTGTGACTTTTCTAATTGGGTCATTTTATTGTTAATCTGTGCTCATACAGCCATTAAATAAAGCATATCTCTGGTTTTCACACACAGTGTACATTATAACTGTATACATATTTTTGCCAAAGCAGAGTTTTTAAAAACTTTTTGACTAAGAAATTATGATACATTGTTAACCTGTTCCCTTTGAGTTTCTAAATTCCCCATAGACTTTGTACACAACCCACTCGGTTTCCGTAGTCAAGGGGTTAAGAGGGGGGGGGGGGGGGGGGGCTTACTATGTGTGCTATGTTTAGATTTGTATATAATGCAAACAAAATACAGAGTTTAAAAAAAGTATTTAAATTTTTTTGGGCCTGTTTTTTTGTGGAGGGTCACCCTATTAGTTCATATCTTACATAGATGAACAACAGCTTTGGAAACTTTTGAAGCAAAAGAAAATATATCTAAATTTCCTTTTATTGCCCAAAATGAAATTTGTAAGGATATAGCATGCATTTTTTTTTCCAATGTGAAAACATGATCAGCAATCTCATATGTAAGCTAAAATCTGGACTTGGATCATTCAAATAAAAGTATCCAATCTCCAGACTACACAAGAAGTCCGCACTATGAGAATGTGCTTCAATGCTATACAGACACTATAAATATACAGAGAAAACAAATTCTACCTTTTGACCACAGTGTTCATGTAATATTTTATAATGTAGATTGTTTGGTTGTATTTCTGGGATACGTTTAGCTGATCCA
This sequence comes from Echinarachnius parma, assembly GCA_037951105.1. Classification (NCBI taxonomy): domain Eukaryota; kingdom Metazoa; phylum Echinodermata; class Echinoidea; order Clypeasteroida; family Echinarachniidae; genus Echinarachnius; species Echinarachnius parma. The sequence goes on from JBAMJV010001734.1 coordinate 166,124, forward strand.
TTAACCCGTTGCTTATGGGAACTGGGTGGGCTATGTACAAAGTCTATGGGGATTTCAGAATCTCATAGTGAACGGGTTTAAGAGCGTTGTTTTATAGGCAATGAGTATTGGAGTATTGACCTAGTTGAATTGCATCTCGCCATTAGAAGGGATGTTCAAATAGGACTAAATATTTATTTACATAAATACAACCAAATAACTAACCTTTAGAAATGTATGTGTGACCTACATACACATCTTTACACCAACATACACATTACACAATGAGATGAAATGATGCATGTATTTATAATGGAGATTTGAAAACAGAAATACTGTTATACACAAAACTGACACATACACAGGTATAAACTTGCAAATGCACATGACTGTATATTTACAACACAAACGCCCATATATGCAATGCTCAAAACTTGCACATGCATGCTGGCCCGGCCACTAATAATCAACTTTAGCCATACATTTTCATCAATGGTTCATTTCACTGGCCCGAATGGGCAACTAAATATAAAAGAATTTGTAATGTTTTTCTTTGTTTCCGGCCACCAGATTCAGGTTTCCATCAGGCCAGTACAGTTTGACAATTTTTGTTTTCACTTGACCGACGAGGCAAACAACAATAATTTAGAGCAGATCCATATGTATGCAGATTAACACTTTGAGTGCCAGGGATTTCAAAGCTCAATATGGTATTTGTGTGTATTACGTTGTGCAACAATGCGAGCTCGGCACTCAAGGAGTTAATAGTACAATGAAGAAATACACTTTGCAATGAATGCACATGTATGCAAAAACACTGTAAAAACACACACACATGTACATGTACAAACATCTTCTAGTATATAAAGACATGTGAAGATGGACAGAGTACTAAATAATTTGGATTTCAAGGAGACAAGGGTTAAACGTTCCACTCAGGACCAAAACAAATTAATAAATGGTGTATTTACCTTTTGTAGTATCATCAAATCAGCTGCACCGGTTGATATATATGCTGCCCAATAATGTTTGACCATCTGTCCGCTCCAGTCTTGAGGTCAAGATGACCAGAGGTTGAAAGCAGGTCTGAGATTGTTTTCCTTTGTTGACACTGACATGCACAATTTGTATTTTCATCTTGATGAGGAATAGATTTTGATAACATGGGAAATACCAAGGGAGGTCTGAAATATATGATTTCTAACAGTATTTTCACTATTTTGTCTATATGAAGCATTTTTGTCACAATGTACAGAGAGCATTAACATGATATACATGTATATCCACAAATGTTTTCAGAGGTCTTTGAATGTTTCCAACAAACATTCCATACATATCTATCTACATGTATATGCTTGTTTTTATAGGTCATGAAAAAACACACATTTGAAAATAGGTAATTATATAAACAAACCACTACTTTGATGAAAGGAGATTGGCCTACATTGTGAAAACATACATTATATCTACATGTACATGTAAACACAACAAGTTAATGATACTAATAAATTATGTCTCTTTTATTGTGTATTTCAACACCAAAGAAATTCTCAATGCGCTTTACATAACATGTTTGTTGTGTACATGCAGGATGTGATTCTGTCTATTTGCCAATGATATGTGCACTTTACATGCGCGCATGTACATTCGTGCATCTAAGAAACATGGTAGCAATATTATGGTGAGGCAATGTACTTTGCAGAGGAAATGGTCGCGGTGGCCTTGCAATTATGCAGTGCATGAACTGCGTGGATCTCGGTCACATAATGATGCATCTGTTTGCATTTCAAAATAATCATAGTACCGGTGGTGGTGGTGGTGGTGGTGGTGGATGATTCGGGCAAGGCAGAGGGTGAGGCTTCATAGTTTGTATTTTGTTTGTGTTTTGTTTATAGTGGGGGATGGGGGAGGGGGGGGGGGGGGAGGGGGAGGGAGGAGGGTTTAATTGAAGGAGAGAGTTCATATATTGCTTTGTATTTTGTGTGTCCATAGTGGAGGATGGGGGGGGGGGGGGGGGTGAATCAATGGAGAGGGCTCCTTGTTTGCATTGTATGTTTTGTGTACACATGAAAGAGCGATAGAGTCCTCGCCCGATCGAGAAATCCATAATGCATAATTAACGTCTGTCAGAAACGTTTCGTTTGAGGTCTGACCAGTGGGAACCACGAGATGGTAATTAACAATGAATGGACATCAACGAGGTAAAGTTATGATCAATTTAATCAACAGCACTGGTCCTTTTTGCCCGTTCAAAAGGAAATGAGAGATGGCTTTTATTTTCCGTAGACAATTTTTAAGAGGAAAATCAATACAGCGTCAAATTAGCTGTGAATAATTACGTCACGATGTCAGTCAATTAGCTATCGAAGGCCAGTGGCTTTACAAGCATGAATTGCTACAATTCAACTCAAACATCAAAGTAACCACATAACCGAACAGTCCATTCATTCATTCAAAACCATTGCTTTTTGGTATACATATTTTTTTTTCCAGTAGACAATTTTGTTTTCAATGAACAATTTACAACAGCTAATTGCTGTCAATAATTATATGATGTCAGTCAATTAACTACCAAGGACCTTAGCTAGTATCAATGCGAGCTATAAAACTAATAACAAATGAATATATGGTTGTGGCTCATATCTTCATGCATGCAATATGCACTGATGTACTTTGGCTCTATGAGAAAATCAATTTTGTAATTTCAGAATCCTGAATTTTGAACAAAGGCATGTATAATGCAGGAGTATACTGCACGTCAGCTAACCTTTAACATTTAGATTCCAAGATTTCATTTTAATATGAGATGAGATTTTAAAAAAATGTCATTGTTTAGTTGAAAAAAGAAAACACACTGGGTTATAAAAATATATTTGGATCAAAAGAAGAGATTTTAGTCATATTTTGGGTTTTTCAGCACATTACTAAGGTGGCGGCACACTTTTGCGATAGCAGTACTAAATAAGGCGAGCTCTTGACATCGCCCTACATTTCGCCGAGCTCGCCATACTTTGCAGCGTACCTTGTTCAGCTCGTGCTTGCTGACAATCGGGTAAACGTTTTTGAGCATGTTAAAAATATTTGCAGTCATGGCAAATCAGCATACTGCACACATGTTGCGTTCGTAATACAACGCGCTTAGCTCATGTTTTTCATGTTGAGCTCGTAGTCACATCGCGGAACAATTTTCTGATCACGTATTTGACATACACCACCTGTGCATAAAAGACCCATGTGTCTATAAAGACCACGTGCATATAAAAAACCACCCGTCTTTAAAGAACACCAGCGTATTGATAAAAATTTATACTAACATTCTTAGCTCGTGTCAAGGTCGCATTGAAATCAAACTAGAATTTGCACAATTTGTATCACATTTGTGTTTTAATCGTGATTTACTTGCATCACACTATGCAAATTAGGGTGATAACCGCAAACTCTGTGAGCAGTCAGAGCTGGCATTAGTTTGTACTGCTATCACAGAAGTGGGCCGCGATCCTAACTCCTTTATAAGGGTCTATACATATCAAATAAAGGAAATGCAAAGCTTCATTTTTAAAAATTGAATAAAAGTTTATAAAAGTTAGCAAAGAAAAAGCATTTGTTATATCACTACCTGATTTGCATGTACCCTTTAAATAAGATAATTTATATATTTTTAAGAGAAATATTTGAATAATTGTTTGATTTTAATCGCAGTGGGTACCAAATAAATTATACTGTCAAATGAAGAGAAGAAAAAAACGTTGCTAAGGAGTGCAATTAAATATAATTTTGAGAGAAAAGAAAACAACATATATTTGGATAAAAGAAATAGAGATGAGGGAATGAGAAGTTTATCTAGGGAGCCAGAAAGAGGAAGAATCAGAAAGAAAAAAATGATATATACAAATTATAGAGAATGTTTGTATTGGACAGAGAGAGAGAGATAGAGAGAGAGAGGATAGGGGAGGAGTGGGGTTGTATAAAAGTAGATAGATAGATAGATAGATAGATAGATAGATAGATTTATTTATAGATAGATAGATAGATAGATAGATAGATAGATAGATAGATAGATAGATAGATAGATAGATAGATAGATAGATAGATAGATCTATAGATAGATAGATAGATAGATAGATAGATAGATAGATAGATAGATAGATAGATAGATAGATAGATAGATAGATCTATAGATCTATAGATAGATAGATAGATCTATAGGTAGATAGATAGATAGATAGATAGGCAAGGTTTAGAGCAGTGTAGAAGTGAGATGAATTGAATGGATTGATTGGTAACCATTCCCCGTTTGCCCCCTAATTACCTTGGGTTGATTTGCTCTCATTATGTCCCCCATCATGCGGGCGGGCTCCTAGGTCCACTGACCACTGCTGACATGCGTCCAGGGGCCTTGGACGTCACAGTTGACCAGGTTGCTAGGCAGTGCCTCGCTTTTCTCAGAATTTTGTACTCTTAAGAAAAAGGCGATGTAAAATGAAATCTGGCAAAATGCAATTTATACTTGTTTGTGATTATACATTGTGCACTATTCCAATACTGGTCAGCAATCAGGTAATGATATATACAAATAATTGTATCATACTGGCTGCATATAGATAGTAAGCAATTTTGTCACCATTTCTTTTAGATTTTTTTGATGGGACATATTTTTGCTATATATTGCACCAGCGTTTAGAAGCTTTTTTTACATGCAGAAAATAACTCTTTTGTCAAAGGGATCTAGTAACTCTGTCGATATGTGCAAAAACTGGCAAATGGTTGCTAAAATGTTCTGATATGTCGAGAATCGCTAGAGGTCCAAGTAAGTTTTGAAGATTTTCACAATGTTACCAGATCCCTTTCAGTCTATGAGGAAATGACAATGTGAACGAGGGCAACAACAAATTAAAGATTTTTTTGTGCAAAAATGCAATATCTCAATGTTTTCGATCTGAGATTTTTGTGATTGAAGCTGCTCAAAATTCAAAGAAAAAATTAATAGAATTATTATGCACATTAGTGGTATTGGAAAGTGCCCCCCAATAATTTGACAAAAACAATAACATACATAAGGGGAAAACCTGTGTTAAAATAATGAAATACATAAGCTGTGCCCCCCCAATAATTTTGCCTGCCCTCCCCCCCCCCCCCCCCAAAAAAAAAAATCAATCCGTCCAACCCCCCTAAGCACAGTATCATTTTAAGGCATAGTTTTGTATTATTTAATGGCAGCTATACTTTTAAATGTTCAAAAATGCCATTTATTACTTTTTCAAATTAAAATACCTCCAATTATCAGCGATATGCTCCTTTCAATAAACATAACACGGGGTCTTTCCAGTATAGTAATCAACATTTCGCGGTAATAAATTATCCTAAGTATGATAATGAATTATCCAGAGTGCTTTTATGGAATTGCAGCAAAAGGGGGTATTCCCAACAGTGCTAGAGTATCATCCACAAAATGTCAATTCTCGCTATCGCATTAAATCGTTCAGGACGGATCGATTTTGCTATAACATGACAGTATTCTCCATAGACCCAAGCCCAAATATTTTCGGGACCAGTCCTGAACGGGTTAATGGCAGAAAAGGTTCAAAGGGGGCGCACTAAACAGAGTTCATGCCACTATTGGTACATAATTTTTGGTATGTAGTTAAGTATAATATGCAAGAATGTCATGTTTTTTTTTTACTTTTCAAAATTGCATTGTTTGACATCAATATTCCACACAAACTTTCAGAACCCCTCAAACCAAAACTGTGAAAACAATATTGCTTAAATTGGAGATAATTTTACATAATTATTCATAACTCATCTGGGAATGTAAAGAGTAAAAAAAAAAGACTAAATAATTAACTACTGTAGCAATCAAATTTTAAAAATGAATTAGTCATGAAATACATAGATCTGCATATTAACAGCAGCTACATGACGTGAAGTCACAAGCATGAAATGGGGCCAAGGCGGGCATACAAACTGGAATATTGATACAATTTTGCGACATGGTCATTTTTGCATAAAATGGCATAACTGCATTTAGCAATTTTGCATTCAGATTTTGCCATCTTAATTATTTCTAACAATTTTAACCAATTTGGGCCAGTACAGGTGCTTCCATGTTTTGATCTTAAGCTACCAATTAATTATCTCCAGCGCTGGTTGTATGTAATTATAGAACATCACCCTTAAAGAAAACATCATCCTTTATAAATAGATACCCTAAAATTGGTGAAGCGCGTACTATTTCATGGATGAGATCATCCAAAGTTTAATAATGCAGAGAAATGGACCAAACTACATGTGATTAAATTTAAATTAGGCGTTGGAACGTTGGCTTTACCCAAATAGGGAACATCGGGGCTAGTCCTTTTTGCTAATGGGGGTAATTACGGGTGCATCTTAAAGGGTGAAAGACCTTTCCGTTTTTTCTTTTAACATCTAACATTTTGTCTTCAAATACATTTTTTGGAGGGAAAAACAGTTTTCTGTTCCCAGGAATGTCCATAATTGTATTCAGAAATTGAGAGATCAAAGAGGTATTAAAATTATTAATATTACAATATGTTCCAATAAGCTGAGTCCATAAACTCATTGTTGTACATATTATGCACAGTTGTTTAGTTTGAGTATATCCACTGAAAGGTTGCAAGACCTTTAGGTTTAGATTTTGTTGGTGAGCAAAAAAAAAAGAGACTTCAGCTGCTCTTGTTTTGAGTTAAAAAATCATCAACAAGGGGGGTGTATGTTTTCACATTAGTTCATGTTTGTGAACGCTACCAAGGGAATTTGGAGGTGATTAGTTTTTGAGAGTTTCACTTTTTTCTGTAACATGCCCGACGACGATGAAAGTGCAGCGTATCTCGTAGAAGGCTTTAGCATAGCAAACATTCATTTCGGCTTGAGGGGAATCACAGACTGAGCAGTTATCAAATAGACCTGAGCTGTGCAAATCTTCCCCCTACGTCAAGGATTTTCTGGGAAAGGAAAAGGTATGCAGACATGCTGGCAGATTGAGGATTGCATGCCCCACCATCTTTGTCAGCAACTCTGGCATCCAAGGAGTGCACGGATCTTGACGGCATGATGCTGCTCTTTGCTAGAAAACATTCCTGAGAAAATGTCTTGTGATAAATGCGCTTGTGAATTCACCTCCAAATGTTGGACACCATAATATTGGGTCACTCGTTAAAGTGTTAAAGTAATTACTTGAAATATATTAATTGTCATTTACTAACTTGTTCCCCTTTGGAAAACAGCCTGTAGCTGACAATGGCAATCCATCCAGTGAGTGGAGAATAAATAAAAAAATCACATTCTTTATAAATGTTACCATGGCATTATATTAAATATTATTATGTTTCAATGGATTCAAATTTGGACCTCTATCCCCTAATTGTAGGAATAAAGGAAGGAAAAAAGGCTGTAAATGCTCATCATAACTCTTTCATAAAATCAATATTTTCATAATTTTCTTTTTACAAAAATAAGCCAGAGAGGAAATACAAAATATAGAAGATTGTTTAAATAAGCCTACCTGATTTGTTTTGATCCCTGTAGCTCCCTCTTCTACGTCTGCTCTTCACCTCTACTTTCATCCATCAATACACAGATCAGCAAGTAGCCACAGCTCAAGTATTGTTTGTCCATATGTTCTCTTGTTGCAGCCAGTTCTTCTGTCAATCGCTCTCCCCCTCGTTGCCTCCATTGCATTTGATCATCTTTCCAGTAAATCATTGCCAATTATGGAACCGCTTGGCATGTAGAGTGGTAGCCAATCCATCCACCATTGCGTCGGTCCATCAGTCGAATCATATTTTTCTGCTTTTGTTCATGATCATTTAATTTTTTTCATCATTCATAGCTGGTGTACGGTTACTGAAGAAGCGTAATCACACAAACAATTTTGTTGTAAACAACAGTCCATCCATGTTTGCTCTGCCTTGAGTAGACTTGACTGATGCATAATCGTCCAGCATGAAGCAGCGCTTTACAGGAAGAAGAACTAATAACTCCTTTCATCATTCCTTCATTCCATATGTCAATCATAGTTTCTGCTTCTCGTTCAGGAAAATGTTCATATTCCTCAAATCGGTCCAAAACCATGATAGCCACTTTAAATGGCCTCTTAGCCCGTTCAGGACGGATTGATTTTGCTATATAACATGCATTCACTATGGACTCCTGCCCTAGTATTTTCGGGACCAGTTCTGAACGGGTTAAACAGCCTCTCCCATATATGCGCTATGCACAATATTCAGCCACCATTTCATCAATCCATGGCCCATCGTGCAGTGCAATAAAGGTGTCAGAGGTATCACACTTGAAAGGTCAAATGAAATAAAGCTCTAATGTCCAATTAACTTGCTTTTAAAAAAAATCCCATTTGGAGATAATGCTGCCTTAGAAAATTAGGGAAAACCCCATGCCTAAATAATAATGAGTTAAAGCCCCGTTGCAGAAAGAGATGCAATCGAATGTAAAATTGCAATTAATTAATTGTAAGTCAGATCATGTGACTAAATGTGCTAATGTGATTAGTTCAGGCGTGCACATTTTTAATCCTTTCCCTTCGAGATTCTAAAATCCCTGTAGACCTTGTACACACAACCCACCCGGTTCCCGTAGTCAAGGGGTTAATTTTTAATTGCAACTTCACAATCGATTGCATCTCTTTCTGCATGGGGCCCAGAAGTTGGTATGAATAATAGTACAAATTTGGAAGGCCATCTGTACATTCTAGGCACTAAAATTGAATGCTCTGGTAATGCTATGACTCCAAATGTTTTCCTCTAGGACACGCAGCTTAAGCAATATCATTCTCTTATACAAATTGAAGTTATCATCGTGTATAGTACATATCAAAATTTTGATGGTATAATAATGTACATGCATAATATATAATTTGAATATTTTGTCCCAAAAGAATTGCATCAGATGGTGTGAAGGGACTGCAAATATTTGTATTGACCTTTATTCATATTCTCTAGTAGCCTAGTCTAGTAGACTAGTCTGTCTATACAGCTAGAACTTATTTGTCATAATTCTTGACAGTTAAATTTCATTGTAGAAATTTACCACTCCAATAATAGAACCTCAATCCTGCTTTCCCACTTTCTCCAAACCTTTCTTTATTATCTGCCAACCCCTGATACCTCATACCTTTCTTAACCCAATGCTCAAAATAAGCACAGGCTCGCTGGCCTGGGCGCCACTAAAAATTTAACATAGTTTTGTCATGTTTTTCTTTGTTTGGGGCTACTATGATTTAATTTTTGTTTCACTTTCCTGACATAATTTGACATGTTTTTCTTTGTTTCGGGCTACTAGATTTTGAATTTTTTTCTTTCTTTTTTGCTTGCCAGACTGTGCCACAAAAGATGATTTAGCATTGATTAACACCCTCTCCCCCCCCCCCCCCCTCCTTCCACAATCATTTCCTCTCACCATCCCCTTTCTCCCCCTCATACCTATCTATCACCAGCGGCCCTCACCAGCCGAGATGACATTTCACATGCTAATTGTCCGTCTCGAGGTGAGAGAGGCTCTCTGCCATCGCCGGCGCTGGGATGTCCGAGAATCCATATTACAGGATGCACCGGGGATTTCCAATTTAAGCACGGCCTGCAATTCAGGAATAGCTAGAATATTCAATAGCGTCCTGAGAGTTCATAAATGGGGACGGAGAAAGGGGAGGCGAGATGTGTGTCGTCTTCAACCGCCCTATGTCTGATTCGAGGCATAAGGACGTCATTAACCCATCAAAACTTACTCAGGCTGGGTTCTAGATGTAGAACGCGTGTTATACCCAACTCTATTTGTTTTCAATGGGTTAAAAACATATTCTAACCAGCAAATATAAGAAAACCTAACAGTTGAAGTTTGTGTTCTATAATCTGTTTTGAATATATGATTTGCTTGTACTCGTTTCAATGAATTCGCAATTATAACATTTACTCTAACATTTCTATCTGAATTGGAGGGGCTACTAGACTGAACAGTAAACATGTTATCATTTTCACCTTGGAACTTGAACTGAAGCCTGGTGCATTAACCAGGGCTAGAATTTTTATCTTTTTACAATTTTGGTCCTGTCGGGCAATTAGAATAAGGATTTATCAAGTTTTGGTTGCCCGAATGAGGATTTGGGTGGCCCAAAACAAAGAAAACATTATTCCATTACAGATGGTCGCCCGTGCAGTGAGGCAAGTATAATTTTGCGTGAATGCGAATTTGGCTGCCATGGGCCAGTGGACGACTTTTAATTTGGAGCCCTATCATTTGCTACAGTCCGGCAAGTTTAATTTAGCTTTCATGAAAATATGGTGGCCCTGGGCTAGGCCAATGGGCCCGTGCTGATCTGGAGCATTGCCATTTCCTGGGCCAGGGGACCAGTGCCAATTCGGAGCCATATCATTTGCTTCAGTCAGGTCAGTTTAATTTAGCTTTCATGCAAATATGGTGGCCCTGGGCGAGGCCAATGGGCCAGTGTAGATTTGGAGCATTGCCATTTCCTTCAGGATCTCGGAGAACCATGCATTAGCTCTATGGAGGAAACGGGTTAAAACGGACATGCATTCAAATATTATAACGAATTTTAACAAACCTTGATTGTGCTGTAGAAACAAACAATTATAAAGCATAGTCAAACAACAAAAAGAAATGTTTGCTTACCGATTGGAAACTTTCTATGTGTACCCACATGTCTTCATCAGCCTACTGACTGGAAACAATTGATTGTGTTCGCCTCTGGATTGTCATTGTTGTTTGCTGCTCCTGAGGGTGTTTCACAAAGATTCTTTAATAGTTGAACTTAGTGAGCCTAACCATTAGGCCAACAATTTTTTTTTGTTTGATTGGCGTAACGGGCAACCAAAAATTAGGGTAGGTCGGTCGGGATTTTAAAATTTTTTTTTAATTAATTTTTTTTTGTCGGCACAAATACACAAAAACACACACATAACACATCGAAATTCCAAATTCGATTGCAATTTTTGTATTATTTTATTTTATTTTTTATTTTATTTTTTTAAAAATAAAATTCAGAAAAAACCTCTAGGGTCGGCGTGCATTAGCGCCGGTATTTTTAGGGTCGGGCGGGTTACGCCAATCCAACAATTTATTTTTCATGGCCTTATGGAGAGTCGTTAGTTTCTTAGTAAAATTGTTTGAACACTTCTTTTGAATAGGCATACACTTTGATTAAAAACAAAATCAGTTATATTTGTTGTTATCAAGGACCCTTGATATAATTGATATATTTTGTTGCTGGAAGTCTTGAATACTTGTATTTTTTTTTGCTTTTGAATATGTTTTATTCCAAGGCTACAAATGGCTTTCCATAATTGTTAGGTCCAACTTAACCAGGTTAAGTTCAACTTAGGACCTTTTTGAAACACTCCCTGTTGTTGTTGTCGTTGTCGTTAAGGGTACCATTAAGGTACAGGGAAGACTGGGGTATCCTCTCAGCTCAGCCTCAATCTTCCATGGATGATGTGGCAGGAGTCTTTTGAATATGTTTCCAAGGATAGAAATGGCTTTCCATAATTGTTAGGTCCAACTTAACCAAGTTAAGTTCAACTTAGAACCTTTTTGAGACACCCCCTGTTGTTGTTAGGGTACCATTAAGGTACAGGGAAAACTAGGGGATCCTCTCAGCTCAGCCTTACCTTCCATGGATGATGGCAGTAGTCTAATTCACCAGATTCAGAGGACTTTTACCCTGTACTGTACATATTTTGTTTTTTTGCAAGTGAAACCTTGACAAATGTGTCAAGTTACAGAGATCAATACCAGTTTACAACACAACAACAAAAGCATAACCAAACATAGAACATTTCAAGATATATTATACAGTCAAACCTGTGTATAGTGACCACCTTTAATAGGGAGAGAAGAAAAGGGGCCTCAGGTTACCTCTATAGACATATTCCATAACATTGTTTTTTCTCTGTATTGGAACTGTTTTAGTGGCGCCTAATATTGGCAGGTTGGCTGCTATAGACAGGTGGCCACTCTGACAGGTTTGACCGTACATTTTGTTTGGCAAGCAATATTTATTATTCATGAGATTTGGGTGGCCTGACATTAGATTTTGCTAGCCCTTCACCACCTGGCAACACCTAGAACATGTCTACAGAGTGTCAGTAAGGACTCTCAATGTAAGGTAGAATATTGTTGGTACTCCCTTGCAAATGCAGCAACTCTGGAGATGGTGCCTTCGCGTGCCCACATAGTTTGGGCGCCGTTGCAGAAAGAGATACAATCGATTGTAAGTTACAATTGATTGTAAGTCAGAAAATGTGCGCATTTCAACCAATCAGATTTGCGCATTTAGTCACATGATCTGACTTAATTAATTATAACTTACAATCGATTGTACCTCTTTCTTGAAACGGGCCCAGGTCTCCAGTTCTTGCTCTCCTGTCTTCTCTTGGCATCCCTCTTTTTTATCATGGCGTCTCTGTGTCTTTTCTTTTGTTATTTATTGTTTAAAGTTGAGTGGGATGCTAGCTAGTTGTTTCCTTGCCATTGCAGGGACGCTGTTGACACTGTCATCTTGTGCTTGCGCAGCCTTCATCTCTCTTTCGATCACTCCCTTTTCTTTTTTGGCGTAGATGTCCATCACAGCGATACTGTTAACAACGTCATGTTGTACTCACATAGCATCCCTCCCTATTTATCTCTCTCTGTTCCCCCTATCTTTCTCTTCCCTCCCCCCCATTTCTCTTGGGGGTGGATGTCCACGTGAATCTACCAGGCCGATCATTGCCCACAATTTGTTTGTTCAAGTCCAATTGAATTATCCCGCAATGACGGCGGGAAAAACAATGAGGATTAATTGCTTCGTAGCATCCATGTGGGCAGATACGCTGGCCATATTAATCAAAACCCCCTTTTCATCATCTCCTTCTCCCGGCCCCTCTTAAATGACAAATTTTAATGATTTTCTGTCTACCCCTTTATGAAAGCATTGCTTTATTTATATGTATAACAAGAATTCATTTGAGAGGAGATACTAGCTTCATATTTCCCCACATCATTTCTTATCAATATATACATCACACACTTTAAAAATCGATAGAATAGTTATCTATCCCTATGATGCAAGTATTTTGTAATTGTTAAACAATTTTTAAAAATCTTTTCTTTCTTCTACAACTGCAAACTTAATTTCTACATCGCAACATTTCATATTAAATACAATATTTAAAATATCATGAGATGCGACTAATCACATACATAATAACAAAAATATATAACTTTTCTTTTTTTGTACAACTGGAAACTTCATTTCTACATTACACGATTTAAGATCAAAAGAATAGTAACATTTCATTTGATGCAACTTATCTCATAATTCACAGAAATCAGATTATATTTTTGTTCATCTACAATTGTAAACTTAATTATTATTACAAATGTAACCAGAATTGAGATTCTTCAGTATTATTTTTCTCTCATTCCTGTCTTGCATAGTCTAAACGGGTCACTAGAGTACAAGTGCACAGTCACTGACATTTTGATTGATCATATCACCCCATTGAATTAAATTCAGATTTTAAGTGGAGTATAAATACAACGGTTGCTAGTCTGTCATTACCCATCGATTACATAACTACATGCAGTCCCCAAATTAACCATAATTGTAGCGGATATATGTATAGACTTTTAGCCAAACCATTCAAATTATCTAGTAAAAGACTGATGTCATATATTCTCAAATTTCAAAACTGTAACAAACAATTCAAATCAGGAACAAGAAAAATTGCTTTTGATAGACTTTGTGAAGTGCTTTATAATTAAAACAACTTTGATATTTACATCTAATAACAGAACTATAGTCATGGGTATTTATCATGCAAAACAACCTCTTTTTAATTTGCACATACTATATACCATACAGAAAAACATGGTGAAAATATTTCTAAAAAGCTCAAATATACTACAGTCAAAGACATTCGTCATGCAAAACAACCTCTCTACACTAGACATTATTTGACATTTCAAGTTTGGCTATGGTCATGAGCATTCATCATGCAAATGTGCTGAATTATTAAAACATGACCATAAAAGAGACAAATTCATACTGAAATATTAATTTCATTTACTAGAAATGTAAAGCATCAGTGCTGAAACAGGAGTCAGCTATCATAATCTAAGTGGGAAATGTTGCACATACAATTATTCCTTTGTTAGACAATGTTTTATTGTTAATCCTATTATGATATATGATTCTGAAAGTTTTGAATAATGCATTAGAGACTTCACTTAATCAAAGTGTTTCATGTCATTTAACATGTATGCTTACAAACTGAACATACAATAAAATAATAACATGAAGTGTAAATATAAAATACTATACTTCGCACAAAAAGTTCCGCAATCGAGGTTTGCGCATTAATAACTTTTCTATTAGGTTATTACCATTGATAAATTTGGTATCATTGGAAAGCGTGAATTCTCCCCTTTACATTGATATAACATTTGCTATGAGTATTCCATCATGGAATGTGCATTGCATCCAAATGTAGGGCAAAGTCAAAAGTGAAATGTTGCAAAATGCACTGATTCTGTCAACAAAGGGCCTTCCTTTTGTTTGAAGATTAAAATGTGGCTTGAATGCCTATTATGTTATTACCATTCATAAATTTGGTATCATTGGAAAGCGTGAATCCTCCTCTTTACATTGATATAACATTTGCTATGGATATTTTATCATGGAATGTGCATTACATCCGAATGTAGGGCAAAGTAAAAAATGAAATGTTGCAAAATGCACTGATTTTGTCAACAGTGTGCCTTCCTTTTGTTTGAAGATTAAAACGTGGCTTGAATGCATGACCACCTCACCCCCATTCAAGCCAAGGAAGGCACTCTGTTGACAAAATCAGTGCATTTTGCAACATTTCACTTTTGACTTTGCCCTACATTTGGATGCAATGCACATTCCATGATAAAATATTCATAGCAAATGTTATATCAATGTAAAGAGGAGGATTCACGCTTTCCAATGATACCAAATTTATGAATGGTAATAGCGTAAAAAAGTTATTAATGTGCAAACCTCGATTGCGGAACTTTTTTTGCGGGGTATAGATACAGAAGTGGGGGAATCATAAAACCAGAAGTAATTGGCTTGTTGAAATGATCCTTTAACCCGTTCCCTTCGAGTTTCTGAAATCTCCATAGACTTTGCACACAACCCACCCGGTTCCCATAGTCCAGGGGTTAATTATTGAAGTATTGACCAAGTATAATCTCATTTTAATGCCTCCAGTTAGCATGAAAATCGACCCAGTGATATCCAAATTTTAAGATGAATTGCGCAATCAAAAACCAAGTAAGGAGCATTCCATTTTCGTATTCCTATATATAGGCATGCATACTAAGTTGAAAAGATAAATCCACTTTTCTCTAAAGTTAAAAAAGTGGATTAATGGTCTTTAAGAATTACACTCTCCACATAATGGCAGGGGAAGAGTTAATGTATTTAAAGAGTGAGAGTTAGATGTGTTTTAGAGAAAATATCTGCTACATTGACTCTGAAAGTGTTAACCCGTTCCCTTTGAGATTCTGAAATCCCCATAGACTTTGTACACAACCCACTCGGTTCCCGTAGTCAAGGGGTTAATACTCACTGCGGTAATAAGGTTTTAATGCAGAGTGTCCGTAGAGGCTTTCATGATACAAGTGGGGCTTTCCCCCCACCCTTTCAATGTGTGAATGAATTTCACAACTTGCCGTCACCGTTAAGTGTTGTATGTAGGAAAGTTAATCGCGTTTTGATGTATTTGTCTGTTTTTAATTTAATTGTGTTCCTCGGGAGCAATGGTTTTGTGTTTGAGCTTACCTGAAGTATCTGTAACTTCATTTCTTTTTATCCTTTTATTTTTATTCTTTTTTTTATCAGAACTTTCACCTACTTTCGTGTAATTTTTTCATAAATATGTCCATAGGTTTTAAATGCAATGTCTATAGAGGCTTTCATGACATAAGTGGGGCTTTCCCCCACCCTTTCAATGTGTGAATGAACTTCACAACTTGCCGTCACCTCTAAGTGTTGTATATAGGAAAGTTAATTGCGTTTTGATGTATTTGTCTTTTTAAAATTTTTCTCATGTTTCAATATGCTATTTTCATCTCTCGTTTGTTCCCTGGGAGCAATGTTTTTGTGTTTGAGCTTACCTGAAGTATCTGTAACTTCATTTCTTTTTATCCTTTTCTTTTTATTCTCTTTTATCAGAACTCTCACCAATTTTCCTGTAATTTTCTCATAAACATTTACATTTTTTTGGAACTTGTAGTTTTGCATTCTCCCTGTGGAATTTTAGGATTAAATGAAAAGATTTTGCACCACATTTCTGAGAACTTAATGTAGAAGGAGATTGATCCCCTAAAGCACAGTAAAATCATCCTGAACTCACCAGACATGTTCCATTTGTCAGGTACGTGTGCAGGTCACTTTTCTTTCCTGATGATTATTGTACGTTAAATGGTCATTTTTTGTTCTCAGTCTGCTGAGTTTCTTGCATTATTGTATGTTAAACTGGTACGACCTGTGTCACTGAATCAATAATTAATTTCTGAATTATGTTTGTATGGAATGTTATACTTTCAGCTGCACGTCTGTTTGTTTTGTGTTTTTTTATTTTTATTTTTAGTCATGGTACATGTATGATAAAATTTGTTTGTAGCTCATCAAGCTACATATGTATATAACCAAGATTCTTATCGGTCATCAAAGTATGACCAGAATTTGTGTAGCTTTTATTAAAAAAAAGACTTGATAATATCAATTACAAGCAGTGCCCACTGCTATATTGGGTGATCAGGAAGGATCGAGCCTTATATTAAAGCCCTAGGCCTAAACCTCGGGCAATCTCTGTAATTTAGAGGTTATGACGTCTGGCATGCGGTCGATCTTCACCCGAGTTCGCTTGTGATTTTTTTTTTACTGCAAATCAAACATGCACTGAGCATCCAGTGTTTAGCTAGTAACCCATTGCTTACGGGAACCGGGTGGGCTATGTACAAAGTCTATGGGGATTTTAGAATCTCCTAGTAAACGGGTTAAAGTCAGTGAAGGGCAAAAATACAATCACTTATAATATACCCGGTGAAAAGATATTAAATAATTCAAGGCTTTTATAACTGCTTTCAATAGACTTTAATATTTGATTAATTCCAGGTCGGTGAATGACGGGTGTTGGGGGATGGGCACTCAACACATAACTCGGGAATATTACATTTTGCGGACCACTGCGGGGTGAATGACCATGCTTGGAGTGCCAATTTGCAGAGTTGCCTCAGGGGGTACTGATCTAAAGTGGTGGAGGTTTTTGGAGGGAGGCATACAAAAGTAGAGCCTGGAAATTAGAGAAGCTAGAAAAATAGAGATGCTCTATACAAAATGTCAAAGCGAGTCCAGCTTGGGGAGAGTGTCAACGATCATAATGCACACTATGAAATATTGGGTTGACCAGTCCACTCTGAACTAATTGGGTGACGGAGGTTCATGATGTCACCAAGAATAAAACCACTCTCCGATCAGATACAGACAAATTGCTGACTAGATTGCAAGATTGTCAAATTGTGAATTGCTTTGGCTATTATATAGAGCTGACGTCATGTTTGATAGTGTGACATCATTTTTTTTTGTTTTGCTGCTCATTTTTACTGGTTGTTTTTGGACAACCTGCCTTGGTGAACCTAGGTGACTTGATAATTGGATATTCATCAATCTCTATATAGCCCCAAAAAGGTAGGAGCATTATGGGACCTATTCTGTGGCATACTGAAGTAACATGTCCTTTGGAAGGAGAAAATGATATAGGTTGTAGTTTAGGGTAGGGTTGTGAATTTGTGATATGAAGGGGTTAATTGAAAGCTACAACTTTTTATCCTTCCATCTTCATCGGATTTCTAGAAAAAAAACTCCTATAATTAATTTTTGTCTTTATTCAGTTTACTGCAGTCTCTAGCAACCACCTGTAGACCACTTGTCTACAGATAAATACAATTGATATCCAATCCCTAGGAAGCAATTGTCGTGTTAATGAAGCTGTCTACCATAACAAACCCGCAAGTACAAACCCTTTTTCCATATCCATTGAATAGATGGTCAAAGTTATAGACAACTTTGACTGTATTTTGGCAGTGAAATGTTACAAGATGTTCAACAAAGATCAAAGGTAAACGCCGCTTTATCTCACTTGTAACTTATACATCAAACAAGCTTTATAACGTGCACACACACACACACACAAAAGTTACCTCATCAAAAAGGCCTAGGTATAGAGACGGTATAACGTCGTAAAAATCTGTACTACATGTGATATTTTTGACAATGCCCTTTCGCGAAAATAATTGCACTCCCGATATCTCTTGTGAATGAAAACAAATTATCTATCGGGGATGGAGAAAGCTTGACCTTCAATTGCTGTCTAAAAGCAACGTGATCGTATCCGAATATCATTTACATTTCTGCCCACCCCCTGTCTGTCCCCTGGGCCTGAGATGGGGATGGGAGGAATCAGTGGCATAGTGACAGGCACTGAAGGGGGGGGGGGGGGGGGCTCGGGGCATTTGCCCCCCCCCCCCCCCCCCCATTAATTTGAAGAAAAACAATAGGAATCATAAGGGGACATTTTGTGAAAAAACAAAGAAATACTTAAGGTGTGCCCCCAAATAATTTTGTGTCCCCCCCCTAATCAGTCCGACCACGCTACGCCACCGAGAGGAATTATATCCCACGCAATCATCACTGGCCGGTATTGGGTTCCCACGTCCCACTCTCCACCCCCCTAACCCGTACCCTTTTATATCGACCACCGACGCGCTGATGGACATACGGATAATATCAAGGTCAAATGAGATAGAGAGCCATGTGACTTTTTCAGTGACTTTTACTGGAAGCCATGATATGCATGACCTTCCCTATATATATGTGATTCCCATGCCTCTGATCTCTCTGGCTCCAACTTTAGCCTTAAAGGGATCTAGTAACTTTGTTGACATGTGCAAAAAGTGATGAATGGTTGATGCAATGTATATTGTTGTTATCTCATATGTCCACAGGGTATTGTGTGAAAATTTCAAGTCAAATGGACATAGCATGGCCAAGTAATGAGCGAAAATGCAAAGTGATAGTCACTAACTCACTGCACTCACTTTGTACATGGTAAAAAAACTCATCTGAATACTTCGATCGTACATATCTTTGTAACGAAAGGGAAATTCGAAAAACCGAAACCTGTCCCATGATTTTATTGGTAATACGAATTCAACAAGGTATGAGGGAACCGCTATAATTAAAATTTTATTTTGAGGATTTGGACAATGTTACTAAGTCCCTTTAAAGTGATCCGTTAACCCCTTGGCTACGGGAACCATGTAGGCTGTGTACAAAGTCTATGGAGATTTCAGAATCTCAAAGGGAACAGGTTAACCTTGTCAAATTCAACCAAAATCACTTGGTGCTTCTACATTTCTCTTTTTATTTTCTAACATTGTTTGATAGGTTATCATTGAGTACTGGGAGTGTTTCACTGAACAATGTTAATTAAATTCAGCATCTTTTTTATCACTAAAAATTGATGCTAAAATTGTTTTTAGTGTTTTAATATTGAAACAACCTACTGGTCGTTTTCAAGTTTCCCCACACATGTTTTTGTGTCCTTTTTGTGTGTACCATGCATGAAGTCATAGCACATGCCCCCCCCCAAAAAAAATATTTTGCTGAATATTTGAGACATTTGTGAAATGTTGAGTAATTTCATGAATGATTGAAAATCCATATTTTGTTTGTGTAAGACTTTTCTGCTGTTCACAACAATATTGCTATGCAATAATAATGGTTTGGATGTCATTTCTGATTTTCTGTCTTCTGCTAATAATACTCCTGATTGATTGATTGATTGATAATTATGGGTAGAGATACCTCAACTGTCTCCATATTATACATACTATAGTATGGTGCAATTTCCAACTCGAGACACTCGTGTTAAACCAACCCATTTACTTAACTCTTTGAATGCCAGTATCGCATATTTGCACAATACAATACACACAAATGCCAAAGGGCATCGGAAGTTAATTTGATTGATTTTCATTTGTATATATACATTTATTTCACAATAAAAGTTTTTTTTTAAACTAAAAAAAAACATTAACCGAGCAGGATATTAATATTTTATGAAAAAAATTCTGCAATTAATTAGGGAACAGAATGGTACATGTGTAGGATATACATTTCCTGGAGGGCATTTTCTAGGATAAATTTGATACAGTAAGTTGAACATAAACCTGAGTTTAACTGGGTAGAAATTAAATCGGCTTCATGAAATATAGAACTGTTTGGTAGAATGGGAAGGACGTATATAAGAAAGATAACATATCACTGTTGTCCTATTTGTAATAAATTAAATTAGTTGTATAATTCTTGGGCATCTATTTTGTTTTCTTCAACACACTTATTCTTTATTTAGGCTCGACTAGAAATAAATAAATAGTTTATATGTTAGGTAGAAGTGAAAGGATGAATATGGGAAGATACTGTTACATTGTCAAATTTTGTTTTCTAACAATTTTCCCTTGATAATTCAAGCACTTCTTCTTTTCAGCGGTTGCTTGGACATTTGAGCTTCACTAGACAGAATTTTTTATTGAGAGAGAAGATTTATAAAAGGAAGAATGGTTAAGGACGAAAGACAAAAATTACCACTGTTGTTTACGATTTGCTCATGCTCTTTTATTTATGCCCGATTCCTTTGAATAATTCTCTTGAATTTTATTTTCCGTATTTTGGGGGACATTTGAGCTTATAACCGGACCGTAATTTAAATAACAGGCTAGAATGGTAAGGACGTATTGGAGAAAGATATTGACCACAGTTGGTTACAATGTACAAGAATCCTTTATTTCTCTATTTATTTATTTATTTATACAAATTCCCTTTGGATAACAATCTTATTTTTCAAAGTTGCTCACAATGCTCAGACATTTGAGTGAGCTAAACTGGAGAGAAATAAAGGAAAGGAAAGGAAGGAGAAGGACGAATACGTCACTATTAATTGTTCCCAGTCATGGCATTCGTTCAGTGGAATTTTGTATAATTTCTTGCCTACGGGAACCTGGGAAATGCAGCATTTCATATGCAAGGGTTACAAAGAGTTAAACAAAATAAGCAAAGGATATAACTGTGTGTCCCCCCCCCTCCCCCCCCTGTGTCCTCTTCTTTGAATAATTCTTGTCACCCCCCCCCCCCCCAAAAAAAAAAAAAAAAAAAAAAAAAATGTTCTGACATCTAAGCTAAACTATATAAATAGAAGAATGAATGCCCTTATCATTTATTTGTAAAGTGGTTCCATTGATGTAAATGTAAATGATGTCATTTTCTAACAAATATGCAAATATTGCGCTAAATTATATAAATAGAAGGTTCATCTATTAAAGGTAGAAGGGTAAAACGTGAACGTGAGAAAGATTATTACTCTTGTAATAACTTCTCTCCTATGTCCTCTTTTTGGTACTAAAATTCCTTTCAATTAAATAAATTTTAATTTTCTAAAATTTTATCCTGGGTTGTAAAACTAATTAATTTTCATTGCATATATAATGTTGTTTGATAACAACATTAAACAAATTACATACATACATGTTTGCTTACAGATATTTCTTCTCTGAAATGAAAAGTTTTGCCATTTGTCCTCCGACATTGTTACCTAGTACATGTACATTAATAGCCAGGGATCACAGTAATGACATGCTTTTTTTTCTGATATCAATTTATTTTGAAGTCAGGCATAACAACATAAAAATTCCAAATATGGTGTGTTATTCCACTGTGTATATAGACTGCACATTGTAGCATTCTGCATATACTTCACTTCTAGTATTATTAAGGCTCTCTGCATCTAGATTCAATTCCTAATGGAAAATCAATAGTTGGGTTCACGGGAGGCGAAAAAAGTATAATTGCATTTAGCGATGCATACCTGTTCAGCAATCGAAGCTGTTTTCATAATGCATTGGGCATAATCATATATATGTTAAAGTTTGTATTTACGCATCTCTGAAGATATTCAATTATTTTCAAATGTCGACAATTATAAAGGAGCACATTGTTGTGTTTTGTTCATACAGTCATGCTTAATTATGCTTTATCAATAATGTAGTTAGGACTTAATATGAAACACACAAGTGTACAGTTTATTAATTTGCTAGAAGAAAGCTTCAATTTGAAAGAAATTATGGATTATGGGCAGGCTTGCCTTTTCATATTGATTCTTATTGTGCATGTGACCTAAGGTATTTCACACAAAGTTCAATTTCTCAATTAAAATGTCAAACGTGCTTTTAACTTTAAATGTTTGTTAGCAACTGGTGCATAATATTTGTGGTATTTGTGGGTTATTTTTAATTTGCTATGGTACCAATTTTGCATCAATTACTGCTTTTTAAAAAAAGGTGTAATTTATATTTCAAACAGTTAGAGGTGATTTAATTTTAGGTATTGAGCATGCATTCTTCATAGATGCCAGGCCCCATATTTATGAAACCCTGCTAGCTTAGTTACTTGCTATTAAAGTGTTATTTTAAATGTGCAGTTTATTGAGCAACGAACAGTTTTCCTTGTCCCCAACTAGGGTTAGCTGGTTAAGCTGAGATACCCACTTTAAAAGTTAACCCTAGTATTAAAAGCAACTAAAATATCATGTGTTTAATCGTAGCCATGGCATCCAAAATAGACTTAGTAAGTAACTAAGCTAGCAGGCTTTCATGAATATGTGCCCTGATCAATATATCTTGGACTCGGTCTGCCAACAGTTTTAAGCTCAATGAAGTCCGCAGTCAAGACGCACAGTCATGGAAATTGTTGGAAACGACGGAAATATAGTTGGTCGTACAATTTCTCAAGATTGGTCTCATTCCTAGGCACAGATATTTATTTATTGGGTGATACAATGTGTGATAAAAGAGAACACAAATCCTGAAAGCAGTTGGTTTCATACTTTCATATCAAGATGAGTAATATTGGTGCAATTTGTAATTGAAATTGGAATACCGGTAGGAATATTAATACAGTTGATAACAATAACTGATGGTAAATGATTCCATATCTATTTTGTGTTTGTGTATTTTGTTTGTGACTGTGTACGTATAATATTGACATCTGATCTTTTCCTCTAGTCACTAGTGTCTTCTTCACTAGACTCATTCACACACATTCTCTTATTTTATTATGCGTGTTTGTATGGACCGTACATTACATTCACATGCAGGCTAGCTGACTAATGGAGCGGGGTATTGACTACCCCTGAATGTTAATGTATCGCTATTGATTACACTGCATAAATAATATGCACCCCATATGCTGGCAGTTGCATGCATGATTCATACGGCTCAATCTTAACAAACTTTTTTTACAATCCCACTCCTCTTTTCATTTGAGGCACATGCATGCATGCTGACAAACATACATAAATGTATGTGTTTTTATATATATATTATGTCTAAGCAACTTTATACACTACATTTTGATGTGCTTGTTTGTCTTGTTTTTATTTATTGGCCTGGCAATCCCTTAGAAGCAAATGTTTTTTTCCTTTTATTACAAAAGGCCAAAGTTTCATATTTTCAGGGATGTTCCTTAGTTTGAATACTGAATGGTCTTTATAATTTCGCCTTTTTGTGTGTGTGAATTTAGTAAATGATTAATAAAGATAAGTCAGACTTACAAATGAGAGTCGGTCGATAGGTCAGATAAGAAATGAAAAGTAAATCAAATATGCATCATACAAATGAATGCCCTTTTCATTCATTTGTGGAGTATTTGCATGGATGTAAATCTGATTATCTAATCCTCAAAGCAAGTACAATTCAGCGAAAAAATTATATTTTATTTCGGGGGCTCCATTTTCGGGGGCTACTTTTCCAACTTTCGGGGGCTACAAATTTCCGGGCTCTTTTTCGAATTTCAGGGGCTACTGATCAGCTATAATGCTGTAAGTGTTCATTTTATAAGCATTTGATCACAATCCAAACAGAAAATCCCCCCCTCCCCCCCCCCCCCCCCCCAAAAAAAAAAAAAAAAAAAAAAAAAAAAAAAAAAATTCGGGGGCGAATTTGGGCATTTCGGGGGCGAATTCGCCCCGCGCCCCCGTGTATTTTTTTAATCAGATTTTTGTTCTTCCTTATACATACAAATATTGCACACTGAACTCTTTACTTACACGAAATATGTTACCTTTAAAGATGGGTTGGAATCGTGACGCGCAGTGCCACCTTGCGAATGCTTGGCGCACGGTGCAAAATACATGTTGGTGCAGTGTTACGCAGTGCGCAAAAAACTAGCCTAGTTTAAAATGGCGAACCACCGCGTACCATCCCCACCTACATGTATGACAATCTTTAACCCCCTTGACCACGGGAAACGAGTGGGTTGTGTACAAAGTCTATGGGGATTTCATAAACTGGTAGGGAACGGGTTAATTTGCTTGTTCCCGGATCCTGCAGATCTAATACATACAGTGCAATAAACTAGTCCCACTTCAAGCCCATCAAAGTCTAGAGAGAGAGAGAGAGAGAGAGAGAGAGATCAGATTGATGGCATTGAAAACAATCCATCATAATACTTGGAAAGTTCCTTGGCAATAAACTCCTTTCCTAGATAGAATGCCATTAATTTGATAAGAATCAATTTACTTGGCATCACAAATACAATACATACATCAATTAAAATGGTGGGTAGTTTTATGAAGATATATGTGAAAAGCTTGGTTGATTCATAGCCAAGCCCCCCAAAATAATAATTTGATACATTTGATTTATATAGCGCCTAATATAATGTTATCTCTAAGCGCTTTACATAGTATATGAAATAATCTTATATCTTAGATTATTTACAATTAACTTAATTATTTTATTCTAAGATTAAGCATTAGCGTTAGCATCAAGAGCGTTGCAGGGGGCTATTGACAGTAAAATAGAAAATGTAAATGAAGTTAAAAAAAAGAATAACTTCATTTATTTGGATAATGAACAAAGCTGAAAGGTGATGGGCCTGTAAAGTGTCAGATTTTGCCCAAAACGACATTTGAGACTTTAATCCTATACCAAAATCATTGTAAGATATGTCCGAATGATGTGTGAAAGTTTCATTGAAAAAGAACACTGCTTTCCTGGTTAAAAAGCGAAAATATGCGTCAGCTTTTACAACGGACGTTTATGAGGTTTATGCCCGTTAATTAACGCTTTTGAGCTGAATGATAGATATCATCATACTAAAGGGGCATTTGAAAAAATCTAACCATATTTTATTCTTCTCTTACCATAAGCCAAACATCATGGTAGAAGAGAAACAAGGAAGCTCCAAGTAATTTTCGTGGAGTTAGACACTTTACATGCATCCCTTTAATCAGGATAATGACACAATTATGGTTTATTTCAGTGATATATATATATATATGTCATCCTCTTCTCATGCAGTTATAATCAGGGAGATTACTATGATAAAGGCTGAGCAAACAATAATGTAATGAACATACAGTTGTCATATTAAATGTCATATGGAAATTAAAGGGAAAAAATCACATGCATGTATTAAATCTGCGGGTGAAAATGATAAGGATTTTGTATATCGTACATAATAGTATATGTATACAAAATAATGGTTCACATGTATTTAATAGAATTATAGCTCCGTTATGACTACAGTGCACTTATTATGGCATATAAGCACCTCTATGAAGGTCTTAAAGGGGACCACCAGGCAAATAACAACACATAATTATATGTTTTGGTACCGTTTTGTGATATCAAATAGATACCCAACATTTTGCAAAGGGTTGTGTAATTTATAAACAAAGCAATTAATTACCACCACTTACGGAACCACTATTATTTCCTGGTTCCGTACGGGCCAAACATTTGCGAGTGCGCTAATGCTATTCACGCGTACGTTTGGAGACAATATAATCCCGGACGATTCGTTCGCTCTGGACAAAGTAGTCTCGTACATGCAGACCCATGAACGCATGCTTTAGAATGATGCGTTTTCCAAATTAATCTGTTTTTCTTCCTGGAAACATATTTTTGTGAACTTGTTGTTGGAATGGACTACTAAAGATGTTACCTTTCATTTTATAAGAATAGTATGTTTGGGTGATGGTACCCTTTAACTGTCATATGCAAAAAAGAAAAAAAGAGGAAAAGATAAGGTGTACTTTATGTTGTCTTCATACATGTATGTACCTTGATCCTCTCCCCTTAAAAAAAAAAAATGAGAACAACAACAAAAGAAATCAGTTTCTGATATAGAGCAGCAGTAAGCATGGGTTGCTTCGTGCAGAATGCTAGACATATTACCATCAGGGAAGCTTATGGCTTTCAGCCTTCAGCCATACATAAACATTAGCAGCTGTGTATTTTCGTGGAATATGATTTTCATTGCATAGTGCCCGTCATTGGGTTGATCATCAGCATACGTGTGCATCAATCAAGAAAATAAAACACCAAACAAACACGAGCTCTACATTTGCTGCAAAATTGCGTAGCTCGCAAACAAATACAATTTTTAAAATTGCATAAATCAAGAGTAACATGTATGCGTCAATCAAGAAAGAAAAAAAAACAGCCATATGTTTGCCTCAAAACTGACTGGTTTATAAACTTACTTCAAATAAAACACAATTTTAGTTGAGAATTGTATGTATGCTTAGAAATTGGTAGTGCTACAATCCACACAAGACATGATATGCCTATGCAGCAAACAAAAGATAAATATGGATGCCTAAAAATGGATGCCTTCTTCATCGCTTCAGAACAAGAGCAGAATGAAATAGAATGAAAAGTCATGAAAGTGCAGGGATACACTGGAAGGGGGCATTGCGAGGCAGGATCCAGACATCTCCAAAGAAGTGCATGTGCTGATCTATGTAACCTTTTCTGACATTTGGCAATCCCTAAAATTGGTGATCAGTCAATAAGTACCAATTTTTATAACTGCATCTTTAATGTGAAAGAGGGCTCAGGTCTTGCTCACCTTTCCTCTGGTTTTTACCTTTCCCCCCCCCCCCCCCCCCCCCCCCATCACAAATATCTTCATATTTCTGCCATCCTCCTCCTCCTTCTCCTCTTCTTCCTCCTCTTCCTCCTCTTCCTCCTCTTCCTCCTCTTCCTCCTCTTCCTCCTCATCTGCCTCCTCCTCCTCCTTCCCCCTTCTTATCCTCTCCTCTCTTCCTCCTCCTCCATCTCTTCTCCTCTTCTTCTTCCTCTTCTTCTTCTTCCTCCCCCTCCTCTATTTTCTTCTTCCTTCTTCTGTTCCTTCTACTCCCCCTCATAAGTCTCCCTCTCTCCCCCTCCTAAATCCCCCTCTCCCCCCCTCCGAAATCCCCTCCTCTTCCTCCCCATCCTCCTCTTTCTATTTTCACACCTTTCTCCCCGTTACCAGGCACTCTGCCCACTCCCCATGTCAGATTCTCTATTGGGTATTTATACATTTTCTTGCCTGCAAAACCATTACTGACCATATGGACATTGTAGCTGTAGCATGGAGACGGTTTGTACCTGTAATACTGTGTACAAAAGAGAAATAATAAATCTTACATGTATATTCTACCATGGATTTTGTTTGTGTGTGTTTGTATTCATGGCTATATGATATTTGTGCAAACAAATAAAAGCACAACCAGGTACTTGTAACATAAATATTAAGATTAATTGTATGTTCCATCTTTAAATTTGTTATGTAGTGGGGAGGGGAGCAGATGTGCAGAAGTACATAAAGTACATCATTACCAACCATTAGAATAACATTGGACGGATTGTATTGTACACGTCTCAGGAAAATACCCCCCCCCCCCCTCCCACCCCATATTAAGGATAATTTTTTCCTTTCAGAAATGTGCTTGGTATTATACTGGCCCATATAGTACATACCGATGGATGAAAAGATAAATAATTTTCCCCCCCAATGGGAGTGGGATCAGAGCCGACTAGAGCCGAAAGAAAATCCTGCTTGTGGAGG
Organism: Echinarachnius parma; assembly: GCA_037951105.1. NCBI lineage: Eukaryota > Metazoa > Echinodermata > Echinoidea > Clypeasteroida > Echinarachniidae > Echinarachnius > Echinarachnius parma. The sequence goes on from JBAMJV010001734.1 coordinate 194,118, forward strand.
AATGTCATGTCACCTGGCTGTGTTTTCTCTTCGGATGACGTCAATTGCAAATCACTCACTCCCCCCCCCCCCCCCCCACCCCACCTCATAACATCTTTCTATGTCATATCCCTGTCCTCATTTTTTGTTGTGTTTCATATTCAGCGCTGGATTTTTCCCCCCTACTTTTGCCTGGACGTTATTCAGTTAGGAATTCGGTCTCAAAGTACTGCAGCCTGCAGTGTATGTTTTTGTTGTCTGTTGTTGTATATTTGTTCATGTGGTTATAAGTGTATTCATATGCTTGTCTGTGTTTGTTTGCTCATTGGTGTGTGTGTGTGTATGTGTTCTGGATTTGTGGGTCCACGGTCCAGTGTGTGTGTGTACTAATAGTGCATACCAGCGAGAAAGATTAATATAAACCGTTAACAAAAAACTTAAAATACTTAAATATATTGATGGACAATGAAAAAAAAAAGAACTAAAAAACAAGAGCAAGATAAAATAGAAATGAGATATGAGAGAAAGGGAGAAATATAGATCACATTATGTCAGCAGTCGGTAAAAGATTAGATTAATATGACTCTAATCATGCCACCTCTGTAAATTGGCACCATTTGCCATCCAAGCATTAAAACATACATTTAAGTATGATTTCATATTTGTACGAGGGAAATTTTCCTTCATACAAACTTAAATCAATAAATCCTGTGTATGTTTAGCACAAATGCATGCTTTAAGCTTGCTTGGAGCATTGCATTATTTATATGCAATTTTTGTTTCAATTTGTAGATGTAACATGCCCTAAATGAATCAAAACAAATAAACAAAATAATTTTTTTCCTATTAGTGAGGTGATTAACTTGTCATAAGAAATATTGAAGGAAAGGAAAGATGGAGATTAATTTCTGAAAGAGTACTTACGATTCACGATCAAGTGGACAGAGGGAAATACAAATATGATTTACGAGGAAACAGATCTTCCTAACGGAAAGGATAAAATATAAAAGTTTCTTGAAAGAAGTACATTGTAATAATGCATCGTGTAAAAAGTGTAGTCACCCATCTGAGAATGGTGGGGCATGGTAATAAAGCGGCATCATTTTTTCCAATAATAAGCCCATTAGTGGGTTGTGATTGGTCTGCAGGAAATCGACATGCCTCCCTAGATCATAGTTCAGGAAATGACATCCACATGTACATGTATTCCTCGTCGTCGTCGGAACACAGGAAGACACTAAAAGATATTATTGTCGGTTGAGGAAGAGAAGGGCGCTAAAGGCACTTTTTTGTTCCTTGGAGATAATCACGTTTGACGTTTGGGAGCTCGGTAGAAACAAGGTTTAGCACCCTTTTTACTTTCGATATATATTACAAAAATTAGAGGCAATCATTTTCTGAAAAATTGGCATCACATATAGACAAGACTCCGACCTAAAAGATGGTATACATAACTCAATTTAGCATCACAATTGGCATCACATAGACAAGACTCTGACCTAAAAGATGGTATACATAACTCAATTTAGCAAACATTGACTTATCGCTCTTCTCGCTCTCATCCTACGATATAGATGCACTATCATGGCAAGATGAACATTATTGTTTGTATGTGCATGGATGTATAAAGAGTTGGTGAAGTACTTAGCAGCCTGTCTTTCTAAAGATCTGGGACTTTCCCACAGTACATTGCATTTTGCGGTACCAATATTTGTTTAATCAATTACCAATATGTGAGTGTAACTAATTTGATTATTATAAACAAAGATTGGGGTTTTGCATTGTCTTTGTGCAGTTCTTACTTTATTTCCCATTAAGACACTACTAAATTTCTTTTTTAACTACTTATCAGCATCATGTTGCTTACAAATGAAAAAGGGAAGCAAACTTCAAACATATTTTGGAAAATGGAAAAGAGGGAAAGTAAAATCCTAGAGAGAATGTTTTTGAAAAAAAATGTTCAAAGAATTATAACATGAAGAGCATGTTTTAGAGAGTATTTTTTGGTCGAAAAATTAAACTGAAGGAATTCAAAGGAAGTGTTTTCAAACATTTTAATGGCTAAGTGGAGAGAAGAGTTTGGAATTGGAGGGAAAGGGGTATATATAAGGGGGAGGAGGAAAATTAAAAAGAGGAAAAAAGGGAGAGAGATGTACAGATTTCTAAAGAAAAGTGATTGAGAGGGTCTCGAGAGACTTGCACACATTGTTATTAATTAAATTGTGCAGTCATCTAAAATGCCACAAGCTCAACTTGTCAGTCATATCACAACAATTTAATTAAATGACAGTTGTGATGACATCAGATCACAGTCACAAGGACGACCATTTCTCTTGGTCACTCCAAAGCATTCCCCATTCTATCATTCTGTTATTCTGTCTTCTTTTCCTTCAGTGCCTCTTCTTTCTCCATCCTCCACTCCTCCTCCTTATTCACTCATCTGTAAATGTATCGCCATTCAATTGTATTTATGTATTTTTTCTACTTATCCATCCATCCATCCATCCATCCATCCATCCATCCATCCATCCATCCATCCATCCATCCATCCATCCACCGATCCATCCATCCATCTATCTTTACACTCAATCATTCAGTGCCCTTCTCTTTGACACTCTTCCAACTATTTTCTAATCTTTCACTCTCTCTATCTCCATCTTGAAACAGCTCTCACCCACTTTACTTTCCCTCTCTTTATCTGTCGTCATATTACTCTTATAAATTCACTCTGACTCTCTATGTTTCTCCGTAGACATGACTCTTAACCACTTTAAATTCCACTTATGCCATGGACGATTAGCCAGCGTTTTATCTCTCCTGTGTACTTGAAGTCGGTTGTCTGTGGCTACTGAGCTGACATGGTGATACCTTATAATATGCCTGATTGCATTGATGTATAGCTTGCACATACTGCGGTATTCCGCATACCAACGTCTCCACACATTGTTCATACGCCAACGCAACAAATCACAGAGACATAAGCTTCTAATTTAATCAGTTATTATGTTTAGGTGTGACGTTTTTGTTTTAGTTTCAGTGCACATATATTTTTTTCATAAATCCACGATACAAAAGCAGATATATGGAAATGCATTTAAGGAAATATATTAATTTGATAATAATGTGGGCTAATACGGAGTAAAATTAAGTGTAATTGAAATAGAATATCAAATGATGACTAACAAGGCTGAAACAAATTAAGTCCATATCAGGCAGTATTGAATAAATGGATCTCTCTAATAAACCATTAACTCAACAGAGGGATATTCACATACAACAAAATGTAGGGTGGGTAATGATGGCAGCCACCATGGATGCCAGTTCAGATTTATTTTGCCATCAAAATAACCCAGTTATATTTGTATTTGTATTATTTATATAAGTAGATACCTAAAACTCTTTTTTACCTGTAAGTAAACTAATACAACTGTGAAAACGATGAAATATGATTTGTGGAAAATTTTCAATAAAAGGCGGCCATTTTGGATGCCATTCTGGTTAACCCATACCCTGCTGGATAATGAAAATCCCATTGACTTAATACACAATAATAATTGACATTTATTTTAAATGATTTCGGTTAATTGGTCACAGGTATTCTTTCAATGTTGAATTTCTTTTTGTAAAAATATATATTTTGTACTTCTTTGTTTATGTATATTTGTGTTGTATATTATGTTGTAGGGCCTCTGTGAAAAACAGTGCTCCGATCACTGACAGAGCTACCCTACTGGAATAAAACGAATAAATAAAAAAAATAAAACAGAGTACACCAGATTCCATTGGGCAATGGGTTAAATAATTTCTTGTAAATTAATACGTTCATATCTTGGGAAGATAACATGCATTGCATGAAATAGTAAATTACATATTGTCAAACTTGTGTATAGTCACTACTTAAGGGAAGCAAGGAGAGTGGCCACTGTACACAGGTTACCTCTTCGGACAGGGTAAAGTACCCTGTGTATAGTGACTAAGTTAAACAAGAAAAGTGGCCACTGTAGATGGGTTACCTCTTCGGACAGGCTAAAGTACCTGTGTATAGTGACTATATACCTAAGTTAAACAAGATGAGTGGTAATTGTAGACAGGTGGCCTCTATAGACAACATTGTGTTTTTCTCTGCATGGGATCACTTTTGGTAGTCACTATGGGCGAAATGGCTGCTATAGACAGGTGATTGCTGTATGCCAGGTTTACCTGTGCGCATTGTTTTGCTTTTGAATAATGTTAATACAATCATTTGAATTTTAATAATGGCAGTAGACTAAGAATGAAATTATACCAGTGTGGACAATGTTTGAAGCTTGTTTTGGCTCATGCATGTCTGGCAGTTGCGTGGCTACATGCCCCTACCAATAAGTGGACAAACAAAAAACAATAAAAAGCATATGGGTAAAAATTAGAAACACATACACTTTAGAATCCAAAGAGCATATCCCCCCCAAATCACTCAGACAACGCAACGTCACCGATGCCTGGTTGAGATTAGACCAGTTTTGAGAGATGGCTAGCAGACAACGTTCCTTGGCCCCATGCATGTATAATCACACGTTATGAAAATAGGTTAATAGATTTGTGCTTGCCATAACAGTTGTCCAATTCTGTCTGCTATGTCCTGCCTCTAACATTTTGTTTAACCCATTTGGTTCGGGATGATGTTACATCCATAGGGTATATGCTTTGAACACCAGGTTCCAGTGGTTGTTGGATTAAAATAGTCCCCCCCCCCTCCCCCAACCATATCCACCAAAGCCCACACACATTTGTGTCTGTTTCTGAAACATATGTTCGCAGACAATTGTTTGTACTGCTGGATGTTTTCTGTAGGGGATTCTTTTTAAAGGGATCTAGTAACTTTGTTGACATGTGCAAAAACGGATGAATGTATGGTTGATAAAATGTGAATTGTTGTGTTCTGATATGTACACTGATTAATGTGTGAATTTCGCTAAGTGATATTCACTAAGCCGCGAGCGTCGAAAGACGGAACGTGCGCTATATAAGTAGCCACCGTTATTATTATTATTATTATTATTCAGCCATTGCGCTGACTTTGTACACAGTTACAACTTTCCAACGGATAATTAAAGATCTGAAACACTTCAATCGCAAATATCTTTTTAACAATTTAAGGGAAATAAATAAAGTATTAAAAAAGAAACCTTATCCATGCTTATATTGGTAATACAAATACAACAAGGTTTGAGAGAACCACTAGAGTTCTTTAATTTAAAAGTTTTGTAGATTTCAACAAGGTTTCTAGATCCTTTAAAGACCGTTGTCTAGTCAAATGTGTATACATCCTGTTTTCTTTTATGCCTGCCCTAAATGCAGTACACTCGAAATCAATCTACATGTATGCCATTATTGATGGCTGCAACACAAATATATCATCTTGCCATTGCGTTTTCCCAGAATCTGAAAGAGGAACCCCTCTCCTCACATGTCAACACTTGATTGGACTGAACAGATCATTTACATTCACGTTAGCGCTGACAGATATGATATCGAGAAAACAAAATTAACCCTTTTTTCTACTGTGCATGGGCCCAGTCAGGCAAGTATTGAAAATGAGGACTTTTTCATGTTAGTTTAATAATTCATATAATGTTAACCCAAGGCTCGACACTCGCACTGGCCCGCTGGCCCGGGGCCAGTGAAATTGCACATGGGGCCAACAAAATGTATAAAAGTCATATTTTGGTGGCCCGATTGGGCTAGCAGATTTTCAACCCGACATTGACGAAAATCAAAAAATCTTGTTTTCTTTTATGTCATGCTTCATCTGTTAGATTACAGATTTGATTAGGAAAAAGTGATATTTTGAATAGAAATAAGCTTACTCATGAAAATAATACAATTTTGGGGCCAGTAAATTTTCTTTTGGGCCACCAGAAAGGGGAAGAATCTATTTCACTGGCTCGACCGGGCCACTGACTAAAAAGGTGAGTGTGGAGCCTAACCCATCAGGGACTTGGTCCATGGTTTCAATGGACTTGGTCCATGGTGGTCCAGGTCCACATAATAAATGTACAATGCTAATTTAACTATGCAAAATGATTCACATGAGACTATTTAGAAATACTTATAAATGCAGAAAACAGTGAATTTATGTGAAATCAAATTCGTAAAAGTGAGGCAAGGTTAGAAATGTCAACAATATGTACCAGGTGTGATTGCGTGAAGTAAGTGAGAGAGATTGCATTACCAGAAACGTATATATTCTTCCAGTCCCTGCTAACGAATCAAATGTCTGTTGTTGTGTTTTCCGATGGAAGTACAGTCTTCCGACTATAATGAATCATATAAATCTGTTTATCTGCCAGTGACCCTTGAACTCTGTCATGATCCATACACTAGAACGGCTGATAGATGGCAGGCTTGAAAAATTGGTGTCAGTTTTGTTTATTGACTATAAATCCGTTCGAAGAATCGTGTCATCAATCAGCGCTAGATCTAGCTGATTTACCGAGAAACAAACAGGGTATAATATTTGTCATGACGATGATCACATTTATTGGGTGAGTCAGTGAACTCTGCAGTCCTAAGCTGTGCACCAATAAAACATGTTTTGAGCAGGACCTAGTGCATTACCTTGATAAGAAAAGATTAGGAAAAAAAAGAGGTTTCAATTTAGATTGGATAAGTTATTGAAATAATTAGTGGAAGTGGAGGATTTTCTTTGATTGGTTGCTTTTGCTCTTATATGCAATATTTTCACAGTCTGTATTAAGGGTACATACAAAATCGTAAAGAATTTCCAAATGAAATGATCGCTGTGAATATAAGGATAGATAGTTGTTAAAATAACAAAGTGTATGATATAATCTAATATTTTGACTAAAAATTAGTAATATCATGAAGCCTTACTTATATTTTACTTATTATTGCAACCAACGTTGTGATGTTTCTTATTCTTGTCTCCATGCTGTGGGTATTTCATTTATAACCCCTTGACTACGTGAACCGAGTGGGCTGTGTACAAAGTACATGGAGATTTCAGAATCTCGAAGGAAACGGGTAAAGGCTTTCAAAATCTTGCTGTCTTCCATAACAAAAACAAAAATAATTTTGTTCTGTCCTTAGTCTAATTTTTCTTCTAGACCCTTGGATCTATTCTTGCATTGACTTCTCTCCTCCCTTCCGCGAAAATACCCTTTGCATTTTTATTCTTGTACACCCTTTTTTTCTTCATGCAAATTTTTCGTTTTTAAATACAAAAATGTATCAAGGGAAGAGGCAAAGTGGAGAAAATAGACGTAGAAATACAATTTGAGTGGAAATAAATCCACTACTGAATGGAAATATGTTACACTTGATGTTATTGAGTATTTCTTGACATACATTCAACACCCAAGAGTCTTATTGAACTTTATTTTATGAGCATATTCAGAGAATTGATCAATCAACAACTTTTGTTACCCACGCCTCCAAGAAATTTGAATTGCCATATCACATGGATTGAATGCGGTGAGCTTAAAACCTGTAATGAGAGCATTTCTGACTATAGATATTCATAGATACTTTTTTTTTTATTCATTATCATTTTGTTGATGTCATTAAATGTATTCGTCACAGCAAATAATGTACATTACAGAGGAAAAATGAGGAAGAAAGAGAAAGAAAATAGGAAGAAGAAGATGTAATAGATGGAGGAGAAGATGAAGGAGGAGGAGGGATGGATACTATGGAGAGAGTATGCAAAAAATGAAGTCGGGTAGACAAGGGTGAGGAGGTGGTGGAATATTAGAGAGGAGGACTGCATACATATGAGAGGGGTATGGCATAGAAGTAAGTTAGCCAACGGTTTGTTAAGAGAGACGAGGAAGAGGAGGAGAAGGAGGAGGAGGAGGAGGTAGAGGAGGTAGAGGCAGTATGTGAAGGAGAAGTGGATGTGAGAGGGATGTGATCAGCATGCGTTATGTTGATTCAGCCAGCACCTCAAAAGTATTTTTGTTTCTCCAGAGAGTCACCGTGGGCCGGGAGCCACGCGAGTTCGACCCCCCGAATTGAACCTGCGGGGGACGGGGGGACAGGTGACTGTCGCAATTCCCGGGCCCGCTGAGTGGCGTGTGCCACGATTAAAACCCAATAAGTGCCTGCCTAATTCTTGCGGAATCACAACACAAGCTAATTTTGGCCGGTGCCTCCCGAATGCCTGAAGGGTGAGAGAAGGGGAGTGTTTGGAAGCAAGAGCAACTCAAGAACGTCTAAAGGGAAAAGGCCGAAGATGATGAGGAGGGTGTTTTATTAGAAAGCGAGCCTCAACGTGTTTGTCTTGTTCAGGTACAGATACTAACTACTGAGCTTAACGAATATATAAATGTGCAATATAGTGCCCTTTGAAGCTGTTAATATGTATATGTGAAGTTTCATATTAAAAGAGACATGAAATAAACAACGCTGAAGAGTTAAGAAGATATGTTTATGCACTTCTGTACAGGAGTAGTTATTGACATGTCAGAGCAGACTTATTCCCTAAAGTGTAAAACTTTACTACTAAACAGTGCAGTTTGTTTTTTACGATGCTAAATGTCTTGGTATGTCTTGTTTTTATCGTTATTTTGAGAATTAGGAACATGCATTTACACTTTATTAGAATTGAAAAAAGGTTGATGACACAGGAAGACATCAAAAGGTACACACTCGCATATCGGAAATTTTCCAGTTAGTTCCGCTTTCTTTCACACGTTCCCACTCAACGTGTTTACACCATCTTATAGTGTAGTGCACCTGCATAAGAGCTTTTTAAATGGAGCCTGTATTCATTGTGGGTATTATTGATTTTGTTTTTTCTTCTCTCTCTGTGTTCTGTAGATGGAGGAAATTTATGGATGTATCTTATACAAGTCGGTGGTGACCTTTAGATGAGGCAGGGCAGATTTCTGGGGCAGTGCTCAGCTCAGCAAGATGATATTGTTGCCTCTTACCCTACCTGACTATTTCCCAATGAGCATTTAATAATGAAGCGTTTTTTTTTGTTTTCGTGGTAGCTTTCTGTTTTACGTAATCCCTCTCTCGTTAAATTTCAGTGACTCATATTCTCTGGGTAGATCACTTAAATGGGATATATAATGTGATAATCCAAAGATCAATTTCATAAATGTGATTGAAAATTTTTGTTAAATGGGTACAAAATGAATGATGAAGACAAAAGTTGATAATTCGAAGATCAATAGAGACGTTTGATTGAATAAAACAAACAACCAGGGAGAATTAAATGCATGAAAGAGGCAAAAAGTGAAGCATGCACATATACAAATCTAGTCATCATTGTAAAAAAAAAAAAAAAAAAAAAAAGGTTCCATCAGATCAGAGTACGCTTAAACCTTCCATGAACCCAATCAGCCTTGATTATAATTTGCAGCTATTTGCTGATTCAATGGATCAACAAATTGGGCACAGCGGAACCCCCCATGGCAGGGTTGGAAATTAGCACCACTCCGCTAGCAGAGATCGTCGGGCCACCAGAATCTCATCAATAATGCCAAATTCTACTTGCCAGACTGGGCATACAAATACAGCCAAACCTGTCTTAGCGGCCACTTGTCTATATCAGCCAGCATGCCTATATGTTGCATTTATGGAACCTGTCTATAGAGATCTCCTGTCTACAGTGGTTACTTTTCTTATTTCCCTGAAGCGGTCACTATACACAGGTTAGACTATATGTAGCAAACATTTTGATGTTTGTTCGCGGGCAACCCTTTTTATCATTTTTATCATGGCCACCAGTGAAAAAGAGAGAGTGAATTTGAAGTCTTGCATGAAAAAAAAACAACAACGACAGTACACACAATCCAGTTATTTATCCCTCACATGGTTATGCAAACCCAACATGCGCCGCCGCAAATATATATAAGACATGTTCTATGTGGCATTCCAAGCATCAAAATAATTTCCCTTGTCGACGACGGCAGATAACCGGTCTGGCCCCAGTGTCCTTGATTAAATGTAATTGTATTTTCTGCTTGCATTCAATTTAGGCAGAGGGCAAGCTAGAGCTAGGTGACTAATAGAGAGATAACAACATTTAAAATAAAGAAATAAGTGTTTAACATTTTCATTTGCGCCATTCGGATTGTTACTCGTCCAATTTTGTGTAACTAGAATGCAATGTAATATATCTAATTAGTGCAAAAATCAGCAAGCACCATGCATGCATGTTTTTTTTTAAATGAAATATTTCCCCACACAAAATAACGCAGAATCTAACGGTTAATATTTAAAGAAATAAGTGTTTAACATTTTCATTTGCGCCATTCGGATTGTTACTCGTCCAATTTTGTGTAGAATGCAAAGTATATATCTAATTAGTGCAAAAATCAGCAAGCACCATACACGTTTTTTTTAATGAATTATTTCCCCACACAAAATAACGCATGACAGACCCTAACTAACCAAATGAGATTACTTTTATGGATTGTTTGTTCATGTATTTCTACATGGCCCATGCATGCAGTCACCTGTCTAAATACTGGCAAAATAACTCTTGCATGCTGCCAAAAAGTGACAAAAGAGGAGAGTATGGGACATGAATGTCTTTCAAATGTAGGATATGTGGGACACATTTGACGTCATTCCCTCAGCTTTTTTTCTTTCTACCAGCCTCATATCTCTCATTCTGTCCCGCTTTCATCTCCACCACCCTTTCAAACATACCAGCTGCTAGCTCCAGCACAAATAAAGCCTAGCCAAATACTTCTCCCGTCTAATCACGCAATAAACAACACTGCGTGTGTGCGTTGTTTGTATGTATGTATGTATGTATGTATGTATGTATGTATGTATGTATGTATGTATGTATGTATGTATGTATGTATGTATGTATGTATGTATGTATGTATGTATGTATGTATGTATGTATGTATGTATGTATGTATGTATGTATGTATGTATGTATGTATGTATGTATGTATGTATGTATGCATGCATGCATGTGTGTATGTATGTATGTATGTATGTATGTGTGTGTGTATGTATGTATGTATGTATGTATGTATGTATATATGTATGTTTCATTTCATTTCAATTTATTTTATGTATGTATGTATGTGTGTGTTATGTGTGTACTTGTTTATATGTATATATCATATACGTATCTCTAGAAGCATGTGTGTATGTTTATTCTTGTTTTGTTGCTGCCTTTCAACAGTCTGTTTCTGTTTCTGTTGATGTGTCTCAAAAATGAATACAAATTAATTTGAGCTTCCACATTTCTCTTCTACCGTGTTGTTTGGCTTATGGTAAGAGAAGAATAATTAGATTTGTTCAAATGCCTCTTAAGTATGACAATATCTATCATTGATAATCATTCAGCTCAAGAGCGTTAATGAACGGTCATAAACGTCATACAGTAATTCGTTGTAAAAGCTGACGCAAATTTTCGCTTTTTTAACCAGGAAAGCAGTGTTCTTTTTCAATGAAACTTTCACACATCATTCGGACATATCTTGCAATGATTTTGGTACAGGATTGAACTCTCAAATGTCATTTTGGGCAATATCTGACACTTTACAGGTGCACCTTTAACATTAAGGTATAACTAGGTGCAATTCAAAGCTTGTACCGAGTCTCATTCAAGACATGCACTGCGTGGTCCTGCGGGACCTAGCTCTCTCCATCTGCATGATTAATATCTGCTCCCCGATTGTGATGACAATAAAATTGTCAAACCCATAACACCGCCATCTTAATTTGGAGCGCAGCAATTTGTCATGGGTGGAGTGGCAGAATCATAGGATGTGATAGGAATATAATGAACATGATGATGATGATGATGATGATGATGATGGCGACCATGACCATGGTGGCATCAAGGACAAAAGTGATGATGATGGTGTTGGTGGTGGTGATGCTGATGATAATTATGATTATGATGATGGTGTGATGATGATGGGGATGATGATGGTGGTGATGCTTATGATGATGATGATGAAGATGATGATGATGATGATAATGATGATGATGATGTTGATGTTGATGTTGATGATGATGATGATGATGATGATGACGATGGTGATGATGATGATGATGATGATGATGATGATGATGATGATGATGATGATGATGATGATGGTGGTGATGCTTATGATGACGACGATGATGATGATGATGATGATGGAGATGATGATAATTTCCAGGGACATTAAATCCACATGCACAGCTGTTTCCCTTGATGGCTTACAACACTACTGCAAAATGAAATGAAAACTTTTCTAGTTGAAAATTCACCACCTTAAAACTCAAACAGACTAATGTTTGTCATGCGCAAAGATAAGACGAGGAAATTTACATGCACAGAATGCAGGTGTCCAATTTATTAGAGTCGTATACAAAGAATGCACACATTGTATGTGTGTGCATGCCTCTCTGTTTGGACAAAGTTAAATGTCAAAGGTACGTGTCTGCCTGGTTTGTTGTCTAGACCCAGGTGCTCCCTTTTGATAAAAAGCTAACAACTTTTTGTTAACCCGAGCTCGAGATGGGTTAGGTTTTAAGATTGACACAGGATGCTAAATATTATGTCATCAATATTATTATTTCACATAATGTATATATATGAGGTTGCATATGTTTCTACATCTCCATTAGATTTCAATGAGTTTGTAACGATATGTTATAGCTGGCTACAGACTTCAAATTCTAAGAAAAGGCAAAGTTTTATCCATTGTTTTTCAAACTATATCAAAAGCTTTTTAACGTTATCTAATCCGTTCGAGAAGGATACATTTTTAGACTTGATACAAAATGTTACATCTTCACATCTTCATTAGATCTCTGTAAATGTGTACACACATAACTAATCTCACACTTACATGTATAGCTCGTAAAAAAAGTATATCAAATAATATATCTCTTACAATTATATCTTTTCTACACATAGTTGGTTAAAATCAAACCTAAATTGACATATGTGAAATATGAAATGTAATATAACATATAGTAATTACACGAACGGTTAATCACTCATTTTTCAGTTCAGTAAAATATTTCAACATGCTTTGAAAAAATACTCCTCACTATCAATTCATAATCTATTCTTAAATTTGAGAATTGTTGAATTTTGAGTTGGCCTATAGATACTAATATCAATATCAGAGATACGGAAATTAGAACCCCATATGAGATTTTACAAAAAAATACTAAGAATCTACACAGTGCCATATATAGTTAAAAATAGTCTGTATCTTGAATGCAATCGCAGAAAGTAAGGGAACGAGGAGGGGTATATGGTTTGGGGAAAAGAAAGAAAGAGAGAGAGGGATGCTGTAGGAGAGTATACCGTACATATCCCGGCACGTAAGGAAGCAAGTCGCTTCCTTGTATGCATGCCAGCCAACGTAACGCATTACCATATGCTGATTTATATGACATTTAGATCCCTTCAGATTCCCCATAAAACACATCCCTGGGTGCACATACATACAACTACCCATCTACTCTCCGCATCGCATATCACTCCGTCTCTCTCTCGCCCTCTCTCTCTCGCTCACTCGCTCACTCCTTTTTCTAGATCTCTCTTTTACCGAACCTTCGATCCCCTACATGTATCTATAGAGTGTAGCGTGTGTAGATCCCTCCGTGTATTAATTGTAGTACCTCCTTCTCCGTCTTGTTTCTTCTTGTACAGCGTCGGTCCTTATCCCTCCCCCCTCCACACACCCACCTTCCTATATTGTGTCTCACCTATCTCGTTTGTGTGTGTTTGTGTGTGTGTGTGTGTGTATGTGAGATATATATATTTCAAAATTCAAAACTTTCTCTCCCAAAGTATGTATAAGTTGTGCAAGTATATAAGTGTACATGTATATATGTACTTTAGCGTCTATGTGTGTTTGTGTGTGTGTGTTTATTTGCGCGTGTATGTGTGTGGGGTTATATGTTTTGCAGTATTGCTGCGTACACAGGTTGCTAGTAGAAAGCTTTGTTGTCTACCCGTTAGGGTGTATGTATGTGTGTGTCTGCGTGTGTGTGCGTGTGTGTGTGTGTGTGTGCATTCAGGCAACGGGGCGGCATGATCTGTTTGCCCTTCCACAGTGAACTGTTGAAGGATCCGAGCAAGCATGGCGCGGTGAGATGGAGAGCTTCGTCCTATCCCGCAAACTTTCCTCTCTATCCTTGGTGCCTTAACCAGTCTTTGACGACAAAGATCTTGTGACAAATGGTGATGGTGATTTGTGTTATGTCGGTTGCACAAATGCCACGCATTTCATGTATTATATTAATGATGATGGTGATGGGGATTATGATGATGATGATGATGATGATAATGATGATGATGATGATGATGATGATGATGATGATGATGATGATGATGATGATGATGATGATGATGATGATGATGGTGGTGATGCAGGTGGTGATTAAGTATTTCATGTATGTTGCTGGAAATGTTATTGTCAAATCCCAGTACATATCAACAGTTTCTGCAATGTAAGACAATTATACGTATACTTTATAATCATGGAACATTGTAAGAAGCGATACAAACTGCCTAGTGCCTAGTGACTTTCAATACTGCAGAAAAGGATTAAAATCTGAATTCATGTCTATGAACAGTTTTTCTGATTAATTCAACAAAAATAGGCACATGTATGAGTACAGGGGTGGAACAAATATGAAGCGTTTTTTTCTTTGTGCACTAACATGTATGTATGATGGATGAGATACATATGCCACTGTAAATGGATGCATGGATTCAAAGAAAATGGATAAATTGTATGAATAGACTGTAACAGTTGGAAATATGTTGTCATTGTTACTATCGCAGTACTATCGCCAGATGACTGAACACTTGTAAAGAAAAGTGTTGTATAATACCTTTACAATGTAGCCTATAGTTATTTGAATGTGTCACGTACAGGATATTGGGCAGGGGGAATATGCTGGCAATGTGATTCTGTTCGCAGGAAAGCGCGATTAAACTTTCAAGCAGTCAAGCCGTTGCATCATTTTAGAACAAATCTATTATTTATTTAGTTAGCAAGGGGTACCAGGTGCTTGTTTCATGTGTGCATCTGAGGGAAAATGAATCACTTTATTTTAAATGAAAAGACAAAGAAAATGAAGACAATTTTATGCTACTCATCCAATACACACACACACCCATACCTATGTATATGGCAGCTTTTATAACATGAAGGCGATTCAAAATTATGATTTATAAACCCATTTGAATTGTAGATGATATAGGCAAAACAATAGTTGAAATGATTCCATGCAACGATTCCCCGATGTTTGAAACCATCTGCGCATCGATACATGTAAAACTGATAGCAGCGCCGTATTTGCTTCCTGTACTAATTTACAATTCATCGGCACAATTGCCATATCAGCCGGGCTAATTTGTTCTCATGTACTTGCAAAGGTCATGCATGCGACGCCACACTTCACCGCGGCAGGGGAGGGCTATTGGAAAAGACCACTGCTAACGATACAACTATAATGAAAATCCCCACAAAAACAGAGCCCTGAAAAAACAACAGGGTGGGATGGGATATCTACCAGATGGTTTCCGTGATGAAAGGCAGGACATTATATTTGGAGGAGTTTTTCTTCCGTTATGAATAAATGACTGCCGCACGGTTTTATGAATAATCCATAACTAAATTGTATCATTATCTTCATAAAAAGATGTAAAAAATGATATTGATATTATCCAGTTCTAAAGCTCTCCGCTCTAGTATCTAATATATAGAAATAGTAATCTCATAGTGTAACAGGGGAGCTATAAGTATTGATTAATTCAAATCGTCTGTTTTATTGCCCCAAAATGAAACAAAAGAATAAGTAAAGATTTGTATCCATATATTGAGTCTGATTGTCATGGTATATCCTGTACCTATAACAAATTATTCCCCCCCCCCAAAAAAATGTAATAGGAATATAAAAGAGAGCATAAATGTGAGCGAAATTTAAAATGCAATATTTGTGAGATTGAATCACAAACACTGAATGGAATATTGTTTAAAAAATTAAATTTCTCAATTCTCCAAATTATAATCCCCAGCATCAGCTGTGTAAGAAAATATATATATATTTCTCTGATCTAATTATGTTTATTTCCCTTTATACTGTACATATATTCTGTTTGTGTGTTCATATGTCCTACCCAGTAGGACCTCGCTGTAATAGGAAATGGAAGGATTGATGAACATGTGGATAGAAGATCCACATCTAGAAAAAAATCCCTGGCAACAGAGTTAGACAAATATATATGTACACAACTCAATCAAATGAAGGCTCTTTTATTCATTCACCCATCCCAAATTCATTGATCTCATTTTTAGAATGACGTCTATATCTCACATGCATGCTCTTTCCATGTGGAGGGGAATGAAAATGAATGATTTGGCAGGTTGGCTTTGATGAATACCATTTCCTTGTGTACATGTTCAAATCCCCTTTTCTTTCTCTATACAGCTTTTCTCTCCCAAATAATTATTTTCTTCAAATATTAATGTATAATAATAGTAAAAAGACCTTTGCTGTTGTTTTTCAGGATTTCTTGTTTAAAAAATGTTGTATTGTTAACCTTGCAAGTGAATTTTTGAATATGTTTTTGTCTTGGAATAGATATTGACAATTTCAACATATTGCGATGTTAGGACCTTTGAAAGAATCTTTATGTTCATCATGTTTTCAGCCTTTCATAAAATAAGAAGAACTGGTTTTAGATCCAGTTACAGACATTCAGAGCGCGGAAATGATACCTAATTGAATTCCAGAAAAGGTTTTAGCCGGGGCGAAGGTCAGTTGTTCCTGAATATCCAAAATTAAATTGAATTTTTATGGATTTCAGTAAACATTGTACATTGCATGTACAAGTACCATACTTGCTCTGTTCATGTTTACTTATTGCTGCATGTTTATAGTACTTAGTAAGATTATTATTATTATTATTATTATCATTATTAACATAATATCAAAAAGTGGGTGAATATATATTGCCAACTAGTCCCAGCACTTACAGAGGGGCTCATAGTTAGCACTGGCCAGCTATATAAACTTGGGCAACTAAATGTTCATTATAAATGTTAAATTGTGCTTACCTGACTGTGCTACTACATATTACACACAAATGCGACAACTCAAGTCTAGAATCTAACCACTAACAATTGATGTCTTGATTTGACTTGCCCTCGAAGCGCCACGCTGCAATAATATCACACCTCGACTCAAGTACAGTAATCATGATGAATGGAAGCTCTCTACCTATTAACCCATTGAGTAATTCTAGGATCAGAGGGTCTGCACTTTCCACAACTGTATGGCCTCCAACTACACTACAACAAAATAGCGCGGTAAGGAAAGTGTTAACCCCTTGACTACGGGAACCGGGTGGATTGTGTACAAAGTCTATGGAGATTTCAGAATCTCGAATGGAACGGGTTAAGAGGAGCAACGATCCGTATACGAAGCAATCAACGGGTATTCACTCTAAGAGCACTTGATGTAGCTTAGAGAGCACTTGATGCGTGAAGGTTGGACATTTATTTTTCTAGTGGAGTGTTAGCTCGTTAGGTCATGCTGGGTTGATTATAATCCTTGTGTAAGAAGTTGCAATTTGCATCAATCACATACAGTTTTCCAGTGATAAACTAGAGTTTACCTTCCGTCTCATGTTCGGTACTGACTTTATGTACCGTGGGTGCTAGAGAACCCGGACAGTCACACACAACACAAATAGCACAGTGCGTCATTGACTTTGTACACGCACCGTGCGCGGTGTCCGGGTTCTCCTGCACTGCGATAAATTGAACCTTCGTGCATGAAATCGCGCCGTGCGGAAACCCGCTTTGCCGTTGAGCGATAATTTTTTATCAGCGAAGGCACCGCGGTATTACGGTCCAATTGGTGTAAGTTTCTACCGAAATGAACTACTGAGCGTAGATTTACAAAAGCGAGAATAAAGATTATAAAAATTGTAATCTCAAATTATCGTGAATAAAATAAAAAATAACAAATGTTGGAGTTTAAAGACTGACTTTCAAGCGATTTTCTGGATAACCAGGAGGACAGCAATATACATGTATTTTATGAGCAATATGCAGATAAATCGTTTGATATAAGTTTCGAGTCGCATGTTCAGTGCATTCTCGGCAAATCTAATTTCAAAGGTAGCCCTGTCCATTTTTTGGCCGGGTTCTCCCCCCGTCCGGGTTCTCTAGCCACTACGGTATATACGCTGGCAATGGAAGGGTTAAGGATACCTGTTTTTAGTTGTAAATGCATAAATTGTGTTGAATTCTAGTCAATTCAAACAATTAGCCTTTAAATGCTCTGTGTGAACAAAATTAAAGTGAAATAAAAATGAGCATGACAATAGAGCTTCATGGAAAATCTAACCCAAAACCTCCAGATGGCTAGACCAGTGCTCTAACCACTGAATCACTTGTCCCAATTGATGGTTGTACTTCCACGAAACCCTATTCAATGCTCGTGCTAGTCACTAGAAGGTCAATTTCCCTTATGTTTGAATTCTAAATGAATACACTTCATATCTCTCTACTTCTCTCTATCCCATATGTCATAGGTTGTATACATAATTTAAGCTTACATTAATTTTTCTTTGGGGAGTCACGCTATCAAGCTTGCAGCTTATTGTGACTTCCCATGCAACTTTCCTACTATACTGTATACTATTATGTTGTATAGTTATTCTTTATTTACTTATTTTTTATATAATTGTTTAATGTACTTAAGCACACTTGTGATATTCATGATTTGTATTATATGTTGTTAAATAATTGTTTTGTATTTATGTTATGTTTTGAAGTTGCAAAATAAATGAAATGAAATACAAATGATACAAATTTCTATCTTAAAGATTTATAGGTTGTTTACTATGTTTATAGTAGATTTTAAAATATATATCTTACATTTGTATTTAATTTGCAAAAGCAGCATATTATCTGTGTTTAATTATGTTGTTGACACATGAGCAATTGATAATTTGTCAAGCTTTATGGATTTGCCATGGTTCATGGTAGTATTTTAAGGGGGGGCGGGGTACAGATGGATGTTGATGACAGGGAAGACGTATCTTTATCTTGGGGCTTGAATTGATTTGTTCCATGTCTTTTCCAAGGTGCAATATGGTGGAGAGGGATCTATCTATCTATCTCAGAGTCTGGTTCATGAAATATGGATGATCCCTCCTCAGAAGTGGCCACCTTATGATATTTTGCTCCCCATGAATTCTTTATGTACAAGGCGCTCGCAGCAGCTGCGGAGCTAAATGTCACCAAATGTTAATATTCCCCCAGCACCGGGATTTGGCTCTTCTCCATATTCAATCTTGTACCTTATATGCTTTTTTCCTTACGAGCCTCGATTTCTTTGCAAGTTTACACACTGTCGAATTGTTTTGTTTTTAATACAAAATTTGAACTACTAAGTAAACTAAATATATCTACTGTTATCTATAGACTCCTGTCCTACAGATTTGAAAATGTTGAAAGATAATTGACACCTGTGAATTCTGTTTAAAGCTATTTACTTGATATATGTATGTATACTCCATAAAAATCCAGTGAAGTGTTCTTGATGTTAACATTTTACCCTAAATTAAAACGGGAATGATATGTCCGTAAACATTATGGGATAAGTACCAGCCAGTATAATTATATACATGTACATAAATGATATATTCCATACATACGCATTGCATGTATTTCACCCCCGTCTACGTCTTGCCATGAGCTCATGCGACAAATAAATACCCTTCATCTTTTCCCCAATCATTAAAAACTTGTCAGGGCCGTCATTCAACCACATATTGAATTGTGCGAACTGTGACCTTGTACAGTTACGTCAAATGAGATTTCTTTTCTTCGTATCGAGGGAGTCTGCATTCAGCGGATTTTTTTTTATGGCGACTAGAGAGATCCTGAGCTTCCTTGCACCGAGACATTTCCTCTTATTTTCTCTTGGCATATATAGGATGTAACAAAGATGAGAGCAGTTGGTTCTTTTGATGGGAAGGCGTACAACAAAGGAGATATACGTATATATATATATATGCCGAGATTCATTAGAATTTCTGGGTCAGGACTCTGCAAATGTATTCCCGTGTGTGTCGTGATTTAGTAACGTTCAATTTACGGCACATTATGCACATGAAATCAGTGGCGAAATTACATATATATCTGACTATTTAATGTCACACATCGTTTTTGATGATTTGGTACAGAATATAATGTGTCTTTAGGCTTTTGTAAAATGTAACCTAATAAATTAATAATTTACTTTAATGAGATGTTAGAATGTTTTGAGTTTGATGTACATATGCAAAAGGCAAAGTAATTATCCGACACTTCATTGCCATGGTTAAACATTACTATGTTTACCCCATTTTTTATGCAATCAGCGACAGAAATGTACATTTGAAATCTGATATTAATAGTATTTACTTGAATGGTACTTGTAAAATGGTGTACAATTTTCACATGCAATTATTTTGCCAGTAAATGCATTGCAATATTGTTGTAATGGACACAATTGTGTTAAAAATTAACCTCCATACAAAGTTAGATTATAGTTTGCACATACACTGCATAGTTGTACTTGCGGAAAATAATTGAACATGTATAATTGTGTTTGTGGAAAACAAAGGAATTCTCTTCTGTGTGGGATATTTTTGAACTACCAAAATAAATTCTCCTCTTTCATTAAATATGAAAGACCTTCTATTTAACTACATTGTTTCCAGTAATGGGCATGCAGTAGGTTTATTAGGAAGCTGTTCCATTTAATCTGTATCTGACACATCAGAGGTGCACTGAACATTATTGTGTATATCACAGTATATGTACATTTAATAACCATTTTATATTTGCACTGTCAACACATATTCATGTGTGCAGTTCATCAGAGTTAAAATGAAGGCCTTGTTCCCACATCCATTTTTTTTGGTGTGTGCGCGCGTGTATATATGCCTTTCAGAAGGGAATAGGGAAAATTCAATTTAGAATGCCTTGTAATGGATTATGTCAACGGGGTGAAATCAACCATGGTCTAATAGCCTACTTATGCAGTTGAATGATCAACTTATAATGCAAACTATGCTTGGCTTAATGACCTTTGGAGTTTTTATATATTAATTTGATTGTTTCAAACGTACTTGTGTACCAACTATCCACACAATTGAGACATGCGCAGGTCGCATATGGCATGAAACGTTTTGTCTTTTTGGTAGCAATTAATAGCAGGAGACTGGAGCAAAAAGAAAATGGAGTTGATTTAAAGGTTCTGGTCTGTTTATGATTTTCAAAATGTACATGTATGTACGCTACTACACTAGGGTGGAAATTATTGCAGTCATAAAAATATAATTATCTGTTGACGATGTTACCTCATGAATAGTATCGCAATAATGATAATTAGGTGACTTTACAAAGCATTTTATAGCTAAGAAACTAAACTACATTGACAACAGCAACATGAACAACAACAATTAGACAATATATATATACATTGATGAAATCTAATAAGTTGCCATAATAGGACAGGAACAAAAATAATAACATCAATCATTATATCAAACACAATGTTATTTCATACCAGTGAGTGTTAATGATACTATGGTGTCAAAATAGTTGGGTTTTATATTGAAGAAAGAATCATTTCGAGAAAGGAAATACGCCACTTCAGTAAAAGTTGCTTTTCTTCTGGGAAACAGTTATCACAACAAACATTGGTAGAACAATGAAAATTAAAACATTTTATATAGAACACAACGTTTCTTTAGATCTAGGATAATAGTCCGGTTAGATTTAGAAAGCTACAAAGTTCACATGTTCACCTGATTTCATGTGTAAATGTGAGTAGTTACTCTTACTTACACAGATCTATTCAAATTGGCAACACAACATAATCAAACATGCTCTAACGACCACCTGTATATATACAGCCCCATAATCTTGATCCCCTAGGAAGCAGTTTGCATGCAAATGAACCTGTCTGAAGACACCGCCTGCTTATAAAGACCACCTTTTCTGTCTCCCTTGGGTGGTGTTTATATAGACAGGTTATAGACAGAAACTGAGGTTCAAGTTCTGCACCACACTAATCAAACCTGCTTTAGTTACTACCTGCTTACAAAGACCAACTATATTGTTGGGTACCTTGTATATAGAGAGGTAACGTTGCCTAGAACAACTGCTGATCTTGTTTATCTTAAAGGGAAAGTTGAGTTTTGGTAGAGAGGGCGCTAGACTACTTAATTGGTTTGTGAGGTAATGAAAAACTGAGTGTAAAATTTGAAAGAGCATAATATTTAAACAATAAAATCATCTTTGTTTGATCAAAATCGGTTCAGAAACGGCTGAAATATCCATAAATATAACAATTTGTAATAAACCCGGGGCCCGGGTTTATTAGAGAATTTTGAACCAGCCGTTAAAAATTCAAAAAAAAATGCTTCCTCTTTTCAAAAAGTTACAAAATAGGTATTTAAATAGTTGTTGGTTATTTCTCTATCTAATCACTATTTCAACAAAGCATCACATGCACAATATTTTATTCAAAATGGTTAAAACCGATGAGTGTTTAGAGAGCGCCCTCTTACGTTTTAACGGCTCTTTTTGAATGATAACATGATCTTTACTACGTCATTTGTAATTTTGTGTTCCTTTCTAGTTATAACTATTAGTTTGTAATGTAATGATGCAGGTTTTGGTTACTAAAATTCAGTTTCACTAAAACTGTACTCTCCTTACCAGAACTCAACTATCCCTTTAATTGAAGCATATTGCATCTGCAGTAGATGAACTGTAGACATGTCAGAAGTTACGCTTACAGAAACAGATATTCAAATTAACACCATACTGTAATCAAACCTGCTTTAGTGACCACCTGCTTACAAAGACCACCTTTGTTGATGAGTCATGTAAAGAGAGATAACTTGTCTAGAAGGCTACCTACACGGGTGGGTATAACTTGTATCTAGAGTAGATGTAGATGAACTGTATACATTTTTAGTAGTTAATCTTACAGAATCTGATTTTCAACTTGGCAACACACTGTCATCAAACCTTGGTTTAGTGACCACCTGTTTACAATGACCACCTACTGTATATTGATGGTACGTTGTATATAGAGAGGTAACGTTGTCTAGCACAACTGCTGATCTTAATTATTGCATCTTCAGTAGATGAACTGTAGACATGTCAAAAGTTACGCTTACAGAAACGGATGTTTAAATTAACACCACACTGTAATCAAACCTGCTTTAGTGACCACCTGCTTACAAAGACCACCTATATTGATGTTTTAAAATAAAAGAGGTATAACTTGTCTAGAAAGACCACCTATACATGTGGGTAACTTGTATCTAGAGTAGATGTAGATAAACTGTACATGTACATGTTAGTAGTTAATCTTACAGAATCTGATTTTCAACTTGGCAACACACTGTCATCAAACCTGTTTTAGTGACCACCTGTTTACAAAGACCACCTATATTGATGGGTACCTTGTATGTCTAGAGAGATAACGTTGTCTAGAACGACTGCTGATCTTCTTGATTATCTTTGAAGCATATTGTATCTTCAGTACATGAATGTGTGCAAGAGAACATTAGGTACATATTAAGCAATACAAATGATTTTGATATATTTTAAACAAATCAAACATATAAAGAAACTGACCAGAAATATATAGAAATATATGAAAAAGAGCAACAACAAAAAAGAGAAAAAAAAGAAGAGATTTCTCCGGGATTCAAACCCGTGACCTCAGAATTGTGCATATGGGAGAAATCCCATTTTCTTTGCCATTTTTCATTATTATTATATATTTTAACCACACAGTCTCAAAATTGGTTTGTTATTCATACAGATGATTAAAAAAAGAAAAGAAATAGTCAAAGTACCAGACACAAACCAGTTACATTGAAATTGATTAGTATACCCCAAAGACAAACCTGTACATTGTATATGCTGAATATAAAAATAAAAACATTTTGTAGGACATCTTACAAAATTCATATAGTCTTTCATAGATCATATCAACACATGTACGAATACTTTCAGATAAAATGTAAATCAATATATTGATTCAAACCACCTCCGTTATGACAGTGTTAAGTAAAGAACTTCACCAGAGCAAGTGAGTAACAGTCGAGGCTTAGTCAGGAAATTCACATCACACTTTTTGCCGCCCACGCAGACATTTCGGTTCACACTTTAGAAATGATTAAAATTTATTACTCCAGGGTGTGAATATCAATGACACTTTAAAAAGATTGTTACGTCAATAACAAAACTGTTATTCAAACAATTTCATTTCATGATTAAATTGAGAAAGAACTTGTGTAATTTTTAAAGATGGATGATACATTTAGTTGTTATGTTATTTATACAAGTTCTTTTTACATTATTAGTAAAAACATTAGTAGGAATGAAGAAAAGGTTAAACATTTTACATTCTTTTCCTTAATGCCGGGCCCCAAATTTGTTTGTTCTTGATGGCACTGTGGGGCAAGTAAAATCAAGACCTGTCACATGCCCGGGGGGGTCACTCTCATACACAAGTGCTACCCACCCGTGTCCATCAACCTCTGAAATGGACCCTAATGGCGTATCGCACCTTTTCTGAAATGACCCTTTTTAAAAGAAAACGTTGAAACCTGTGAACCTGAAAAGGTACCCTTTTTTTGGTTTTTGTGCGATCAGTGCTTGAAAAACACCCCTTTTTAAGGAAAACGTCTATGATGCCGTATAGCTGAAAAAGACACCCTTTCAACGCTTTTTCTGGACTAGCCCGCTGGGCTAGCCCGACTGGTTCACAACAAGAACATAAAGTAAAATTTGTGAGCATTGTATAATGCCACAGTACTTCAAGGGTTGAATATTTATGACATAATAAATTGCAATATGAACTAGTTTTGTAAGAACATACAAACCATGCATACCACTTTTCCATTGTGTGCTGCAGTACAAATCATTGAAAAATGTATATCAGGAGAAACACAAAATTGTATTAGAACATTTTTTTATATTTTACATTAATATTCAAACTTTGCAAATTACATCCTTCAAATATATATATTTTTGGTTTCTAGTCAATGGAGGATGCTATTATTGTTAACAAACTCTCAATTCAATCATGTATGTATAAACAATGCATTCTTATTAGAGAGAGAGAGTGGTCTAAGTCAACTGTATTGATTTTTCTGGGATACATGTAGGTCACATGAATAGTAAATGGAAATACAAATTGGAGTAACGTCAATATAAGGCATTTCAGTTGAATAGAAAATGAGAAAAATTGATATTGCAGTCTAGGTTGACTTTTGATATTTCGTCGTTCATGGAAAATCACAAAGAATATTAGAATATTATATGTCGATGTTTACGCAAGCTTGGATTATGAAAAATAAATTAGAAATAAATGTGTTAAATTAAAAGGAATATACATGTATATATATATATGTCAAGGTTTATACAAACAATGAATATGAATTTATAATGTTAATGGTAATTATTTATTTTTGGAAATAGTAAGTATTTGCATTAACAATTTTGTAATTTACCTTCTTCCTTTGATCTCATAGCTGCAGATAAATATTGGATTATTATTACGTGAATAAATAGGAATATGCATACTTTCCATCAATAGACGGATGGTTATGTAATAATCCAAAATGATACACAGTCATATTTTGAAAAAAAAATATTCCTGTAAAAGTAACATACTCCCATGATTAGTTTATATTATCTTTGATTTATTTGAACGTTTCAATTGCTAAATTCTATTTTTTGCATCCCCCCCCAAAAAAAATAAAATCAAAGTATACAAACCCAAAGGAAAATAAATCAATTAAGAAAATTTAGTGAAATTATTAATGTATAATTTTTTTTTAGGACACATGTATGTTTAAATTTATTTTGGGTTTCAATTATGATCAGAACAATTATGTTTTTAAATACAATTACTGTGATTTTGCGTGGCATATCTAGCGACCAGCATATATATGCATAAATTCATTTATAAACACATATATTTGTTTAATGCACACTCAGATATGCATTCATAATATGCATACATCATTCATACGCACATATTTCCAATGCACAAACGCAGGTATGAATATATATTAGAGCAGGACTCAAAATTAGCACTGGCTAACTGGCTCAGGCCCAGATAATGCGCTTTGGGCCAACAAATGGTAATCAATGCCAAATTTTACTTGGCATCCTGGGCAACTAATAACATTTATTACGATATTTTCTGTTGTTTATGGCCACCAAATACAGGGCAGTCTTGATTGAACTTGCCCACTGTTGCCAAAGAGATGATGTGAATTTTTAGTCCTGCAAAATATATACATATATAAGCATATTTTTTCTGCCTTCATGTTTTTATATTTGGATAATGTTTTGAAGTGGATTAAATTGATGATCATTATATATTTTTGTATTATGTGTAAACGATCTCTCCTCTCATAAGATGCATTTTCCCCCTCATGAAATTATATTCCATTAGAAACTAAACGAAGTGTGTTTATTAGGTGATTGTTTCAATCGTATTAGCCACATTATGAGTGAGGTTAATACTCCCATAGGCCTTGGATTATAATATAATACAAACTGGGTTTCGAGGAATGCCAATTAGGTTAATTTATCTGGAATTCAGGTCACTTGGTCAATGGTCATAGACCGCTCCAGCTGTTACAATAATGCTAATACACAAACAAAGAAGGTTACCATTATTATGCAGACGTGCAAATTGCGTTTATACACAGTTACATCTGATTTTAATTGATTTTACAATCAGTTTTCATACATCATACGTGTAATGTATCTTTCCTGAAATTTTATCAGCATACATTAATATGAGTGGAGAGATGATTTTCTTGTTTTCCCTTACAACAATTATGTGTGTGGTAAGTCAGTGGCTAGCTTGTTGCTAGCTTGTGGCTAGCTAGTGGCAAGCTTAATAGGTGATTTGTGCTGAAATTAAGCTTGCAGACTAACTGCACACTAATGCAATGCTTAAAACTTGCTGCACGCTCACAATTCTAGCAGAGATCACCTATTGAGTTTGCTGCTAGCTAGGGAACATGCAAGTTTGATAAAATGTGACCTATTCTATACTCAAATCTCCCTCATTTCTGAAAACCTTACCACTTTCTGGTGTATGCTCTTGTGCGTCTTTAATCATCTCTAAGCATTTTACATTGTACATGTATACGATGCAATGATTTATGCAGTTCCTCTTAAAATAGAGAAATAATTATGAGAAAACCTGAAAACCGCTGAATTCCTGCTTATCTGCTATAAAGGCCAATGTAATCAAATACTCCTCTTATAGAGTGTATACAACGTATCATGTGAAATATATACGCGTTCTTGACGAAGACAACAAGATGATTGAAATGTTGCAAATCATAGGTGCTGTATGTAATGTATACTTATCCAACACAAATGTAACGCTGTTTTTTATATACCATACAAGAAGACATACACAGTTGCAAGTATATAACCTGTTTACAGTAATAAGATTTCCAGATATGTTGAAGGAGACTCCTATTTATAAAACATAACACTTGCTTGGTTCATCTTCTTCTTTTTTTGCATAACCAGAACTTAATGAATCTACCCTTTATAATACATACATTATTATTAGGGAAAATGCTGATCTTTTTTAGAATACCATACCATTACCTATAATACAGTAGTTTACCAAGTCATTGCAAACAGATACAAGTATGCATACACATAGACACGAATGCATACCCATAAACATAAACGCAAACACACGCATACACACGTACACACATACACAATATCCTGGATATGAATCCTTCCTGCATATTGCCGTTATTCTTGCTATTGCCTATCAAGAAAAAAAAGACCAGGATGTAGCTTAAAAGAAAGTCATGCACCAGGGAAAACATTTATATCTATTTTTTCGGGGGCTATACTTTTCAAGCATTCCTGTATGGAAAATAGCACTCATAAATTTGTTTTTACATCGAATTCTATGTAAATTTATGGAGGCTCTTTTGTGATTTTGTAGCCATTTTGGAGGCCAATTTGCCCAGAGCCCCCATTACATATATTGTTGTCACTGTCATGCACGATGCATTGTGCCCTGGCAGCGTTTGGAACTTTTTTCGCAGTCTGTTTCACGCTACATTGTAAATGTGTTTTTTGCAGCTCAGAATCCAACTTTCTATCAAAAATATCTTCAGCCATAGTATGGTCATGTTCTTTAACATTTGCTTTAAAAATCTTCATTTGCAGGTAGCTTCACATTACAAGATCATTATTTTGTCAGTAGTAGACACTTCATATATATCTTGCTGTAGGGCTTTCACACTCCTGATAGTTAGTAACATCTAGAGGTAGTGAGAAATGCCCCAAAAGTAAGCTTCAATCAGATTTTTTGTTGCAACAGACAATAGCAAGAATTACAACTCTTTCGATACAGAATATGTCTAAAGAATCAGACCTAATAGTTCCGATGTACACATTGATACATTTTCTAAAATTATTTCTTTGCTCATAAATCAAGTGAAAGAAGTTCTGCATGATTTTCTCGGCTTGTCTATGATGCCTACTAAACTAAATGTTTCTAGCCCTCAAGGTATTGACTGAAATGATAGAATAGGTCACATTTTTAGAACTCGGTTGGCGGAACTCAATGGATAACGCTTATACTATCTTTGTCTTTGTTTTCATATGGTTTCCAATTACCAATTTATTGCAAGATTAAGAAGATTCTTACCTCCAATTGCTTAAGTGCATATAACACAACAACTTTTCTTTTAAATCTCATATCTCAATGACGATAGCCTATACAATTTAAGAGTAGTAGTAGTAGTAGTAGTAATAATAAGGTATTCAGGTATGATAATGCAACTTAGAATAATACAATAATATACTCTGGTATGATATACTGATCGACCCTTCTACTCTCGTACGGCCAATGCTCGTTAAAAACAAAGCCTATTAAAGATATGCTGAGAAGTAATTTGTGGAGGTACACTTGAAAGTAGAGAGACGGCGAGACTATAGGATTGTAAGACTGCAGCAAGAAGTCACAGACTTCAAATTGATTGACAATTCACAGCCAATCTTCACAGACTTGCTCTAGTGGGACTGGAGCAGTGGAGCTGGGTCACGTGGTTGCTTCTAGTTGGTGCGATGATGTTGCTATACAACCAAATCCTTAGTGGTAAGTGCTGGTTCATGTTTCGTATCTCAAGTTTTGGTCAATGAACATCCTATAAAAAAAAAGTGAATCACTGACAGTGTGTTTTTCTTCTTTACTTCTTTGTTTGAGGCCAATATGGTTCTTAACAGAAATTTAGTTTCCGAAGAAATCAGTGTCAATGTTCCCAATAGACTTTATTCATTGGGGTTTAATAATTATTATGAAATGTTCTTCATGAATAAAGTTGCATCAGGATAAAATGCAGTTTTAGGGATAGGAAGATTTTGAAGATTTTGAAAGGTTACAACATGAATTACAATCCATTCATGAGTATGCCTACATTGTTAACCTAGGTGTTCACCATTATTTGATTCAGCTGTGATATTCATTTTCCATAGACCCGAGCCTGAGTAATTTTTAGGGACCTTTCATTAATTGGTTGAAATATTCTTGGACATAATGATTTGTTCTTTAAAATTTCAAATGCTGAATACCTACCTCCTCAGATTAGGCCATACAGCAACTCACACCAACTATATACACCACAAAGGCTAAAGCCATACTAAACCAGTTTGTTCAACAAACAATCAAGCTATGCTTTCATACATGTATACATATGCCCGAGATATTAAGGAACAAGTGCAAATCATATGGTTGACAGAATGGGTATACTCTGGCAGCCTTGGTGTGCAGTTAGATTATTTGAAGCAGTTCTTTGTAGATTGTCTGCGATACAAGTTTTGTAGTCTTTCCTCTACCGGCTTTAATTGATCCACTGGTAACCAACATGAGCATGCATAGCTTTTTATATATTAATGAAGAAGAAGAAAAAAAGACCAAGTCTGAATATTTCTGAAGAATTAACACACCAACTATTCTTGCCCAGGACTTGTGTGAATATTTCTCTCCTGTTACTCTTACTCTGACTTCAGTGGATGGCATTGTGTATTCTGGTTTCATAGCTGAATTCAGCTTGCCTGTATGATCAGCGGTGTGTTTCACAAAGATCCTAAGTTTAACTTAACTTAATTATGGAAAGCTGTTAGTTTCTATGAATTTTTTGGGTAAAGTTCTTTAAAAAGGCATAAAATGTTGATTCAGACCATTAATATGTCCTAATGTCAATGATATTTTATGTTCTTGAATACATACAATTTATGAAAAGTCTAAAATAATTCCGTTCTTGCTTTTGAATATATTTTTATTCCAAGGCTACAAACTAACTTAGAGTTAAGTTCAACTTAGGATCTTTGTGAAACACCCGCCAGCAGTTAGAATGTCAGTACACTGCCAGGAAATGTACAAGACGGAGGTACCTCTTTCGAGGTTAACCCGTTCCAAACTATTTGATTTTGGTTTAACATTCATACTCCATAGGCCACAGCCCAAATATTTTAGGTACCAGTCCTGAAAAGGTTCATATCTCTTCAGTGTATATCTTTTGAAAGTTCTACAAATGTACTATACAACAAAAAGAGGGTATGTTGAGAAATTGCGAGAAATTGCAGTGCGAAGAGGACAAGAGAGGAACAAAGTCTCAGGCAAGATTAGTTCACCCAGCTGCGGAAAGACAATAGCATTACGAGAGCATCAGTTCATAATACTATATATTTTTTATATTATCATCAGCAAACAGAAGTATATCTTCAACAATATAATGTATAAATTGGCATTTTACAATCATATTTATATATATTTATATATATATATAATACCTTTCTTGCAAGACACAACAAAAAAAGTAAAAACCTGTATTAAATGAACACACTCTCGGGGGGGGGGGGGAAAAAACAACATCAAAACGTCATGTTTTTAAAGTCAATCTGGGACGAGGGAAAAATAGCACATTAGAATGTGTACATGGCTGCAAGTTTCCCACACTTATGATTAAAAAATATAAAAAAACGATAACAGGGATGAATTAACACAATGTATGTTGATTAGTGTATCACAAGCCTAGAGAAGTGTCCATGGTTGTCCTGGATGGACCTTAGGGCACTTACGATCCTGGACCGTGAGTTAGTGGACCGTAAAATTGTTACGGTCGCGACAGGTGACCCGACCATACATCGCGGGAAAACTGTTCACCAAAAATTAGTCGACCATAAGGCATTACGTCGTACATGCGCAGAACAGATGCGCACTCGTATTTTACGGTCGACCGTGTTTACGGTCCAGGATCGTAAGCACCCTAATGGGGTATGTAGACCTCACATATATATGTTTGATATCGGGGTTAGAACACGTTAATCTGGAAGAGCAAATTGCAACATAAAAGGTACTTCTTCTTCCATCTACCAGTACCAGTCTCAGGATTTCATGTTCAGCCCAATGTTCTAACTCAGCAAAATTTCTACTTAAATGTTAACAAATTAGATAAAAGACAACAAAAATACTGAGAACTTGTGCTGCATGTTGACCGTGTGAATTTAAATATTAAACCGTCAGATCAACTATGAATTCTTTATCTATTTGATTAAAGGGACTATGTATGACTCATACCCGTATCTCGTATGTTTTGTATGTTGAATCATAAAGGTAGGGTCAAATTTTTATACTAAGCTTTCTAATCATTTTCCTGTTATGGAACTGTGAAATGTAAATTGTAACGTGCAGTGTTTTTTCTCTGAATCGTTTCAGATTTAATGCATAGTATATTTTGTGCTACCTGGATAACAAAATTGAAATTTAAAACTGAAAGAAAATGATAAATTAAGACAAATAAATCTTGTCATTTTGAAGTGACTGAAAGAAAACGGTAGTTGTCAAAAGATGTCTGAAATGTATAAGGAAGAAGTGACTATTTTATATTTCGAAAATCATCATTATTTGACAAATTTCTCCTCTGGTTGAGGTTTCCTCAAATGATAAATTTGAATTAATGAATGATCATTAGGTGCAGTTGTATACAAAATGCAAAATGCTCTTCATTTTTCTTTTAATTTAATAATGACTTTCTTTGTTTTACTCAAAAGAAATACATGCTACTACAATTGCAATATGTTGGCATGTGTCTTTTTTGAAGTTAGAGAATCTGGCTTAAATGTATAAAGCATATTATGTAGAAAATTCAATTTGATACTGAATCATTTATAATAAGGTATGAAAATGTCCACGTCTTTCGGTCTCAAAATTTGCCATAGAGTGCAAAATGGTATAACAGTCACCAAGTCAAGGGATTTAATTTTGAATACACTGCCAGTTAAGAGAAACTAAACGTTCACTGAAATCCACCAAAATGGGCTACGTCGTCGTACATGACTTTTGTTTGGTCCTGATGTTGTGAGATTTGTGAAACCATAACTCATGATGCTGCTGCATTAATTCTCTTTTTAAATTTGTTACCTCATCAACCTCTTGTTCTTGAAAGACGTTTCTTTCATTTGAGTTTCTGCAGAGTCACCCAAATGATGTGTTTAGGCAGTGGTCACTGGCTACCAAGTTTCATTGATCCTAAATTCCACTGCCCCAAATGGTCTTCCAAATACAACATAATTTGTATGGTATTTCTTTGTTTGGGGTCATTAGATTAAGGTTTTGGGCAACTTGAGTTTGAAAAATCTTGTTTTGACTTGCCTTCAGGACTGGGCCACATGGCAAAGCGGTTAATTTCTAACATTGAGTTTAGTTTCTTTCGACTGACAGTGTACATTATTCTAATATACTCTAGGTCATTGAATAAGAGTCACATGTTTTTGATAATTAATCTCATTTCCAAGTCTTAAATAACGGAACTACCATCCTTTAAAACCACATCCAAGGCTTAAGCTCTTCGTTCTCGTACACATGAGAACTGTTGGGCTATTCTCTGATTCTTTCCTTCACATTTCTGATTTGTTGTGTGAAAAAAATACATGTCCAGTTCGTTATATTCACCTAATAAACAAATTCAAAAACAGGATTGGACTTTGTGGTAACCTGTTTTTATATTATGAAATATTCCTTGTATTTGTTAAATATATATATATATTTTTTGTACAAATGGGTAAACAGTTCTAACAGCATTAACATAACCCCCTATTCATGACCTTATCGTCTTTGCACCTAATAGCTTTAGAATCTGCTCTAAAATATTGATAAGAACCACCTATCTTGCAGCTTAGTAAAATATAAATTGAAAGAATATATTTTGATAGGGCAATGTAGCTCATAGGTAGAACAATAGGGAGTATTATATACTTTTGTAATATAATGTAATATATTATATAGATATGTTCATATATATATATTGAAGAAGAAAAAAAATCATTTATTGCACACACACAAACTCTTCTATATAACAAAAGTTCAAAGAGTACATGTATGAATCTCATCATGACCAGACAAGAATAAACAGCCTAGAGATACTTCACGAGCCAGTCTAGGTTCTTACGTTTGAATACACGAGTATGAAAATCGAAGTAAATACAATAGCCTATCATCAGTTTTTTTTCTTCTTACAAAAGCAGGAATCTATAATTCCTTTGTTTCTAGTGTTTAACCCAACACTAGGCCCATCTGGATGTCTGTTAATTAAGTAATTGATGCATATTTAATGCAGAAGAATACATGTTACTCATTTCTACCACTATCGCAATACTGATTATGGAGTACCCCCATTTCTAGAAACATACTGAAGTTCCAGACAGAACTGTGTCACAAGCATTCTGAAATATTGGTACATAAAAGATGATAATAATTATAAGAAGGGAACAACGGGAAGGCACGTAAGATATCTAGCTAAAATTGAACTACCCTTTTTTAAACTGATGTTTTCGACAGACATAGTTTTTTTAAATAATCATAACCTTTTTAATACCTGCCAAGATATATAAATTTGTAGATTATACAGGAAAACTTCACACAGCATCCCAGTCTATATTGAATATGAAAGAAGTATAATCACATTTTCTGATATCAGTTACAGTGGGTATCACTTAAGACTTTACCCACAAGTTAATATCAGCACATTTAGAGAAATAAAAATCATATGAGAAGAACAAAAATAAGAAATACCGTTTTTGTTGCATGTGATATCATAGAGAGAGACAGGCTTCTTAAGTTTTTTTTAAAAACACATCACATCACTTCTTACTTTATACATACTAGATATTGGAAATATATTTCATGAATGTAGTACTCAATATAATACCTATATTTGTCATTCCATATACTTCAAAATGTTTTGCAAGAGTAACTGGTAAGGAATATATATATATTACATAGAATAATTTACAATTCATTTTGAATAGAATCATGTACTCTAACAATGCACATGATTGTTGCTGTAGTTCTAAAAAATAAATATCCTACATAATTATATGCCATTAAAAAGACCTATAACAATTTGAATCTAAGTGGGTAATCGTTTGTTGTTTGGTTAATATAATACCCTTTGAAATAAAAAATCAAATAAAAGTGGCAAACGTATGATTATATGATAACCATGTACTACAGCTAGTATGTTTCAAATGTTTCTAGACTATATAGGATGGAGGAAGAAATTCATTTGATGCATACATTTTGAAGTAAAATTCAATAAGAAAATGTGGCTTTCCATTCCATGCGCTTCAGCCAGACTTGCAAGTCTGACATTTGACAAGTTTATTAGGAGTGCTCAGGAGAGAGTCAAATATCAACTGATTTCAGATCAGGTTTTGTTTGTTTGTTTGTTTGTTTGTTTGTCTGTTTGTTTGAAGGGTTCTTAGAGAGACATGTACATGTACTGTGATTCTGCCCGGTGTCATCAAGACCCGAGGAATGCCTCACAGGGTGTCCCTCTCAGTCCCTTTTCCCTATCTTAATTCATATATTTGCTTGTGCAGTGGTGTTTTTATTGCTTTTGACTTGTATTTAGTGTAAATACTGCATGAATCTGGGGTTGTTGTTGTCACGTTACCCTGTTATTAGGTACCCTATGGTCGCTACTGACACTATACCTTGTGCTGTCTGCTAGCTCCAGGCCAGTAGTACCTTCTGCATTCCCAAGCTTGTTGTGAGCTGGTCCCATGTTGCATCCAGGAATAACACAGTGGTTTCTCAGAATATTATCCACATGATCCGGCTGCGATTTCACCTTCCCCTTTCCACTTTTCCCGCGTAGAACCCGAGAATCCGCTTCAGTCTCTGAGATGTCCGCCAGTGGGCAAGCACATAGTGTTTTTGCTTTGGGTTTGCATCCGGGACTGTCCATGCTGCT
Organism: Echinarachnius parma; assembly: GCA_037951105.1. Classification (NCBI taxonomy): domain Eukaryota; kingdom Metazoa; phylum Echinodermata; class Echinoidea; order Clypeasteroida; family Echinarachniidae; genus Echinarachnius; species Echinarachnius parma. The sequence goes on from JBAMJV010001734.1 coordinate 229,447, forward strand.
GCTTGCACTCAGCTGTGGCGACGCACTGCCATCTGCGCTCCTGCGCGTGCGAGGCGATAAGAGCCTACCAGTGCGGCGGGCTGAGGGCGACGGCGATGGCCGTGCACTGTCAGTTCTACTCACCCCGGAAGCCTCAAGTTTGATTCCGTCGCAAGAGGCCTCGCGTTCCCGGACCTGACACAGCAGGTGGCACAGCTCCAGGAAGTCCTGGAAGTCCACTTTGTTACCCAGCTCAGGGTATCTCGTGTTGGACTTCATTGTTTGTACGAAGCAGTGGAACCGAATGTTGGTAGGGGAGTCGTCCCCAAGTTTATCCAGCACATTGGACACATCGTCAAAATTTAGTAACGCATCATCATCCTCGTCACAATTCATGAACTCTAACCGAAACTCTGCTATATTGGAGTGGGTCCAAGTGGGGTACTTTTCACTCGAATGTTCAAAGTTGATGTGCTCTAGGTGGTCATGGGGGGTGCGATACTGGTTGCGGGTGACTATATCCTTGTATATATCCTCCTCAAGGTTCTCCGAGCATCGCACCACCTGGAGAGCCTCATCGTCGACCACCCGCCTCTTGCCTGTGCTGCTGAAGACCTCCGAGGGCTCAAATAGCACTGGTTCCGTCTCGATGGGGAAGCTTGGAGCTAGCCCCATCTTCAGCCCCCGGAGGCAGCTGGAACATAATCGCTGCATGGTGCTGCTTACTGCTTGCTCTCAATAGCCACTCAAAATAGAAAATCCGATGCTGTATTCCAATTTCATATCCATAGCAGCATTATGTCAACAGGACATGATGAACAGTGCAGTATTCAAGTTATGATATAGTAAATGATTGCTAATATAACAAGTTGTTTAATATATAACATGTATGTAAAAATTGTGGAGTATATATCACAAAGCTTATGAGATTTGAATATCATCTCATAATTAAAGCCAATCCCAAGCTTCTACGAAATCCATAAGATATCCAGGATTAAAGCAAGGTCAACCTTCTGCCTGGGCATGTTTGACCAGATTCACTAGAAAAGGATCCATCCTCACTGGATAGTAAAGCACTGTCAGTGTTATCCAACGGCTATGTGTAGCCAACACTCAAATCAATATCAGCAGCATACACAATCCAACCGGCAGGCCCAGTTCACCAGTTAGCTTATTATCATTGCTGCCATTAATCCATGTATGAACCATAAACGCACGGAGGAGAGGACATTTTGCCGAATCCGGGTTTGCACCAAGACTGCCTCTTGCATAATGTCTTCACATCAGCAGGTTTGAATTGAAAAATGTGATTCCAAAATTGAAGCCACACCAGAAATCATCCATTGATTGCTGTTTGATCCATCCAAACAGGTTAAGTTGATATCAAACAATTAAAACGAAGCGAAGAAAGGCGAGAGTTAAGTAGGCCTTCTGCTTGTAGCAGGTTCATATGTGCATGCGCCCGATATGGCGTAAAGGCTGGGCTACGCTGCTCGTACGCCACACCAGTCTTTCCTCTGCTCCACTCTATACATTGCATTTTCCATTATGACAGTCAACCCCCTGCATACGGGGAGGGAAAAAGCAGAGGGGGAAAAAGTGATGCATCTAGCAGCGGTGAAATTTCTATCATGCACACCCAAATACCACTTCTACCCCTGCCAGCGCCATATACCACTGGATGTACAGGCACTACTACGTTCCCCTTGTCAAGCACACACAGGCATACATCACCAACCCCCTGCTAAATGCATCGGCATACCCTTTCCATTGCACACACACACAGATGCACACACAGACACACACACACTCACATATGAACACACACTTTACACTCATACCTGCACAGATAATATATAGATACACGCTCTAGCTTTTACATGGCTAGCTTCATTACAATGTGAGAATGCTGTCCGGACTGTTCCAATCTAGCCCCTACGGGGGAGACCAGGTTATCGTAATTGGACGTAGCCACCATCCTGATACATTTAACCACTTTTCTTCCACCCATATATTTTCCATCTGATGTACTTTAAATATATGTATGTCAAACTGAAAGAGGTTAACACAATATTTCACGGTATATACATTTCATTTATTTCTATTTGACTTTTTTCAAAACGTGATGTATATCGGATGAACATACTTCGCGCTACAATTGATCAATATGTTACAACATTATTGTGGCAAAGGGCCAGCTTGCGCAAAGTCTGGTCTGATGTACAGCTTGTGTGTGTAGTTATTGATTTGTTCTTGTTTAAGTGAAAGGCATTATTCCTCTTTCCAAAAGGTCATTTATTCACTTTATCCTGTTTCACTTTTGTACTGGAGAGTTCCTTTATTGATTTTTAGCTACTTCACCAGTAAATTTCAGGGGTGTAACCCATCCAGCCACAATAATTGTCCGTTAATTATTAGCAAATAGATTTTTTTTAGCGTGACCTAGCAAAACAGTAAGAAGATACCTGATTATATATATGGGCCATTCTTGGTCACGTGTGTGACCCAAAACATGACAAATTTTGAAATGGGACGCTTATATTTCAGTAAGTATGAGACTATAATGATTTTTACTTCATATGTGACTTGAATATGTTGTAGTCTTTCAAACTTAACACAAAAGATTTTATAAGGATTACGTAACTCAATGTCAGAGGTCAAATGGCATGGGTCACGTGTGTGACTTCGCACGGAGCGCTTTTTTCATAACTAAATTTCATTTGGAAAATTCTTTAAAATATGAATAGCTATAATGTTCATCTTATTACCAGAGAAGTACTATACATTTGTAAGTACAACAATAGCAATGAATGAGAATTATATCAAACCGTTGTTTTTTATAGTACTTAATTATGTTGCAACGTCTGGTCACGTGTGTGACATTTTGGGGTGGTCACGTGTGTGACATGTACAATATGAATGGAAAAATGGGAATTTTATAATATCGGGTTTAGAAAAGAATGAAAGGTTGAATTTTTACAAAGTTGGTATCAACCTGTACAGGAAAGTGAGAAGAATGAGCTTGCTAATTATCCTTTTGATATCTTGATTACTTTCTGAATTATGATTAATAGAAAAATATTGAAATATGTAAATTTATGCAAATGAGTAAAAAAGTTTCATTTTAAACTTCAAATCATGTATTTCATGAAACTTTACACATGGATCATTCCAAAAATGGAAAAAAACTACAGAAAAATAAAACTTCAATTTTTCCGAAAAAGTTTCACTTTTCAAAGAATGGCCCATATACAAGATTGCCTTGTCTAATATCAGGCTCTTTTTGTATTTTGATAATACAATAAAGTATAATCACCTTTTGCTAAGCCTATGGATTACTATTATGTTTTTTAATGATATTTCCTTAAAGCAACCATTGTAATATGTAGGTTTTAATATGGTTCTCACTGGCAATTAAAGAAAGTAAACCCTCGCAAAATTCCAAGAGTTTGTCACAATTACAATCGTTAAACATAGCAATGTTGTAAAATGCTTAGAGATGATAAACAGTTGTATCTTTCAAGATTTAGTGTATTACATTATATAATTGAAATATGAATACTTTGAGACATATTAAATTACCACTGGTATATCACGTCTTAACCCATTCAGGACTGGTTAACCACAAAATAATTGATTTGTGGTCATCTTTAACTTTCATTTTTTTCTTCAGTATGTGTCTTGGCTCAAATTAAAACAAAGGCCATGACATTTTCAAAGGCTGTTATTGAAACATTTTTTAAACAATCAAACAAATATACAGATTTTCGATCCAACTATGTTTTTGCACATATGACAGTAAAGTTACCAAGTACCATACAAATGATTAACTGTAACTCATCCAGGATTATTTTGTTTTCAAAACTCTGACCATACAGTGTCATTGATAAAAAAAAAAAACTTTCATCAGTTGTGGTAATCAAACTTACATAACATTTAGCTTCAACCTACCTTATTTCTTTACTGGTAAGCTATGACTTTGTCGAACTGTGATGACATTTTCTCACAGTATTATCATTGATGTAACGATCAACATTGTGTGTAGAGAGTAAAGATTGTAGTTAATTCTTCTCCCACTCATTACATTTCTTTGGAATAAAGATGAGTTATCGAAAAACTTTTGTTTTTACAGGCCATTAGATATTTATAAGGTATTAAACGTATATTGACAAGTAGCTCTAAATACAAACTGTTTGTAAAGCATTCATGTTCAGATAAGAGAATTAAGCTGTAAGCAAGTTTTCAAAAATGTTCAATAGTATAAGACAAAAATCAAATTTATCTTCAGTTTCACTTATTATTTTTCTTGCAATTATTGAATATGCAAATGACTTATATGAGTGAGTGTTGTGGTAAAAATGTTTATCTTTTCTGGGCTGCGTTGCAGAAAGAGATACAGCCGATTATACGTCAGAAAATGTGCGCGTTTCAACCAATCAGATTTGCGCATTTAGAACACATGATCTAAATAAATTGTAACTTAAAATTTATTATATCTCTTTCTGCAACGGGCAGGGCCGGTATTCAATTCCATACTTAAGTCAAAATTTAGCTTAAGTATGTAATTAAGATTTGATTCATTCATCTACTTAAAATCTTACAAAAATGTTGATGTCATAATGTCTTCAAATATTACATTTAGATTTTGTTTTACTGAAGTAAAAGTAAAAAAGGTGAGTTCTCAGCCGAGAAAATGCTAAGTAAATTTCTTACTTAATCTAAGTATGGAATTGAATACCAGTCCTGGTGTTTGCTTTATAGTTTGAAGGTCATGGGTTCAATTCCCAACCTTGGTACTTGTGTCCTCAGCAAGACACATTTTCCCTCATTGCTGCTCTCAACCCTGGTCAAGTAAATGGGCAGGAATTTAGTCCTTGCTGATGCCCATTACCATGGCAGCTTGGCTAAAGCCAGGGAAATAATTGTACTTTGTACATAAAAAAGCATTTAAACATGGGCGAGTGTAATTGCGATACAATTATTGTTTTGTAAATTTGTTATGGCTGATAGGATCTACAACACTACACAGTCATCACTTGGCAAAATATGAAGTGTCATTTTGAATACTAGCTATTAGTAGGTTCCAACCTCATTTTGTGGTTTACAAATGGGATTATTGTAGCTATCCATGCATTACAGACTCATGGATCTTTTTATTGATCCCCACTTCTCATCTCTCACCCCCTCCCCTGTCTCTATCCCCTCTTATCGTTTGTCTTTACCTTTCTCCCCCTCTCTCTCATTCTCTCTCCTCCCCTCTTAACCGTTGTCTTTACCTTTCTTCACCACTTATCATTTTTCTTTAACTTTCTACCCTACCTCTTTTTGTCTCTCCTTGCCTCTTATCATTCGTCTTTACCTTTCTCCCCCTTTCTCTTATTTTCTCTCCTTGCCTCTTATCATTATCTTCTCTCCTCGCCTCTTATCATTATCTTCACCTTTCTCCCCATCTCTCTTTTTCTCTCTTCTCCTCTTATCAGTTGTCCTTCACCACTTATAATTTTTCTTTAACTTTCTACCCCACCTCTTCTTGTCTCTCCTTGCCTCTTATCGTTTGTCTTTACCTTTCTCCCCCTCTCTCTTATTTTCTCCCCCTCTCTTTTATTTTCTCTCCTCGCCTCTTATCATTATCTTCACCTTTCTCACCTTCTCTCTTTTTCTTTCTTCTCCTGTTATAATATGTCTTTACCTTTCTCTCCCCTCTGCCTATCTCTTTTCCCCAACCCCTTCACAGTACCATCTACCCCCTCCCCTTTATTCTTGTTCTTTGTTTATTCCTATCTCTAATAAAGATTCTGAAAACTAAAGGATTGAAAACTAAATCCCTCCACTCCCTCAAACTACTGTAATTCATGTCATATCGATGGACTGTTATTCTGTTTCATTCATTCATTCTTTCTTCTTCTCCCTCATTCATTCTTCCTTTTTAACTCTCTCATTCCCCTTCAAAGACAAGACAAATTATTGATATCCATTGTTATTCCACTAGGAAGTATTCTCTTTCTTACTGATAAAGATTGTCTAGTTTCTCAATGAATTGGCTAGGTTAAATAATACAGCTATAATGTTCACGCTATGGATCATTTAATTTTTATGAATTGTTATGGTATGATCCTGTTGATAAATTTTTTTTTTTAACCCTAGGTAGGTCAGGTTTTACTTCTTTGAAATAAAGTGAAAATACAAACTCCATATGCATGGATAGATTATAATATGCATATATACTATAATATTATAGTTTTAAAAAGCGTTCAATGTCGCTTATCTGTAGTATTTGGCCATGTAGTTAGTTACCTCTGATTCCAACTGATTGTAATGATTATAACAATACAATTTTTTTTTTTTGCCAGCCCTCTCTCTGTTTTGTTATATCCCTTGTTCTTTCTTTATAACTCTCTCACTCCCCCCCCCCCCCCCCCTTCCCGAGAACTAAGAAAATATTGATATCCATTGTTATTCCGCTTGAAGTAGCTGCACATAGAATTATGTAGAAGATTTTTAAATCACACTGTACATTCACTGCACCAGACCAGCCAAACAGTACGTTGATACACCAGATGGTGGCCTGTACTTTACCCGGAAGAAGAAGAAGAAGAAGTATTCTCTTTCTTACTCTCCAACTGCCAGCCTCTCTCTGTTTTGTTACATCCCTTGTTCTTTCTTTATAACTCTCTCACTCCCCCCCCCCCCCCCCTTCCCGAGGACTAAGAAAATATTGATATCCATTGTTATTCCGCTTGAAGTATTCTCTTTCATACTCACCAACTGTCTTTTTCTCTCACCCCCTCTCTCTCTGTTTCGTTACATCCCTTGTTCTTACTTTATAACTCTCTCACTCCCCCCTCCCAAAGACGAAACAAAATATTGATATCCATTGATATTCCAATTGAAGTATTCGCTTTCTTACTCTCCAACTGTCTGCCTCTCTCACCCCCTTTCTCTTTTTTTCATTTTATCCCTTGTTCTCACTTTATAACTATCTCACTAACCCCCTCTCAAAGCAAAGACGAAACAAAATATTGATATCTATTGTTATTCCACATTTCCACTTGAAGTATTCTCTTTCTTACTCTCCAACTGTCTGCCCCTCTTGCTCCCTCTCTCTCTCAGTCTCTCTGTTGTTCCATGCTGATGCCAATTGTTCTGGTGTCGACCCAAGGACTTGTTCACACGTATCAATATATGATTTTAGCCACGTTAAATCCATTTCTGAGAACCTGCACCTGTCTAGACATAACCACAAATAAAAAATATCAAAAACCATAATCAATACCTGTCAGAAGTATTTCAATATGCAACAGTCATTTGATAAAGATCGTCTAGTTTCTCAACAAATTCCCTACAGGCCTTGCAAAATAAAAGGTAGGGAACAGGTTAATTAATACAGCTATAATTTTCACACTATGGATCATTTAATGTTATTGTTATTCTCCTCTTTCAGGGGGTGTATTCTGAAAACGATTTTAAGTTAAAATGTATTGTATCTACGTCATATCTACGTCACTAAAATATTCAACTGTACACCCCCTGGATTGTTATGGTATGATCCTGTTTAAATTCTTTTGGGTGTATGTCAGGTTTTACTTCATTGGAATAAAGTGAAAATACAAACTCCATATTATATGCATGGATAGATTATTATATGCATATATACTATAATATTATAGTTTTAAAAAGTGTTCAATGTCGCTTATCTATAGTATTTGGCCATGTGGTTATCTCTGATTCCAAATGATTGTAATGATTCTAACAATACATTTTTTCTTCTAGAGTTATATCAATATTCCAGAGTTTGGTGATTTTCATTCTTTGATGGGGAAGATTGTTAATTGCAAAATCAACCCTTTTTGGTGTTGATGAGTCATAAAGTAATGCAGCTTTTTTAAATTATCATATTTTCTTTTGAAGAGTTATAAAGATTATACATAAAAGAATAATTGTTGTAATTGTTAAATCAACATGTGTGTGCTAACATACTGCCCTTGGTAGTATTTCAATCATTTCTTCAATCCTGGGGGGTGTTTCATATAGATATAAGTTGAACTTAGCTCTAAGTTGGACTTTTAAATTATGGAAAGCCGTTAGTATCTTTGGAAATATTTTGTAAAAGTTCTTTTGAAAGGCATAAAATGTTGTAACAAATTATTAATACTTTTCTATTATCAAGGAGATTTTATGTTCTTGATGCAACATTTATGAAAATTCAAAAATTCTTGCTTTGTTGCCTTTGAATATATTGTATTCCAAGGCTACAAATGGCTTTCCATAATAATTAAGTCCAACTTAGAGTTAAGTTCAACTTAGAATCTTTGTGAAACACCCCCCTGATATCATGGTTGAGAGTGAGAAGGGTGTAAGTGGATTGTTGGCTAAATTAAGTTATGCATACCATCTTGTAGGTCAAAGCCTCCTCTATATGATGCACAATTTTCAGATGATAATTGTGTCCAATTTTGGAATGTTCATCAATTATAAAAGAGACCTACCATTGGTTTCTACATGGCTTTCAAAGTTTAAACATGACTATCTCAGAATTACAGAATGTGACTTAGCACCATTCATTTCTCAACCGGTGATATGTAGAACCATATGTACTCCCTAGATGCTCTTTTTCTATATGATTATATACAACAAAAAAAAAAAAAATGCATGTTCATGAAAAGTTGATTGGTCGTAAATATAATTTCTGCTCATTGATTTGTAAATCAGGTACTATATGATGTAACCTCTCTTACATCATGTGAAAATAAAAATGGGGTAATTACATGGGGTAAGTACATTGTAAGTACATCAGTTGATGACGTACATTAGTTTGAATAGTTGTATTTATTTCTTCAATTTATAACAAAGCATTGACATCAAAATAAATAAAATAACTAATGCTGTTAGGTAAAGAAAAAATCCCGGATCGATCTCGGATCGGTAGAATTCAAAATCGCTAACGAGATTCTCGGATCGGATCGGATCTCGGAAAAAAATAATATTGCAATTTGCTCTGAAAAAATGTAGCGTTGTAGACTTATCTTTCTTGTTTTATATGCCAATAATATTAACAATGTTGACGCTTTGAGGCATGCACATATCAATCTTTACAGAAAAACAGTTACAGACTATTCAGAATCAACTAAGTTTCGCAAGAAAAGTATTTTTTCCGAAGTGAATTGGGCCTAGAAATCGATCGTTTGTTCAGCATCGCGCCACACATTCACAGAACTCAGCCGGCCAGTCACGGGGAAACATCACATGAAAATATGTACGATCTTCTTGGTGAGAGCCTTCAAAAAGTGGCTATAAATTAGCCTTTTTGTGATCAACACAATTTTGGTAGTCTACTTACATGATAACATGGCATTTGAAAGCTGAACAGATTTTTAAAAATACCCCCAAAACAATGAAAAACTGCGCTGAATATATCGATAAATTTCCAAAGCACGTTCGGGAGGGAAGGTTGAAGTAGTTACGGTACAGGTAGCAGCAAGTTTTCGGGCCGCTGCACTGCTGGCATGTTTCACGCATATTCGCTCGTGTACGGGTCTTTGTTTCATACGCCGGATTCATCCGCGATCTGTTATGTATTATACATGTAGTTGTTATTTACCGATTTTTTTAGTAGTTGTTTGCATTGCTTTGGGGCTCAGTTTTTTTCTGTTCAGCTTTTAAACGCCATGCAATCATGTAAGTAGAATATCAAAACATTTAAACATGGTGCAAATAACCAAAATACGTATTTTGAGCCACTTTTAGAATGCACTGGCTGATCAGCTCGATCATACAGATATACATCTGAAGTCTCCCCGAGAGTGTCGGCCTAACTTTGTGTGCATTTCCGTCAGCAATATCGTTCAAATGACTAGCAATTTTGCGCATCCTGTTCAATTTTCGACTGCGAAACGAATTAACGAACTAAGAATTTCTCCAAAATAACCACTCATAAAGTAAACAATATTGATTCCCCCATTCTTTATTTAAATTACACTACTTAATGGACTGTCAAACATACACATTTTCAATAATTACTGGAGAAAATGGGTCAGCAAAATCTTCCGATATTTTCTACCGAGAAAATTTATTTCTCGGATCCGTCTCGGATCCGGCTCGGAAGCGATTATCGCCGGGAAATCGGATCGTTCCCGGATCGGATAACAGCATTAAAAATAACTAGCTTGAATTTGTTTAAAGTGAATGGGGGCTATTATACAGAAAGGAATCAAATAACTTCAAATAAATAAATCAACAAATTAACTCATTCTGATCTTTTCTAAGCATTTCAAATCATCTTCAGTTATAAACCCGTTCAGGACTGGCCCCGAAAATACTCAGGCTAGGGTCTATGGAGAATACATGTTGTAGCAAAATCAGTCAGTCCTGAACGGGTTATATGAGATATTAATATTTCGAGGTCAAGGAAGCTTAAATCTATTTGTCCCTTTTAGATTAGTAATAGGCTCTTTAATTACTTGAAGGCAGATGTTGAAACGGGTTTAAATCCTTTAAAGATTCATAATCAGTTATTCCATGAATTGCATGCAAACATTAGAATATAATATTAAATTACTGCATTCATCATGATGGTGATATAATATACACGTTTTTAGCATTATATATATATATAAAAGTTGTTTGCACATATTGATCAATTAAGCCACCAAACTAAATTGCTACCCTAGCTACCTCCCCGTTTCAAAATTGCATTTTTCTTTTCTTTTTTAATTGATCATAATTCATTCTGTCTTGCATCAGGAAGGCAGGCCATAAAGGGCTTTGTCAAGTGAAGGCCAATTTTGAAATTGAAATGAAATTGCTAGTGCCTCAAGTCTTCAATATGTGACTCCAAAGCCTTTTTTCTTCTTCTTCTCTTCTCTTCCCTTCTCGTGCGGTGTATCTTCCTTCACACAGACGTTGCATTGCATGCAATGAGTAGCGATGGCATAAATTAACATTTGAGTCTGGTCCCTGGGCTCTTGGTGAGCCGTGTGGTACGAGAGGTGGCCATCAATAAAGGGATGGGGGAAAGCAGCAGAAAAACGGAAGAAGATTTAAGAAGAAAAAAATAAGAAAGAAGTGAAATATCATTGAGGTATATGAGCCCAACCTATTACTGAAACAAGGTTGAGCCAGGGCATGGATTATTTAGTACTCTTTAATATCGTATCATGATAATTCATTGTCCTGTCGAACGATTACAACAGCGCACACCAAACGAACATGATGAGTTCATTAGATGCATGCTAAATACTGTATGAAAAAAAAACTATAGCAAACATATTTGTTAGGGAAATTTAAAATAAAGAAAAAACAAATGTATATGTGTTTATGTAGTCTTAGATATATGTATGTCTTAAAGGGATTTAGAAACATTGTCCAAACCCACAAAGCTTTCTGGAAAGTTATAATGTGTACAAAGTCAGTGCAATGAGTTAGCGAATATCACTTTGCTTTTTCCCTCATTACTTGGCTATATAATGTCCATTTAACATGAAATTTTCACACATTACTCAGTGGACATATCAGATCACAACGGTACACAATTTTTATCAACCATTCATTACTTTTTGCACATAATTATGTCAAGAAAGATACTAGATCCCTTTGATAGATTTCTCCACAACTTTCGTATTGCAAGGCCATTAGACATAGATTAAATGTATGACAACTTATAGTCCACCTCTTAACGTGTCGGGGATTTTAATGCTCTATGGCATTTGTGTGTATTGTAACTCGCAAAAATGCGAGCTTGGCACTCAATGAGTTAATGAACAATCAGTTTGTCCTTTGACTATTTCACAAAATATTTCTGGTCAGTTTCCTCTATGTTTAAATTCAATTAATAAAAAGCTGCATCACTTTGTGTGATCCCGCGCACGTTCTTTTTCTTTTCTTTTATTTAGAAAAGTTAATTTAATTATCCTTGGGTTAGTGTCCGGATTATATAGCTTCTGACTATTCAAGCAATGAAAAGGGTTTCATGGGAAAGTCCCGCATTCAAGGGTGTTTGTGGCTCAATGGTTGAGCACCAGTCTAGCAATGCGGAGGTCTCTGGCTCATTTTCAGTCATTTAAGATATTTCTAGTCAGTTTCCTCTATGTTTGAATTCAGATTTTCTTTGAGTTATATACACTCTTTCCCCACATTTTCTTAAATGTTCATTTGTGCTTGTTTTTTTTTTGTAATCAAAGAACAAGATGATTCCTTGAATACTTGTCTCACTATCCCTCATCAACCCTACCTAAAGTCAATCTCATCAACTGACATAGTATGTTTGATGTAATCCGTGGACTAAAATAAGTCTAAGGTCGAATTTAATCCTCCATTTGTGTCCGAGCTCTATTTAAAAAATGTGTTTTCTAACTAGCCCTGTCAGTACAAGTTTGTAGGAAATTAGCTTGCCCGGAAATATGTATACGCTACTTGCCTGAAGTGGAAACATTTGAAAAATAGCATTCAATTTACCACTGTCATTGAAGGCATATATATGAAGAGACATTGGAGATCAGTACTAGAGAACCTTCAGTAAAAACGTGCTCTCAAATATTTTCTTGCACTCAAATATTTTCTTGCACTATATCCACATAATCTTGTCAAATTCAAACATTTTCTCATAAGAATTTTTGATCTAGGCTATTTGTGACCGGCTATAGCAAAACCCTGCACTTGTCGGTAATTCATGTTTTGAAGAAATGGGCATGTTAAGTTCACATCATGTGTGTAAAAGAATTATGATTGTAAAATTGAAACAATCATATCTTCGCCAATTATTGACCAATTTGTTAGAACAAAGCATCAATTGAAGCTTGTGATGAGGCCTTTCTAATGGTATGAAAATCTACATTTTGATTTTTACCGGCAAGTGCAGGGTTTTGCTATAGCCGGTCACATTTGGCTTAGTGAGCCGTATTAGGCAAGTGATTTAAAATAGTGCTTGCCATACGCTGATTTTAACTTGCCCCGGGCAATCGGGTTAACCCTTTGACTACGAGATTGTCTGACTTCCATAGACTCACTACACAGTGACTATACAGGTTCCCGCATTAAGGCAAGGGGTTAATGGAGTAGCCGGAGTAGAGTTTTCTGTAAAGATCATACGCAATTATTACCTGGCCTGGCTTCAACCAAGAGTGGATGTGCCGAACAGTGCAGTCACTATGAAAAGCGAGCGAGTGGCGGGCTGCTTTTATCCTAAATATAGAAAGCAATTACTGCCAGAATAGGCTTGCAAATTGTGAAGGCACTCGTGCCATTCATTTATCTTGTCTCGTAATATATATATATATAAGTATATGTTGCTAATGTCCCGGTATGGTTGCTCTGTATACCTGAATTGATCATCATTATTTTATGTCAATTTTTCTCCAGGATATATGATGGTATGTCCTCGTTCACAAGTGTGGCAGATGGGTATCATTATAATTGCGGGAATGATGGCATAATCACACACACACACACTGTTGAAAATGTTGTCACGTGTGATACATTCAATAGCCAACATGGATGATTCGGTTTGTTTGAACAATAGAGAGTCCCAGTCACTCACATTCATACATCTGATTATCATGTAATATGATTCTCTAATATTTTGTCTTTGTATAAGTGGTGGGGGGGGGGGGGGGGGGGGGGGGGGGGTAGGGTAGTACTTAAAGTGATCCATTAACTTTAATATAAGATTTTTAAAAAAGAAGATATTTGAGACTTAAATCATATTCCAAATTTCAGTGTAAGATTCTTCTGAAATATGTGTGAACATTACATAGAGAATCTGAAAACATTCCTGATTACTTTTCGATTCAATTGCAAATATCTTCATAGTTAGGGACATAATTGGAAAATCAAACCCCATTACTTTTTTTAATTAGCATAAACCAAGCAACAAGAGAAATATGGAAGCTATATAAAGTGATTTTGGTTGAATTGAACAATTAATGGATCAGTTCGAGAAAGGCACTTCGTAAAGCTGGTATTACTATTATGTATTCTTGTCTTCTATAAAAAAAAAATACTAGGTAAAATTGACCGGGCAAGTATGCATTAAATGATTCACTTGTTTGACCGGGCAAGTATACATTAAATGATTCACTTGTTTGACCGGGCAAGTATACATTAAATGATTCGCTTGTTTGACCGGACAAGTATACATTATATGATTCACTTGTTTGACCAGGCAAGTATACATTATATGATTCACTTGTTTGACCAGGCAAGTATACATTGATTCACTTGTTTGACCAGGCAAGTATACATTATATGATTCACTCGTTTGACCAGGCAAGTATACATTATATGTTTCACTCGTTTGACCGGGCAAGTATACATTATATGATTCACTCGTTTGACCGGGCAAGTATACATTATATGATTCACTTGTTTGACCGGGCAAGTATACATTATATGATTCACTTGTTTGACTGGACAAGTATACATTATATGATTCACTTGTTTGACCGGACAAGTATACATTATATGATTCACTTGTTTGACCAGGCAAGTATACATTAAATGATTCACTTGTTTGACCAGGCAAGTATACATTAAATGATTCACTTGTTTGACCGGACAAGTATACATTATATGATTCACTTGTTTGACCGGGCAAGTATACATTATATGATTCACTTGTTTGACCGGACAAGTATACATTATATGATTCACTTGTTTGACCAGGCAAGTATACATTATATGATTCACTTGTTTGATCGGGCAAGTATACATTATATGATTCACTTGTTTGACCGGGCAAGTATGCATTATATGATTCACTTGTTTGACCGGACAAGTATACATTATATGATTCACTTGTTTGACCGGGCAAGTATACATTATATGATTCACTTGTTTGACCGGGCAAGTATACATTATATGATTCACTTATTTGACCGGACAAGTATACATTATATGATTCATTTGTTTGACCGGACAAGTATACATTATATGATTCGCTTGTTTGACCGGGCAACTCATGAATGAATATATATATATGTGTTTTGCAGACGACTGCCTCAATTTCCTTATTATTTCTCAGCCATTCCCTTCTTGGTTCCTAAATGCTTCTAAATATGGATGTGCATGCACTCCCACTGAACCCCAATGGTGTCTTTGATGCAGCTGGCCATGCAATGAATAAGTTATGTCCTTTAATTCAGAAAGCATATTCTGTCCTGTGATCGCAGGGCTCATTATGCCTTCTATTCTACCCCCTGTTAATGTGGGGGAAGGGGCGGATGATGTCTGCACTTTTTACCCTCGCCTTCAACTCTTTGGACTAGAGAGCATTATACGAGCATTCAAATTGCAAACGTGGAGATTACTCTTTTAAAGGGAATGATTAACCTTGTCCGAGCCCACAACAATTATTTTGGACTTCAGTGGTTCTCATATGCTTTTCTGTCTTCCTCTTTTTAATGAGTGCATGAAACATATTTTGGTTTTGGTTTTGTCAAATTTCTGCCTTTTAATTGAGATTGAATTTTAAAGTGATGCCTGTAAAGTGTCTAACTCCACGTTTAGCTTATGGTAAGAGAAGAACAAAATAGGGTTAGATTTTTTCAAATGTTCCTTTAGTATGAAGATAATTATCATTGAAATCTTTTATTTGAAAAGCGTTGGCAACGCTTTTCAAATAAAGTACAATTGTCGTAGCTGAACACGTCCGGCCAGCGTGCTTGGGAAACCTTCCCGACCAGACTGAACTTTAAGCCGAGCGCGCGCAAATTACATGAATTCTGTACCGTCTGTAAACATACACGGGTGCGGATATCGTCAAACGGATAATTATTACTGTGACAAATCTTTGGCAGGCCATCAGTATTCGGTGATAAAATATGAACTCAATATTCGTTTTTTCACTAGGTAAACAGTGTTCGTTTTCTTTCAAACTTTCACAAATCTTTCAATTGTATTTTACAATGATATTGATTTAGGATTGAAGTCTCAAATGTCATTTTGTGCAATATCTGACACTTTACAGGTATCACTTTAAAGTAGAAAATACACAGATCACAAAAAAAAATTCTTTTACCCAATCTACATATTAAAACAATGGCAACAAAGTGACTATTTCTTCAGACTTCCAATTTTTGCTTTCCAGGATGTGAATGTTTGATTTTGTTTATTTTTGTATCCATGGAATTAAGTTGTTGTTGATGATGATGATGATAATGATACTAATGAAGAAGATGATTGGTAATGAAGATTGTAAAGATGATGGTGATGATAATAATGATGGTGATGATAATGATGATGGTGATGATGATGATGGTGATGATAATGATGATGGTGATGTTAATAATGATGATGAGGAGGAGAATAATGATGATTAGGAGGACCACGACGAGGAGAAAATTGAAAAGGAGACAAAACATGGGGGATGTGACGTGACATACAGAAGCTAAGCTTGTGTGTGCTGATACAAAATCTAAGATGACTTTTCTCTTTTCTTCTTTCTTATGATCTTCCATCTGACTACCTTCCTCCCCCTGCTGGTGTAACCCACATGCCTTCCCTGTCACACCTGTCTGCCCATTAACCTCAATACCCTGCTACTGCATTCTCATCTCGTCAGGGGGGTGCATTCTGATCCCCCAAGGGCGTGGACATGGTGTTGTTGAGGCACCCGTTTGTGGAGGGTGCATCACTTGTATGATCATTCCATTTCATATGTATACATGTGTATTTTGCAGGGATAGTGATCATGCATACAATATGTATAATGTGAAGTGTTGTTCCGTATGAAAATGTAATTGGTGATGATAGAAAATAGAAAATAGAAACTGAATAATTGAATCCTTAATTATTTACATTGTTTATTTTACCCTGGTTCTTTTCAAATATTGGAAGTTTTTCTCAACTTTCTGTGTAATGATAAAATCATTAAAACTCATTGCCCACTAAATTTTAGTCTCCCAGAATCTGACATATGGAGTTCTCAAAGGAAAGTCCAGATACTGAAAAAAGGGCAAACAATTATCTGTGTGAGAGTTATGAGTTTAAATCAGAAGAAAAAACAAGGATGACCTGAAAGTAAAAAGCCAAGAATTTATGTTAGGGCATTCTATTTAAATCCAACACTTATCTGTGCTACAGTTGTTTATAGTAAGGGTCTTGTACATTTTCATCACAGTATAATTATATAGAAGTAGATAGCATTAGAATATCGACCATGATGCACATTGCTAAAATATGATGCGACATTTGCATTCCGAAGCTAATTGTGATACAGGGTTAGCTACACTAGACCCGGGACATTGAGGGGGGGGGGGGAGGAGGATTCCTATATATAAAGAAGGGATGAGGTCATATTATGTGAACTAAATATAGTGTTGTGTGGATATTTGTTGATATACTTCTGTTTGCATTTGAGGCTGTGCATGGGGGGGGGGGGGGGGGGATGACTCATGTTGATACCCCCTTATAGCTATGTCTCTGCTACCCCTCTCCCCCCTCCCCCCACCTTCCTCCATAGCTCAAAGAACATGGATTATTGCAGCGCATTTTAATTTGAGACAGCCCATCTGGTAGGGTCTGGTATGTGCCCAGCGAGACATGAAGTCATGCAAGCCCGCAGTCCAGGGAGCATTCCGCCGGATCCAATAGTACATGTCATCAACGTCACGCTCTGTTGGGCACATACTTTATCGCATGATGCCTCGACCTTAAAGGTTCCCTGAAATGTAAATGCATGTTGTCTTCAACTGGTCTGTATTAGTAGTGTACACATCAAATATTTGTAAACAATTTTATCTAAATATGTTTTTTTTTTTTTTTTATTTTTTTAGCAATTATTTTGTTCAGTTTGCTATGCCCCACCTCTAAAGGAGAAACCTCTCCAGAACTCTCCACCCTGGGTGATGTGTGTAAATTCCATGTTCAATTAATGTCATATGGCGGAGTAATAAACTGATAACCAAACATTACTATCTGCCAGCTCATTGCCATATGTTTGGAATACAGTTGAAATGATCCCCAGTATTACTTCAAATTAAATGATAAATATCTCCAATACAGAAGAAAAGATGAAAAAAAAAACAGAGCTGCTTTCATGCTTCTATAAGTAAGAGGAAAGCCACAAGGCTTGAAATAACCTCTAGAGATCTTGCAAGTGACTTTGGTCAATAATGCAGACAGAGGCCAAATTTGTGATGGTAAGTTTGGTGTATTTAGACAGTTACTAAATCTGTTTAACTCCTTCAGTGCCATGCTCACATTTACACACCATATTTGTCATGGTTGTAGACCACGCTGTTCCAAAGCCGAGGGAATGTGTTCCTTGTAGAGTTTCTGTTGAAGAACTAATCTGCTGAAGATGTGAACGCCACCTAAGATGTAGACAGAATTTAAACAAACCTGTCTATAACGACCTCCTGCTTATGAGGACCTTCTTTTCTGTCTCTCTTGGATGGTCTTTATAGACAGGTTTGACTGTAGCACCTGGACCAAATAGGTTTAAACCTCTTGAAGAACTAATCTGCTGTAGATGTGAACTCCCTTGTTTAAGTATCTTTTCAGAAAGACCTGTCTAAAGACCACACAAGATGGAGACAGAATTTAAACAAACCTGTCTATAAAGACCTTCTTTTCTGCCTCCCCTGGATGGTCTTTAAAGACAGGTTTCATTGTAACACCTAGATCAAATAGGTTCCTGTTAAAGAACTACTCTGCTGAAGATTTGAACTCCCTCGTTAAAGTGATCCATTAACTTTGCCAAAATTCAACAAAAATCACTTTGAGATTTCACACTTCTCTTCATTTCAAAGACTTTATTTTCTGCAATCAAACAAATCAGTTATACAACAAATATGGATAATTATATAAAACATAAGGTATGCAAACAATATACAAAATATAGAAACAAATGTATAATACATGAGTAAGAGTAAATGTATACGTTGGGCCATTGCGTGTATAAAGAAAGAAAGCAGAAGGTCGCCGTTATAAGCAAAAGCTTGAGCAGACGGTCAACCGAGCTAAGATAAAAATGAGTTGTGAAATATTGGCTAAGTAACAAGAAGAGGGGGCCATGATACTCAAATGATATATATTACAATTAAATGTGAATATAAACAGTTGGATTCAATATAAATAATTATAGAATTAGCATATGAATCTCATCTTTATAAGGCTACTAATTATACGTTAATGACAGAGATAAGAGAGAAACTAAACAAAAACAAGGGTGCGAGTGGTGCGTGTGTGTGCAAGTGCAAGTCTTGTACCTTGTTGTTTGACTATTTGGTAACGGAAGAATGAAACGGGTTCTGATTTCTCAGATGTCTCCCTAGCGATCTAGTAACATGTCCAAATCCACAAATCTTTCCTAGAACTTTAGTGGTTCTTTCATACCTCGTTGTATCAGTATTTACCAATAGAAGCATGGAACAGGTTTCAGTTTTACAAATTTACTACCTTTTGTTAAAAAGATATTAAAAATCAAAGTGTTTTAGATCCAATGGAAAATTATAACTGTGTACAAATTCAGTGCAATGACTTGGCGATTATCATTTAGCATTTTCGCACATTACTTGGCCCATATAATATCCATTTTAACGTGAAATTTTCACACATTGCTCAGTGTACATATTGTATCATAACAATACACATTGTATCAACCATTCATCACTGTTTGCACATGTCAACAAAGTTAGTAGATCCCTTCAAGATATATCACATCTTACTCTGATGGCTACTAGAAATGGGAGGGTAAAAAAAATAAAATGAGCCTGTGACATTTTGATTATGGTAGCCCAACAGTTTAATGCCAGCAAGTTTGATGGATTATATGATTGCATCACGTATGCTGCCAGGCTTATATACACCCTTCACCTTCTAGCTGAAACACCATGCAACTATTAAAGGTACAACAAAATGTGATTGCAAACAAATTGTGGTTTGGAAAATACTGCATTTAGACGATTAAACCACACATGCAACCGCCACATGCACGCACACTCTATTGGTAGTTTCTATTCTTACTTGACCAGGCTATGACTTGATACTTTTGTGTGCTACATCTATACAGGGTGGCCCCCAAAAAACGGAATGGGCCACTTCCCAAAATATAGTAACAAAATGATGATGTTAATTGGATAGGGTGTCTTTTCCAATGAAAGACAATACCAAGAACGATCATGTTGGTCGTATAGTTTTTTGTTTTAGGGCGCTGTGAGTGACACCATGTCAGGTTCCCTTTTTTGTACATTTTTACCAAGTCTGTGCTTGATAAATCGCACTTACTGCCCGGCATGGCATTGAACAATGAGCAATACGCGCGCCATTGTTATTGTGCATTCAGCTGTGTGCCGAGAAAATGGGCATAGTTGCTCGATGCTATGAAGGGCAGGAAGTGCGATTTATCAGGCAGTGACTTGGTAAAAAATGGGGGAAATGGGAACCTGACATGGTCTCGCTTAAGACGACCTACAACAAAAACTACTCGTCCAAAATTACTGTTCTGGGTATCGTTTTTCATTGGAAAGGGCACTCTATCCGATGGACATAATCATTATGTTACTATATTTTGGGAAGTGCCCCGTTCCGGTTTTTTGGCCACCGTGTATAGGCTAATCTTGAACTGGCATATCCCCTTTAAATGATACATAGCTTTACATACAGATCCTTACCAAGAGATATCATACAGTTAAGGTTTGGAGTAATGAGCATAATTATGCCCAAAACATGGATTGACATGAATTGAAATGAAATGAAGTTAAAATTGAAATTAAATCATTTACCAAACAAACAAACATTGTTTACAGATAATCACAATTGACAGAATATATAAATTGATCAAAGGAAAGAGCAATACCAAAGACTGCTTGTTAAGGCCAGGCCTTTCAAAATTATTAGAATAAGATTTGTAATTACTGCATACTATAAATTTATGTGCAACATATTTGTAATATTTCTTATACTGTATATATTAACATGTTTTTTATCCTAAATTATTAAACTTTTTTTCTGAGAGAAACTGAAGAGATAATCGATTAATTCATGGCAAATTAATAGGTATCACCATGCATTTACAGAGATTCTTAGAGAATATGGTTAAGCTTGAAAATACGTGTTAAAGGGGACCACCAGGCAAAGAACAACACATAATTATATGTTATGGGACAGTTTTGTGATATCCAACATTTTGAATCCATTATTAGAATCCCGGACGATTCGTTCGCTCTGGTCAAAGGTAGTCTTCGTACATGCAGACCCATGAACGCATGCTTTAGAATGGTGATGCATTTTCCAATTATATATTTTATTTTGGAAACATTTTTTTCTGAATTTGTTGATGGAATGGACTACTAAAGATGTTGCCTTTCATTTATAAGAATATTATTTTTGGGTGGTGGTACCCTTTAAAGTATCATGGCCATCACTTCACTTGTAATGGTTGCAAACCAAAGTAAATTGTAGTTTGTAAAGAACACCACAGGAATATACAGGCAGGGAAAGGTTGAGAGCGTTTGGGGAATACAAAAGGGAAAATATGAAAATTAAATTGTCGAGGAAAAACTCGAGTTTGAAAAGATTACCCAAGTGGTGGGGAAAATCAGGAAATATTACCAAGCTACGGTAGATACAATCTTGAATGACCCTCACTTCTTTGTAAAGATTTCTCCCCGGGTTTCCGTAATAGAATTGAACATTGATGTGAACAAAAAAAGTGCTAAGTGCTGAGTGCATGCCGTGAAGTCCTCAGGAAGATTGGGCGATGGAGAGAGCGAGTAAGATGGAGACAAAGGAAGAGAGGAATTTTTTGACATCACCTGGTTGTTATGGGGATACGTGACCTACATCACACATAGTGGTAAACGTGCGTGGGCGTAGCGCCTAGGCTCCGCTGTCCATAATGACAAATTTCTTTTTCATTTTCTCTTCTTCTTCTTCCTCTCCCTGATGAATATGCTTCTATTTTTTTTCCTCTCTCTATATGTATCTTTTATTCTTTCACTCCCTCGCTTTCTGTCTCCTTCTTTCTCACCCCTCTCCCCCTTTTTCCCCTCTTTCCCCTCTTTCCCCTCGTTTTCCCTTCTTGCTTTCTCTCGCTTTCATTGTCATTCTCTTCCTCTGTCTTTTCCCCAATTGTCTCTCTCTCTCTCTCTTTCTCGCTCACATATGCTCTTGCAGACAGCAAACCCGGACATCCAACCTAGGCACCAAACCCTGACATTCTCATATCTGCTTGCTCCCTGCTGGTGCTCTAACTCACGCCAGCTTTCCCCCCACTCTCATCATATCTTGCACCCAATCACACCCATTCCCTCACTCTTATCATATCCTGTACCCATCCTACCCTCCTCTCACTCTCATATCCTGTACCCACTCTACCCTCCTCTCGCGCTCTCTTCATATCCTACCCCTCTCGCGCTCTTCATATCCTACCCCTAAACCCACCCTCCTCCCTCTCACTTGACATCATATCCTGCCCCTTTCTCCACCCTCCTAGCTATTTCATCATATCCATACACTATGATGTTCCACTCACAAGCATGTACACACATATATATATACATACATACATACATACATACATACACACACAAACATCACACAAATATATGATAAGTGAAAATGAGCAAAAAAGTAAATGCCTATATAAAACAAATACACACTCATGAACACATATACACACACATACACATAGAAAACACACATAAACAAGAAATAAAACACAAACACACACACACACACATGCATACACAAACTGACTTGACAGTTATTCCCTGGGACCGGTTGTGAATTCTTTACACGATTTATGTCTGCATACATCTAACCCTAACTCCCACTATATCGCTTCTCATTACAATTATGCATACTTCAGTTATGTCACACATGTGATCAGAATAACAATTAGACAGATTATACAGAGCGGCTCTTATATCATCCTCCTATTTAGCCACAGACATTCTGTATTGGGGTGGCTTTTACTCCTTGTTTTGGGTGAAAATCACCCTTGAATTTAATCAAATTGAATTGAAATTGTGTTATTTCATACAAAATTTTCTGAAAACAACTAGCAGGCTAATGCCACAATGATAGATTATGCAAATACCTGTAAAGTGGTATAAATTATAAAACTAAACAGTCAAACCATGATTACATTAACCCGTTCACTTTGAGATTTTGAAATCCCCATAGACTTTGTACATATAGCCATCCCGGTTCCCGTAAGAAACGGGTTAACATTGTAATGGTTCATAAAATCAGGGCTCAACACTAGTAGCACTTGCCTGGGTAAAAATTTATTTTGTGCAAGTAAACTGTCTTAAATGGTCTAAATTTTTTTGTCCAACTGTGAGAGAAAAATGTAATTCCTTACATCTAGAAACAGGCAGATTGAGCTACCTAGCGCAATGATCTTTTCTTTTTTGGGGCAAGTAAATAGCAAAAAGTTAGTTTGGGGGCTTGAAATAATACATTTGAAAAAAAAAACCCTGATGTGGATGTGGTGTGGCAAGATTGGTAGAGCGCGCGCTTTCCGATCATGAGATCCCGAGTTCGAACCCTGCCCACTGCGTTTGTCCTTCAGCAAGACAATTTATCCACTATTGCTGCTCTCTACCCAGGTGTATAAATGGGTACCGGTAGGAGGTGAAAGCCTTTATGTGAATGATCTTCTTGAGCCCACTGAGCGCTTGGAAGGAATACTCCCCAGGGAGTGGAGATGGTGCACACAATGTGTGCTGGTTTGCATTGTATCCTATGACCGGGGTAATAATACAAATTGTAAAGCGCTTAGAGATGATTATCAATCGTGATAGGCACTAAATAAATAATAGATATTATTATTATTATTATGTTCTGACTGTGGATATAAGTTCACAACTGCAAACTTGTTTTTCCATTTTGGTTGTAAATGCAAGTAAAATATGATTTCATTTGCTGTAACCTCGGTCATTGCAATATAAAATGTTACAATGCATTTCTTTATGATAGTTGTATATTAAATGTGTGATCAAGTAGGATGAAAAACCCGTTATGGAATATACATGTGTACATGGTACTTAAGTGAATGTCCCATTCTCTACTTTCGGGCAAGTCAAATCATAAATGTTGAAGGTTTACTTGCCCTCATACTTCTTTATAAGATTTAGATGTAAGAAATTATTTAGTTGCCTGATCGGGCAAGCAAACTAGACAATTTATGACACTTCACTTGCCGGACACCAACTTGTTACTTGCCCCGGGCAAGTGCTATAGTGTCGAGCCCTGATATATATGAATTATGATATTTTCATGCTTCATATATGAAGAATATTTTACATCTGGGTAGAATTGTAAAATGTAGATGATTTGAAATTGAAGTATATTCCCCTCCCTATTCCCGAGCGATACAAAAAAATCATACATATATTTAATATGGTACTAAAAATCTTTCTAACTCCTTGTGAATATGAGTTATGTGCTGTTGTTGCGAAGTAGATTGAATTGTGAAAATGGTAGAAACTTAATATGAGTGTGAAAACACGGAAAGTGCAAGAAACTCTCTGTACCGCTGAAAGATGCATGCACTGGTGATGATGATGATGATTATAATGATGATGGTGGTGGTGGTGGTGGTGGTGATGATGGTGAGGGATCGAAAGAAACGGAGTCCCCTTCCAATGCTGGATGTTTTCTTCCCGTTTTGTCTCCATCTTTTAACCTGTTCCCTACTAGGTTCTACAATCCCCATAGATTTAATACAGGACCTATCTGGTTCTCCTGTAGGCAATTGGTTAACCAGCCCGCCACCGCCAGTCCAAAAGGTAACCAAGATTATTAGTATCACGGCCAGATAACAACTAATGCCAATACCGGCATCATTGCTTTCATGTCACTCAATATGGTCGGGTCTGGGGTTGCCATGCCAACCAAGTGATGTCGTCAGAGCCGCTGGCTGGCTGGCTGGCTGGCCGGTCTCTAGCGGAGGTTTGTAAGGAATGGAGTTTTTTTTATTAAAGGATAGCGTCCACTCTTGTCTATGCATGTCTATATGTCTCTGCTGTTTTTCAATTTTTTATTCCTTCTTCTTTTATATCTTTTAAAAAAATATCAGCTTCCTATTTTCATCTTTGTCTCTTTCTCTTTATCTCTCTCTCTCTCTCTCTTGCCCACCCCCCTCTCTTTCTTCAATGTTCTTGTTGTATTGAGGGGCATTATATTACTTTATGCATATTTCTTTTCTCTATTTGCTGACAAATTGATATAAATTTATATATATATTGTATATATTCTTTAGGGTACATCAAGGAATCACAACTAAAATTTAGATCAGCCAATGCCATTGTATCTGTTTTTTGCAAGATTTGGTGGCGATAGCATTTGGATTTTGAATAGCCGTTTTAAACGTGTTTTTTTCCATGAGGGATTTTATATCTGTGCAATTCAAATGGCTAGAAAGCCGTGAATGCAGTGACGTGCTTTCGTACATGACATTCCAAGTAATTGTATATGTTTACCTTTCGAAGGTCTACAGTAAACTTTGTTTTTCTTGATATTCTTGAAATGTACATTCTTCCTCATACGGTTATGATCCGTCTGCATAGATTAATTCAAAGGGAAAAGAAGTAATTTTTGTTCTGTTGCCATGCCCACATCTATGTGCGTGTGATCCCGATCCACACGTTATGTTATCTTGCAAATGCTATTTGTTGCCATTGGTTTTTGCTTGGGTGGAAATTCACATTGGCTGGATGCCATGACCCATTAACTCCTTGAGTGCCAAGCTCGCATTTTTGCGAGTTACAATACACACAAATGCCATAGAAAAATTAAAGTCCCTGGCACGTTATTAAAGCGTTAACCCATTCAAGACGAATCGATTTTGCGATAACATGCATTTTCCATAGACACCAATCCGAGTATTTTGGGGACCAGTCCTGAATGGGTTAAGTTATACACCTGAATGTATTTGGGCTAGGGTCTATATGGAGAATGCATGTTACCAGAATAAAAAAGCCTTGAATGGCTTAAAGTTAAACCATTGAGGGTGGTACCAAGGAAATCTTGCGCTAGGCTAGGATATACTTGTGTACACATATATGGAGAAAAGTGTTGAACCGATATTAGTTAGCACCATATTGTGACCTATATGCTGGCAATATGGAGTCCTCGAAATTGCTATATGAACTTTCGTTAATGGATCATTGACCTGCTTGACAGTACATGCACATGATTTTGGTATAACATTAATTTTTTCATAGACCCCAGTGGTCCAGCCCGAGGATCTTCTGTAGGAGTGCCACTGTCAACTTACGGCATAATACTCATATGTGACCAGCTATAACAAAACCCTGCACTTGTCAGTAATTTATGTTTTGAAAAAATGGGCAATTTAAGTTCACATAATGTGTGTAAAAGACTTATGATTGTAAAATTTAAACATCATATCTTCGCCAATTATTTACCAATTTGTTAGAACAAAGCATCAAATGAAAGCTTGTGATGGGGCCTTTCTAATGGTATGAAAATCAACATTTTGATATTTACCGACAAGTGCAGGGTTTTGCTATAGCCGGTCACATATATTGTCAGATCCATGGATTTGTCTCTAAATGCACACAATAGACAATGATTGAATGAATTATAGACACTCAGAATTCTTGCCAAGCTCAACTTCCTTTCTACCAACCTGTTCCCTACAAGATTTTGAAATCCCAGTTGAGTTAATTCAGGGCCCACTAGGTTCCAGTAGGCAATGGGTTTATCATAGATGAGTGGGAGGGAGGCGGGGGAGGGGGTGGGGGGGGGGGTTTATTAGCTATTAAAGTGATCCATTAACTTTGTGTGAAATTTTCATCCAAAATCACATAATAATAATAATAATATATTACATTTATATAGCGCTTGATACAATGTTTCTAAGTGCATTATTATTACCCTTGGTCATCAGGTACAGGTCAAACCCGCACAATTATCTTGCGCACCGTCTCAACTCCCTGGGGAGAATACTAGCCCAGCTGCCCAACGGGCGCTGAAGGCTAATTAACACCCGACCAAGTACCCATTAGCAGCAATGTGGATTAACTGTCTTGCTGAAGGACAAACGGAGTGGGCAGGGTTCGAACTCGGGATCTCGAGATCAGAAAGCGCGCGCTCTACCGATCTTGCCACACCACGTTCACATTTCTCTTGTTCCTTGTTGTTTGGCTTATGGTAACAGAAGAATGAAATGGGTTTTGATTTTAAATATGGAGATTTTTTTCTAAAGCGTCTGCAGACGCTTTCAACCGTAGTCAAGTGTATCCGAATTTGAAGACTAAATCATCCATAGTATTCAAATTCAGATGTTACACGCGAACGATTGGGATAAAATCAGACATCGATTTACTCTTTTTTTCACTAGGTAAACATTCCTTTCCCATGAAAATCTCGCGTATCATTCTCAAGAATCTTCAAATCATTTTGGTATATGATTGAAGTCTCAAATATCACTTTTGGGGAACAAATATAAAGTTAATTGTCCAAATCTGAACATTTTACTTAGAACTCTAGTGGTTCATTCATAACTTGTTGTATTTGAATTACCAAAAAAAGCATGGAACAGGTTTTGTTTTTTTGTAAAATTTTCCTTTCGTTAAAAGATATTTACGATATAAGTGTTCTGATTTTTGATTATTCACTGCAAAGTTTAAATATCTGTGCACAAAGTCAGTTCAATGAGTTACTGCATCTAACTTGAAATGTTCACACATTACTCAGTTGACTTATATCAGATCGCAACAATGAATATGTTATCAACCATTCATCACTTTTGGTCACTCGTCAACAAAGTTACTGGATCCCTTTAAATACACACCTCACAAGAGGTGTGGAGCAAGGGTACTTAACTGCTCAGTGCAATCAAAACACGTTCAGGTCTCCAAAGTCTCCCATTTACCCCATCCCCTACTAGATTTTGCAATCTCAATATAGTTGTTATAATGGGTCTGAATAGATTCCCATATACCAGTGGTGTAGCTATGGGGGATAATCTGGAGGGGGGGTTGGTTGGAACATACCCCTCCAATAACTTGACAGAAAATAAGGGGAAAATGGGGAAATAATACATAAGGTCTGCCCCCACCCAATAATTTGCTTGCCCCCCCCCCCACCCCCCCCCCCCCCCCATCAGTCCGAGCAAGTTAAGCCACTGACGTAGACAATAATTTAAATTGTGAGGGTATATTTACCGGCACACCTATAAACAGATAGGACTGATGCATGGAGCTGCCTGGCAGTGTTGCACTGCAATTGAAACATGTGACTTGATTATTCTCCAATAATGAGTGCAATTTCTGAGGTGGCACTCGCCATGTCCAGAGGCCGGCCGATTCATCTCCCATTTTTCGTTTGTGCGAGAGGTGCGTAATGGGTGCCTGGAATAAGAAATTAAGGTGAATGGAGAAGAAGAGGGGAGGGGGTGAGAAGTCTTTGAGCTAAAAAGAAAGAAAGAAGGAAATGATCTTGTGCAAGAAGGAATGAAGGGAAAAATCTGTTTGACGACAAGGGAATCCTTAGCTGTGGTCGATCGAACGTGATGGCACCATCTGCAGGGGGGATGGGGGGGGGGGGAGGGGGGGGGGAGCCACTGACTAGGGTTGGGGTATTATTCCCCAGGGGGGTGGAAAAGGCACATCTAGTGGAGTAAATAAAACCACTATCGCTGCTCTTTACTCATGTGTATAAATGGGGACCCAATAGGAGGTGAAAACCTTTATGTGAAGGATCTTCTCAATGCCCATGAGCCGCTATGGAGGAATGCATCCCAGGGAGTAAAGATGGTGCACCAAATGTGTGTGGACTGGTTTTGTTTCCTATGACTGGGGTAATAATAGTATATAACACATAGATATGTTAATTGTATCATGTTAGACGATATATAAATCGAACCTATTATTTATTCATATTATTATATCACCATCATCATTTGTAGCCCCTTCCGTATGGAACTATGTCAGATAGATGTGATGTGCAAGCTATGATGTTACAGACTTTGGGGGAATTTATTTGCTTGATTAGATTTTTAATGGGGAATCTTTTGTATTGATTCTCAAAATTCCTGGCTTGTGAATTTGTATCCTTTAAAAAAAATATTGTTCTTGTTTGAAACATGAATTTGTGGCATTTGCCAGAGTTGTTGAATTGTGAAATATTTTGGCATTGGTGAATGAATCTTTGAAATGAATTACTAATCATTTTGTTTTACTTCAATCAATCGATTAAAGGGACTTAGTAACATTGTCCGAATCCTCAAAATAAAATTTTCATTCTAGCGGTTCCCTCGTACCTTGTTGTATTCGTATTAACAATAAAATAATTGGACAGGTTTCGGTTTTTCAAATTTCCCTTTCGTTACAAAGATATGTACGATTGAAGTATTCAGATAAGAAAAACTCCGGGCGAGTTTTTCTTCTGTGTACAAAGTGAGTGCAGTGAGTTATTGAATATCACTTTGCATTTTCACTCATTACTTGGCCATGCAATGTCCATTTGACTTGAAATGTTCACACAATACCCTGTGAACATATGAGATAACAATAATATACATTACATCAACCATTCATCACTTTTTGCACATGTCAACAAAGTTACTAGATCCCTTTAATCAATGTTTACTTGATTTTTAATGCGTATTTATCATTTTCCTCAAAATGTGATCTTGTTTGTTATTCCCATTTACCTCACACATATCGGTCATTGCAATATAATGATGATCATATGGAAATGTGTGTTAATGCATGTGTATCTGAGTAGTGTACAATTATTGGTGTGATTTTGTTTTGTTTTGTAATGTGTATTTTTGTTTTTTTTTCTGGCATTTTCAATCTGTCTTTGTTTGTGATTCCATTAACTTCATACATATTGCTCATTCCAATCTAATCATTTGTAAATGTTTTAATATGAATGTTCATGTGATTATGGGTACAATTGTTTGTTATTTGTAAATGTTTGTATATATGAATGTAATGTGAGTATGTGTACAATTGTTTATGAGACTTTTTTGTAATGTGTATTTGTCTTTGTTTTATCGATGTGTTGTGATTTCATTTCCTTTCTACAGTACATAACGCATATTCTATTAATTTGCTACATATTCAGGTGGTAGTAACCAATCAGATCACAACGCACTTCAGCTCCCTCCCAGATAATCCATCCGTTGCTATGGAAACGATGGAGGATGCCAGTGATGCAGGAACTTCATCATCGGACTTCATGACCTCAGGTAACCTCTATGTTTTGTTCAAGAGCTTAAAACTGTCAATCCTTTCCTATGATAAGATTCAGCTGATTGTAAAATTGGTAGATATAAAAACAAACTATTTTCACCCGAAAACTGTATATTACCGTAATGCCTTTTGCACCTTTCTGGCTTTGTGCGCCCCAGGGAGTTTAAATTGTGCACTACAAATGTGCTGGTTCGATATTGTACCAAGCAACCTGAGTTAGTAATATTCCTATTTCTATCGCACATAGAAACAATTGTATTAATTAGCTCTATAGATTTAAATGCTACCTGTCGCTATTACTAGTGTCGGACATAGAAACAATGTTGATGACATCACACCATCAGCCCTCCTTCATTGGATGCCAGAAGGAAGAAGAAAGAGAAGACGTCCTAGAACACATGTGGAAGCAGAAATAAAAGACCAGGGGGTGTTTCGCAAAGATTCTAAGTTGAACTTAACTCTTAGTTGGACATAACAATTATGGAAAGCCATTTGTAGCTTTGGTATTAAAAACATATTCAAAAGCAAAAATATACAAGGATTTGAGACTTTCAACCAAAATTTATATCAATGATTTCAAGGATCCTTCATAATAACTAATATAACTGATTGTATCAAAATTAATGCCTTTTCAAAAGAAATGTTTCAACCGTTTTAAAACGAAACTAACTGCTTTCCATAATCTTAAATCCAACTTTTAATCTTTGTGAAACACCCTCTGAGATACACAGAGACTCTGAGTACAATTTAGCAACAGTCAACCTTGCCTTAGTAGCCACCTGTCTATAGAAGCCAACCTGCCTACATTGTTCACTGAAATTGATCCTTGGCAGAGAAAGAGTGGCCACTTTTCTCGTTTCCCCTCAGGTGGTCACTATACACAGGTTTAGACTGAATCTTGGAAGGATGGAACCCACGACCTCCTGATTACCTGATAGGAGTCATGACCACTAGACCTCTTGAGATTGCATGATTTGGTAGGGCTTTGATATTTGGTTCTTGATCACCCAAAATCAGCGGGCACTGCTTTTGAAAGCACTTGGACATTTCCCCCACAGTAATTAGGTACTTTTGGGGGATGGTGAGTAATTCCTAATTTTCCATCATACATTCATCCTTAGTCATTTTTAATTGTTGAAAGATTATCAAGGAGAAATAATAATAATACCAACTTTTTGTATTGAACCAGTCATTTATAATTGTATCCCCCGAACCACTTCGGGGGATACTATGGATTTGGCCTCGTCGCGCCGCCGCCGCCGCCGCCGCCGCGTCCGCCGCGTCCGCCGCAGAGATTTTCTTGTGAACGCTCTACAGGTCCGAGTTCTTGTCCGATCATTTTCTAATTTGGTATGAAGGTGTATTAAGGAAAGAGGATGAAGCCTATTGATTTTGGTGTGGGGCGGAGTCCTGGTTGCCATGGTAACCATGATATAAAGAAATAGTTAAGATTACCTTGTGAACGCTCTACAGGTCCGAGTTCTTGTCCGATCATTTTCTAATTTGGTATGAAGGTGTATTAAGGAAAGAGGATGAAGCCTATTGATTTTGGTGTGGGGCGGAGTCCTGGTTGCCATGGTAACCATGATATAAAGAAATAGTTAAGATTACCTTGTGAACGCTCTACAGGTCCGAGTTCTTGTCCGATCATTTTCTAATTTGGTATGAAGGTGTATTAAGGAAAGAGGATGAAGCCTATTGATTTTGGTGTGGGGCGGAGTCCTGGTTGCCATGGTAACCATGATATAAAGAAATAGTTAAGATTACCTTGTGAACGCTCTACAGGTCCGAGTTCTTGTCCGATCATTTTCTAATTTGGTATGAAGGTGTATTAAGGAAAGAGGATGAAGCCTATTGATTTTGGTGTGGGGCGGAGCCCTGGTTGCCATGGTAACCATGATATAAAGAAATAGTTAAGATTACCTTGTGAACGCTCTACAGGTCCGAGTTCTTGTCCGATCATTTTCTAATTTGGTATGAAGGTGTATTAAGGAAAGAGGATGAAGCCTATTGATTTTGGTGTGGGGCGCGGTCCTGGTTGCCATGGTAACCATGATATAAATAAATAGTTAATATTACCTTGTGAACGCTCTACAGGTCCGAGTTCTTGTCTGATCATTTTCTAATTTGGTATGAAGGTGTCTTAAGGAAAGAGGATGAAGCCTTTAGATTTTGGTGTGGGGCGGAGTCCTGGTTGCCATGGTAACCATGATATAAAGAAATAGTTAAGATTACCTTGTGAACGCTCTACAGGTCCGAGTTCTTGTCCGATCATTTTCTAATTTGGTATGAAGGTGTATTAAGGAAAGAGGATGAAGCCTTTTGATTTTGGTGTGGGGCGGAGTCCTGGTTGCCATGGTAACCATGATATAAAGAAATAGTTAAGATCACTGCTGTAAGCGCACATCGCCTTGTCTATTAATCAGACCCTGCTCGGAGGACAAACAGCGCGCGAGGCCTTGCCCAAAGGCTACTGCCAGCCTAGTAGAACAACGTACACCACCAAACTTGTTCAGTTCACAATATTACAACCCACAAAAGTGCAATGCAATTGGTTCGGGGGATACATGTGCTCGGCTGCGCGACCCGCCGAGCGCGCAATTTCTAGTTCTGTAACTCTGTTTGAAATTTTAAGCGAATGTATGTCACACGTGGACAGACAACAACGGGTCATTTAACACATGATTCTATGGGAAAACACAGAATTGGGAAAACATTGTTATACAGTAATTATATTCCCCCAACATTAATAAATGTTTTGATTTGTGTTAGGAGAGATAATTAAGCTCAAATAATTGTACTGTCTTTTTCATATTTTTGTGCCTCCACCATGAACGTATGTAAAGAGTACAGACAATTTTGTTACGATTTTGTTTGTCCTCGTTTGTAAACAGACATAAAAAGTTATGCATGACTGACCGATTCAATACAAATAGTTGGTAAAGTCATCTCTCCTTGATTAGCTTTTAACAATTTAAAATTGATTTTGGATAAATGTACATGTATGATGGAAAAGTAGGAATTACTCACCATCCCCCAAATGTACCCAATAAGTACTGTGGAAATGCCCACTTTTAACTGCGAACTAGTACTAGGCTATTTTGCCATAATGACAAACTCGATTCCATTCATGCCACATAAACATGTGACCTTTCATTCCGGGACTCCAATATATTACCGCGATTGAATAGTAAATTAATAGGTCCCTAATTGTATTCACTCGGTTCTAGCGTAATTGATATATAATTTTTACGAGTTACGTGCGTTCATTACGACAACATGTGCAATAGTTTACTGGTGACCTCACATGTTCAATGAGGTACTTTTATATATGGGAAGAGAGTAGATGCTTTTTTTAAACACAACAAATATATATACATGTTTATATTAAAAATGCCTGCAATGAAGAGAGGAGAATGTTTTAACCAACATCAGTTTAACCTAGCCCTTGTACCTCAAAATACATTTGACAATTTCACAATTAGATAAACTTGCATTAGAAACATCTAAGAAACATCTTAATCACTTATTGTTTATTAGTTTATTTCACTTAAGAACAAATAACATATTAATAGTATTTGTTCAATTTCTGAAAAAATCACTGGAAGAACATGTTTTCCAGTTCTGCGGTGTGATATGAGGTTGTCTGTGTCAGATAGGGGGAGACCAAGATATTTGAAATATTCAAATCATGCACGTGACTTTTCACTCTGCGCTTGGTCTTGCGTGTTCTTCATTTCTCCCCCCAGTCTGTATTCAACAAATTGATGCCATATCTTCAAGCAGTGTGTTAACCCTCTGAATGTGGTTCCCATTTTCCATAGACCTCAACAAGGGTAATAATCAGAACCATATTGGAATGGGTTTTGAATACCGTGCAGTTCTATGAGCAAATTTTTTTCCAGATATCATTCATTTCATTAGCAAAAGTTATACATGTAAATACCTTACTTTGGATTCAAATGAACTTACAGCTGCAATGAATTACAGCAGATAACTTTTAAGTTAGCTAAAAATTTCACAAACTTTTTTATTTAGTGAGCTACAAATTTCACAGACTTTGAAATTTAAAAAACTGTTTCACCAAATTGAAACATATCATAGCTGCATATATTTATCCATTGTTATCTCTTTATATCATGATTAAAATAGAGCAAAGAAAATGGGATTCCAACAGGATTCGAACTCGAGACCTCCAGATTGCTAGACCGGTGCTCTTACAGACTGGGCTATAGAAAACCCCTTGTACGGCGTTCGTCCCTGAAGCCCCTTAATTTTCATTGCTCGTGTGGTCAGAAGCTATTATAAACCTGACATAAACCCGAAGGATAGAAATCAACTTGGGGATATATGCGAGGGATCACCGAAGTGATGCAGCTTTTTAAAATAATTTATATTATCATACATATGTACCTAGATGGTGGCAAGGGTCATGTGACGGCGGCGCTAGGCAACACGTGGAGTCACAGCGTGAACACTCGATTGATCCTCCAGTATCTTGATGAAGTACAGCGTGAGGTAGGCAGGACATAACCCAAGACCTTTCTCCCTCATTATATATCAAGAGGCAGGCAAATATTTGTTTTGTGTGCGCGTTTGTGTGGGCTTGTATGTATGTGTGTGTGTGTGTGTGTGTGTGTTTGTGTGGGTGTTAGTATGTGTGCATGAGTGTGTGTACAAGTATGTGTGTGTGTGTGTGTGTCGTGAATGTGGATTTGTAGCCATACACACCTCAACTCAAGACTTTTCCCTCTCATCATCAAGATGCAGATAAATTTTTGTATTTTGTTTGTTTGTTTGTGTATGTGTATGTGTGTGCATCATGTATATATGTATGTGTTTTGGATGTGGATTTGTAGCAGTACACACCCCAGCCCAAGACAATTTACTCTTATTATCAAGACATAGACAAAATAATGTTGTTTCATGTGTGTATGTTTGTGTGTGGCTGTATGATTGTCTGTACATATGTTTGTGTTGTGAGTGGGGGTGTGTTGCATGGATATAACTCCTAAAGTTTCCTCCTCATTATTTTTATTTAAATAAATATTTGTTGCATCTGTGCATTTGTGCAGGCGTGTGTCAAGTATGTAAGTATGTATGTTTGTAGTTAAGTGTTAATGTTTGTGCATGGAGTGAATCTATGTGGTATGGTTAAGTGTGGCATATCACAAAAATTATTGAAATGGTTTTATATTAATTTTTTTTCTTTTCACTTTCATATCAGCATTATTGCATCTAAAAAAATATTTGTAAAATTTCAATATTCATTTACCTTTTATAAGATGCCAATAACATTTTACTAATGCGAGATAATTGCGATTTAACCTGCTAAAAACAATGAAAATATTAAGGGGAAATTTGATACTTTTAGTCATATCTTAAAAACTAGGTCTTGATACATAATCAGTAAGGTATCATTTAAAAGAAACTATACAAATGTTTATCAAAAAAATGACAAAAATGGTTTCATTGTTTTTTGCATATGAACTCGATCTTCACATGTATATAACCCTTGATTTCAATGATCCGGTTTCCCACATTTAGGTGTTGATCGCCAAATCGCCACTGGCGCCATTTGCCAAGGTGACTTTCACTGTGCGGGATTCAGGGCTTGTGTGTGCAGGTGAGTGGCCCAAAGATGTATGTTTGAACATAATATTGTCGTTTGAAATCACCTTGAATGTACCTTGAAGAGCCACACCTCATCATCTTCATCATGAGGAGTAGACAGTTTTGGTTGGCGGGGTTTAGGGGGTCCTTTTGAGCCCATTAAAAAAACCCAAGTTTGATAAGTTCTGTTTCTTGTGAAAGAGAAGGTCACTAAGTCACTTTTCGTACTTCTGAGGTCATCATGTTCCAAGTTGGGGAGCCATGAAAAGCCTGATATAGCTCTCTTTTGTTTTTTATGAATATGTCCAGCTATATTTATTTTTATATTAAAATAATTATGAAAATATGACTTCACGCTCTCACTCTCACACAAGAATATGTATGCATGTTGTGATATTTGGTTTTGATTCAGGAATTAAAAATATCTAGAAAAAATTACTGATATGCCCAATTAAATGTTGGTAAATAATGTCGGTTGAGAAAGAGAAGGTCGCTAAGTCACTTTTTGTAGTACTGAGGTAGTCATATGATTATTGATCCTCTATTGATATCAGTGGCGTAGCATGGACAGACTGATTGGTGGAGGGGGGGGGGCAAGCAAATTATTGGGGTAGGGGGCTCTTATAGGGGGCACACCTGTATTTTGTTTTATCCTTTGTTTATAAATGTTTTTATCAATTGTTTTTTTTGGGGGGGGGGGGGTACACATTTATCTACATTCATCTTTTATGTTTTTAATTGTTTTTATCAATTATTTGGGGACAAGGGAATTATTGGGTAAGGGCGCACATATTTATTTAGATTTATGTCATCTTTTTGTCAATTATTTTGGGTGTGGGGCATGTGCCCCTCGGTGCTCCCCTCCCCCCCCCCCCCCCCCCCCCCCCCCGCCCCCCACGTAGCTATGACACTGATCACCACAACCATAACCACCATGAACACCACAACCGGATAATGATGTAAATCATCTTGCATTGTGTTGTGCTCAATGAAAGCCAACCGCACATCATTACGTCCCATTAACTGTGTAATTCCATTAATATCAACCACGCAATTTTAAATGTGTCTATGTCACAATAAAGCAAATGATTGAATAAATCAATCATTCTCTTGGAAGCGGTATAGTTCACTATTAAAAACGTTTTAATTTTCATTTATTCAAAATTCAAACAATTAAATGTTTAAACTAATATGAAAGCATTGCTCAATAAAAGCCAACCGCACATCATTACGCCCCATTAATTGTGTACTATAATTCCATAATGTCAATCATACAAATTTGAAATGTACCCTGTCGAAATAAAGGAAACAGTTGATCCGATATATACATAATTCTCTTGTAGGCAGTTTTGTTTCACTGGAATATACCCTGATGAAATCAGACAACACATGAAGGAATAAATATACACGTCCTTGAGTCTCATACAAATTTTATAATTATATTGTACCTTTTTTTAATTACACAACAAATGAATGAATAAATATGCACGCCCTCAAATATGTTCACATCTTATATTCATGATTTTCATAGAAGGCCAACCACGCATCATTACATTTAATTCATTTTAAAAATTACAATATCCCCTGTTGAAATAAAACAACACATGAATGAATAAATATGCATGCCCTCAAATATGTTCACATCTTATATTCATGATTGTCATAGAAAGCCAACCACGCATCATTACATTTAATTCATTTTTAAATTACAATGTCCCCTGTTGAAATAAAATGTCACATGAATGAATAAATATGCATGCCCTCAAATATGTTCACATCTTGTATTCATGATTTTCATCTAAAACCAACCACGCATCAAATACATTACATTAATTTTTAAGTTCCAATAAATAAATTCATCCATTTTTAAATGTATCCTGTCAAAAAAAAGTGAATGATGATATAAATATATATGATGATGTCTTGAATACATGATTTCCAAAGAAAGGAAGCTATAAATCATTACATTCAAATATAATTCACTGTCTTTCTGCTTAAAGAAGTACATTTCACTGAGATCTACCTTGTCAAAACAAAACAATAAAAATACCATTTATATGCACTTCCTAGAAGGATCTGACGTTGTGTATTCACGATTTCCAAAGAAATCAAATCAAACGTCATTACTTTCCATGAAATGTTTTGTTGTTCTTTCCCATCCGAGCAACTAGCAGAACAAGTTAGTATAGAGCCTTGAAGTGTGTGCTACATTGGGGTATAATCTCTCTCTCTCTATATGTATCTCTATTCTCTAACCTCTGTAGCATCTAAATCCATTATTGCGCTCTAAATCCCGATCGCGGGAAAAACGTTTGATGAGTCAATCACCCATATGTTTGAACGCACTGTGAGTGATGATTGAAAAAAAAAAAAGTATTAATGTATGAAATGATTTCTTAAAAGTTTGGATATACATGTATTTGCCATTGATTGATTTATCCGTATAATGACGTAAGTTATATAATTTTGTATTGTATGTATTCATTTGTATTACATGCCACTACCTTGAAAGACAGTGGACCTGGTGTGAATGTTAACTTTTTTTTAATAAAGAAATTATTCAAACAAAGCGATGATAAAACAGTCATTGTACATCTTCAGAGCGCAATAGATTACTGTATACAGGATCCTATGCGCGCACACACACACACACACGAACAGCTTCACGGAGAGGCACTTGGCCACCTAGTGACTTCATATCTCCCCCTGCGAGCAGGTGGTCAGCCTCATGACTAACACTTGAATGTTGAATGAGGGGACTTTAAAGGGATCTAGTAGCATTGTCCAAATCCTCAAAACTTACTTGGAACTCTAGTAATTCTCTCATACCTTGTTGTATTGGCATTAACAATAGAAGCACGGGATAGGCTTCCTTTTTTTCCTCCAATTTTGCTTTCGTTAAAAAGATATTCATGATTGTGTTCAGATTTAATCCATTTAACGTGAATTTTTCATACATTACTCAGTGGACATATCAGATCCCAACAGGTCGATACACATTGTATCGACCATTCCTCACTTTTTGCACTTGTCAACAAAGTTACTAGATCCCTTTAAGCAGTATTACAGGTAACAATGAGGTACATTTAAACCTGTGTAAAGTGACCACCTAAGAGAAAACAAACAAATAAAGTGGCCGATGTGACCTGTGACCTTTACAGACAGGTTAAAAAAACATTGTTCTTCTCTGCATGATATAATTTGTGATGGCCACTATAGGCAGGTTTCTTCAATTTTTTCACAATCGGTTTTTATTTGTAGAATCCAGATTACATGGTGGTTCGATCTAACATTTCATGTGGGTGTTATATTCATCATCATCTATTTACTAAAGACTGTTGAGATGATTTGGAAACAATGCCTTATGTTTTTTTCTCAGCTTAAAGGGATCTAGTAACTTTTTTGACATGTGCAAAAAGTGATGAGTGGTTGATACAATGTATATTGTTGTTATCTGATATGTCCACTGGGTGTTGTGTGAAAAGTTCAAGTTAAATGGACGTTATATGGCCGACTAATGAGCAAAAAGCAAAGTGATATCCACTAAATCATTGCACTCACTTTGTACACGGTTATGACGATTCAGTGGATAAGCCCAACATCTGAACACTTCAATCATAAATATCTTTTTAACGAAAGCGAAATTTGAAAAACCGAAACCTGTCCCATGCTTTTATTGTTAATACGAATACAACAAGTTATGAGGGAACCGCTAGAATTCGAATTGGATTTTTAGGATATGGACAATGTTGCTCATTATTACTTCAAAATTGTCCTTGTTAGACTTTCATAGATTCTTTTGAGATCAATGTCTGATTAAAATCAATATTGATTTGCAAGATACATGTAAGTAAGGCTAGATGTAGATTAAGAACCATCCAAGCAAGAGTTCTCTGTTCGTGTTTATCATGAAGATGAGTAAAGAGATATGATTGTGTGGGTGCCTTTCAAAGACCAGAATAGCAATGCACAGACAATGCTGAATCCATCTCAAAAATCAGCGTTGGAACACTCTATACTCCATCGGGGCTGTGAAGTGCATTCGGTAACGTTATATCTTCGTCTATATAGAATGTAGCCCATTTTTTGTTCCATTTCGAGGAATTGATGTCACCGAGTTGCTCAGAAATGCTGTGTCATGAAAAGAAGCGAAGGGTTTGTGACGTAGAGGATTTGTTTGTTTGTCTTTCTTAGACTTTAAGTTTATTTTGAGGGCATTCACCTCCATGAATAGACTGCTGTCTAAAAGAAGGTTGTTGCGAGACTAAAACCGTCTTTTAGTGTCTCTTGGCGTCCTTGTCCTGTTGCAGGTCGGACGAGATATTGCCGTGAAAGATGAGTGGAAATATAGTCAAACCTGTCTTTAGTGACCACCTAAGGGGAATTTCAAGAACAGTGGCCACTGTAGACAGGTGGTGTCTTGGCCATTAGACAGGTTCCATAACATTACTTTTCTCTTCATGGGATCACATTTGGTAACCACTATAGGCAGGTTGGCTGTTATAGACAGGTGGCCACTATGAGTTTGACTGTAATTATATTTAAAAAGCAATGCTACGGTATAAATTACCCTTTTTTTTCTCCATGCAGCACTGTCTGGAAAGTAAAATCAAGATTTTGTCCAATTTGTTGGTGGCCCGAAACAAGAATAGTGTTGCCCCAGACAAAGAAAACATTAAAAAGTCTGTTAATTTGGGATAGCCAGTTGGGAGTAGAGAATTGTGTTAAACTTAGTAACTTAGTAACATTGTCCAAATCCTCAAAATCCAATTTGAATTCTAGCGGTTCCCTCATACCTTGTTGTATTGGTATTAACAATAAAATCATGGGACAGGTTTCGGTTTTTCAAATTTCCCTTTCGTTACAAAGATATGTACGATTGAAGTGTTCAGATAAAAAAATATCTGCTGGATTTTTGAAACCGTGTACAAAGTGAGTGCAGTGAGTTAGAAGGAAGCCTAGATTGACTGACAACAAACACAGCGGCATTGTGTGTCACACATCACGAGCGAGAACAATGACGGGAGAGACATAATTCCCTCGCCTAAGAACGCAAAACGGCGCAAGAACAATAAAGGGAGAGATAAATTCCCTCGCCTGGTAGGGCGCGAAAGGACAGGAGAACAATGATGGGAGAGATAATCTCTCTATTCATATGCAAGCGCATCAAGTGAGGGGATTATCGCGCCGCTTCACGTCTAAATGCGTCTCTTAAAACGCGGCCGGTCTATTCATGGCGCCCAGACGCATCACGGCGGACCAGCACGCCGCGGAAGGCTCCCCTTAGTGAATATCACTTTGCATTTTTGCTCATTACTCGGCCATGCAACGTCCATTTGACTTGAAATTTTCACACAATACCCTGTGGACATATCAGATAACAACAATATAAATGGCATCAACCATTCATCACTTTTTGCACATATCAACAAAGTTACTAGATCCCTTTGACCTGAAGTTTACTGTTTTGGCATTGGGCAGGTGAGCTAGTTCAAATATAAAGCCTTGGTAAGTGATTCATTAACCTTTGTCAAACTCAACTGAAATCACCTGGAGCTCTCACATTTCTCTTCCTTGTTGTCTGGCTTATGGTAACAAAAGAATAAAACGGATTAAAATTGTTAAGATGTTTCCCTTATTAAAGAGATATTTATGACTGGAAAGCGTGGCGGAATGCTTGTATTGAATTGAATTGAATTGGAAAGAGTTTATTAATCAAATGGTTTGCAGCCAAAGGCTGAATTGTACATTTGTTACATTTACAAAGTGCATAATACATATTAAAAGTTATAAAGTTTAAAAGGCAATAAGAAATATGCAAACAGCAAAATACACAATTATACATGTATAAGAAAAGAAAATGATCATACAAAATTGAACTATATATTGTTTAAAATACGAACAAGGTAAGGAAGAGCACTATTTTGAAATCTTAAAGTTTTACATTTAAAAGTGTCATATTTATTCGAGTTTCTCAAATTGTATCTATTTTCTCTTTTAACTGGTAACCAATCATTAAAAACAGGGTTTATTTCTAAAGATATTACAAACTGTTCACAAAGTTGTTTTCTTCTTGCTTCCAATGTAATCAAATTGCACAATGAAAGAGCATTAACATAAGTTATATAGTCACCTCCCAATATTATTCTAAGGACTCTCTTTTGAATCCGTTCTAAATTTAATATTTGCTCTTGAGTAATATTTCCATTAAAAACCGGGACACAATAATCAAGTACTGGTCTTATGTATCCCATGTATATAATTAAAAGATCATTGCGAGGAAAATCAAATGATTTCAATCTACAAAGCATATAAAATTTCCTATTACACCTTAAGATTGTATCTTTAATATGTAAGTCCCATTTGAGATTACTTTGTACAATGACCCCAAGAATTGTAGTCAAAGTTAATGGCCAGTGAGTGATTAAATCTGACATCAATTGTAATTTTTTCACTAGGTAAACAGTTTTGTATTCTATAAAACTATCATACATCATTTTATATCAGAATCTTATCAGATTATTGGTACATACATATATATGATGGCAGTCTAAAATATTCACCTTCTGAAAAAAGAAAACCCTAAATTAACTACCTTATTTCTTCAAAAGTAGTGTAACTTCATTTAAGAAATGGCAATGTAGAAATAAACAAGAATGAAAAGTGATGCTCTTTACTTTTGCTGTCAAAAAAAGGAAAAAATCAGAAAAGGGTAACTGCCTAACTGTAATGTTCTGGACAAGAGATGGCACTCTTCATATTTGCACAATGTGCTAATATGGGTAAAATGCATCACGCAGGTTGCGCTGTGATCAAGTTTAGTCTACTGTACATTCACCTGTACTTTATGTTGCCCTGTTGAATTGAGACAAATGCCCTGATGTTATGTTCTTGACAACAGATGGCGCTCTTTATATTTGCATGATGTACTGGTTTAGGTGAAATAGGTCATGAAGGTATAGTAGTGGTAGTGTTGTTGTAAACTTTAGACTGCAATGACTCTGTGTGCCACATTTTTGCTATAAGATTGCATGCGAGTAATCAAAGCTGAAATTCTGACATTCCTGACCAGCACCCTCAAACAAACTTCTCAGGCATTTTTTTGTTAGCTTAGACTATTTGTGACCGGCTATAGCAAAACCCGGCACTTGTCGGTAATTCATGTTTTGTAGAAATGGGCATTTTAAGTTCACACAATGTGTGTAAAAGACCTATGATTGTAAAATTTAAACAATCACATCTTTGCCAATTATTGAAAATAAATAATGAAAGCTTGTGATGAGGCCTTTTTGTGATGGTATGAAAATCTACATTTTGATTTTTACCGACAATTGCCGGGTTTTGCTATAGCCGGTCACATTTGATATTGATATACACAGTAGTCTGTTTTAGGTCTATAACTTCACGAAAAAGATATTTCAAGCCCTAATTTTTTCAGGCATGCTATTAAATGACATTTTCTTTCATATAAGACAATAACCTCGCAACTTTTGAAATTTGGCTTGCAAAAGAGGGAATGTCCCTTTAATGGAGTAACATTTAAAGGGGTACTCCTGTTAAATGGGTTAAATATCCCTTGCAAAACACAACCCCATGAAGGGGGGAGTACTGTAACAGTAACACGCATTCTCCATTCGGCCCCAGCTTGAATATTTTGGGGACTAGTGCTGAACAGGAGGTATAGTTTCAGAGATTTGTAACGTTTTTGATGAAAACTAAATGTCTAAATTATGAATTTGCATTAATAAGGCCATTTAGGCTGATGTGAAAAGGCCAGTGGCAATGGGGGGAAAATGATGTGAAAAGACTGATGTAGAAAAATGGCGATGTGAACAGGCCAGTTTCAATGGGAAAAATGGGAAAAGCTGATGTAAAAAAATGGCGATGTGAACAGGCCTATGGTAGGGTAGGTAAGGGTGTGCAAGGGCCTCATCTGATTGAATTACCCTAACCAAGGATACTCAGGCTGTGAGGAAATTACCCCCAAATCCCCAAAGTATGTTACCTCATTTGGCCTACCCACTGCTTGCTTTATAACCTGGGGGGTGTTTCACAAAGATCCTATTAGTTGAACTGAACTCAGAAGTTGGACTTAAAAAGTATGGACAGCCATTAGCTTATTTGAAAAATTGTTGTAAAAGTCCTTTTTCAAAGGCATAACATGTTGATTCGAATCATTGATATTTTCTATTATCAAGGAGATTTCATGTTCTTGATGCAACATTTATGAGAAGGCTAACATTCTTGCTTTGTTGCTTTTGATTATATTGTATTCAAAGGCTACAAATGGCTTTCCATAATAGTTAGGTCCAACTTAGAGTTAAGTTCAACTTGGGATCTTTGTGAAACACCCCCCTGCCCTTTTTTTCCAAAGGAATTCAGAAGTATATTTTTGAGCGGAGCAGGAGCTTTAACTGCATTAGGGAACACCTGTCACCAATGTTCCTAAATGTTTACAAAAAAAAATGTCTACAGGGCTTCCATCAACAGGTAAACAGCTTTTCTTTTAGGGGATGGCTCATGCTGTTTTTAGACAAAAACAAATTCACATGTAGTATAGCAGTAAAACATGAATGTGTTTGACTAAACCATGGAAGTAGGAGTTCTTCCATGACTAAACATACATAATGTTTGTCACTGGTGACTGCTTGGTTACATGTTAAATGTTCCATTTTACATCTTAACCCCTGGACTATGGGAACCGGGTGGGTTGTGTACCAAGTCTATGGGGATTTCACAAACTCAAAGGGAACAGGTTAAGTATGCCACTTTGATACAATTTGATACATTTTCGGCAAGTGTGAATGGGGTAATGTGCAGAGAAGAAAAGTAAAAGAAGTAAAGACAATGATGAGGGGAAATCCACATTTAGAAAGAGTTTTTTTCCCCAATATATTCTATTATGTCAAGAAATATTAAAGAAAGATATGGTTTTTGTGTTTAGTTGATGTTTTTATTGTGTTTCTTTTATAAGGGAATATATATGTTTGCGTGTGTTGTACTTTTGTTGAATTATGATGATTTATGCGTGTATGTGGAAAGTTTGGTAGTGTTTTATTCCTGTATGTGTATGTGTATTTGTACACTTGCTTTTGTGCCT
This sequence comes from Echinarachnius parma, assembly GCA_037951105.1. Taxonomy (NCBI): domain Eukaryota; kingdom Metazoa; phylum Echinodermata; class Echinoidea; order Clypeasteroida; family Echinarachniidae; genus Echinarachnius; species Echinarachnius parma. The sequence goes on from JBAMJV010001734.1 coordinate 274,312, forward strand.
ATTGAATGTAGTAATGATTGTCTTGTGGTATGTTGTAGGGTTGCTCGGCCTCTTGTGGTATGCACTTGTGTATGCGTTGGTAAATAAGTGACGGTTGAATGCTAAGTCACATTTTGTAGATAATCATGACTAAAGTTTAGGACCTTAGTAGAAACCAACATTTTGCTCTATTTTGTTTTTTATGAATATTTCCAAAATTGTAAATAATCATTAACTTTATACAATCATCTTACAATTGGGAGAACAAAAGGCTCTGACGGAACCACTACCCTTTCCTGGTTACGTACGGGCCAAACATTTGCGAGTGCGCCAATGCTATTCACGCATACATTTGGAGACAATAGAATCCCGGACGATTCGTTCGCTCTGGACAAAGTAGTCTCGTACATGCAGACCCATGAACGCATGCTTTAGAATGGTGATGCGTTTTCCAATTCTATTTTTTTTCTTTCTGGAAACATATTTTTGTGAACTTGTTGATGGAATGGAATACTAAAGATGTTACCTTTCATTTATAAGAATATTATTTTCGGGTGGTGGTACCCTTTAACCGTTCCATTTGAGATTCTTAAATCCCAATAGACTCTGTACATAGCCAACCAGGTTCCTGTAGGCAAACGGATTCAACCCGTTCCCTTCTGAGATTCTAAAAATCCCCATAGACTTTGTGCATAGCCCACCAGGTTCCTGTAGGCAAGGGGTTATATAATCCCTGTCTTACTCTCACCCTATTCGTTCCCACCTACTTGTGTGAACTCAAGTGAGTGCGTGAACTGAACTAAGGTGGGAGTGGGGGAAGGGGGCAAAAAGTTAATTTGCAGTACACGGCTACGAATACTACGAGGGCTCGGTCTTGATGTCTTAATTCCCTGAATCAGCCCCTGTTTCCTTCGTTTTGAAGAGACGGAGGTGGTGGCAATGACCTCTGTGATACTCATGTTTTTATCAGCCAGGTTTTTTTTTGTTCCCCTTCAGAATCCGTCGCACCCCACACGTATACATGTTCTGAGAATGTAAAGAAGAATAGGTCTGCGTCGTCACTTAGTGTAATCGTGTTATAGAGGCAAGACAAAATGAATAAAACAGTACTATTTATGGATTAAGTTTTCAAAAACAGTGTTTAATTTTACATTCTTCTTACTTCTGCGGATATATATGAAAAGAATAAAGAGCTGGGAATAGCAAACTTGTAATATGCCAGAGCTCTTTATATAAAATGAAGTTCCAGTTTTCAGGCCCTGGTCACTTAAAAGAAATTTTGAGTCTTTCAAAATTATTTTCTACATCTATCAACTCAAGCTCTTTTGAGAACTTGTAGCTCAATGGCGCAATCCTGTTTTTGTCATCTCTCACACTCAGTGTTTTTCAGAAAATAAACTTCTACAACCATAAGGGAACACATTTATTCAAAACTACACCACACTGGTTCTGATTACAAAGTATGAAGTTTAAACATCAAAAGAAATACATTGAAAATTGTTCCAAATGTCATGTTGGCCTCTGTTGTATGGGTCATAAGAAAATCTGACATTTTGAGTTCAGTTATTATCAAGAGTTTTTATTGAATTTGGAGGTTAACATTCACTAATGCTACTAGTCTTTAAAACAAATCAAAGATGAATTATTATAAACCACCAATAATTTAGTTATCACATAACTCCACCAAAAGGGTCATTTTGGAGTCACGACATGCACTACATTCATGCTTCTGCGTGCATGCGTGGGTCTAAAATAGACTGTCTGTACAAGATGCTTTTCCACTGGGTAACCGTATCAAGTAACGCTTTGCCAAAATATTTTGATGTCTAAATTATAAGCTAATGAAAGGCTGAGACTGAAAATTGAATTAATGATAATGTAATTTCCTCCAGCGCCTCTTTTATTGCATCAGGTTAAGGTCCTCTGTGGTAAATTGTTTTTGCAACAAAGCGGCAGCAATAAAAAGGGCAAGTTAAAGTCCCTAATTCCCAAACCAGTTTATGTTTTTTTTTCCTTCTCCCTCTCTAGCTATCCAATGATTTAGACCTCACTCAACTATACACGCCTAATTCATTTAATTAGGCACGAATTACAACTTCTTGTTGTGGTAGTGTTGGCAAGGGGCTAACTTTTAAGAAAAACTCCGTCATATCGTTCCTGCCTTTCAAAACCGCCCCGTCCTTGGGCCCGAGTTTTGGTTGAACGTGACCAAGTAACAAGTCGTAAGTGGCAGAGTCAATTGAGTCGTCCAAGTTGATGTCTCTATCTGGGTGTGTGATAAACCAAACAGGTTGCCGGCGCGGTTTTCAAGTTGAAGGTCGTGATGGTAATGAGTCCAAATTACGTGAGTGTGTGTGTGGTTGCGTGTGTGTGTGATCCATGAGGGAAGGGTAGAGAAGTTCACTGACATGAGTTACAGACACCGATTGCCGATCAAAATCAAATGGTGGTTTCCATGAGTAAAAGTGTCTCTAATGCCTGATCATTCAGAGCTCATGATGCATTTTTACTGTTACATTCAAGCTAAGAATAGTTTTTTTTTAATTGAAATGGTTTTATTGAACAAAAAATGTACCTACCTTTTATTTTCATGACAAATGTCAGCCCTGATTATTTTTTGTGCTTGAAATCCACCATCAAGTTTCCAAATTTTGTGTAAAGTTATATTATACACTGGTATGTAATGTATTATAGGGGGCAACATTTTTTTCCATAGCCTTAGCAGTTGACAGATATGCGAAGTTCTTTTCCTAAATAAAAAAGGATGTCTTTCAATATGAACAGATGGAAATGGACAGAGAGAATGTCAATCAAACTTTGCATTCCCTTTACTAAAATGTTAAAAAATAATGTAATGAATGTGTTTAACCCATTGTTTATACGGGAACCGGGTGGGCTATGTACAAAGTCTATGGGGATTTCAGAAACCCTTTGCCCATGAGATATTGTACTTGACATAGACATACCATGTTCCAGCAAGCAATGGGTTAAAAACTCTGAGTCATCAGAGAATGTGTAGGGTAGGGACAGCATGTTCTCAGCTTTGATCACATATTTGTTTTTATTTGTGTGATTATTTTATTTTATATAAAATGTTTTGCCCTGACGAAGATCCTGCTAGGATTGAAAGCAGGGATCTATAAGACTGATTATTTGATTAAATATGATACCACCTTGCAAGTCGATGTATTGTTTGTCTTCCTTTTCTCTCTTGGAGTAAACACCACAGGGTAATAATCACTAGGAATAGGTGCCCATCATGGGGTAATAAGTGATACCCAGGGGTAGTTGACTAACCCCCCATCGTCACACCCTCCAACTCCCTCTCTTCTATGGTAAGCTGATTTTGGCCTCAAACTGAGCCGGTAATGATCAGAGTTTAGTTCTAGGTCCTACTTACATTTGACATTTCCTCATTGTTTTCTTGTGTTTTTGTTTTCAATCTCCGTGAGAGATTTTTACCAACGGAAGGAAAGTATGATTTCACTTTCCTTCCTCTTTTATTTCCATGGTCGCCACTTCCACACGTAGCTACTGGTTGCAAATATTAACTCTTTCTGATCCAAGCTATTCTCATTATACAGTCAAAGCAGCATAATAACCACCAAAGGAAAGCAAGAAAAAGTAGCCACCGTAGCTGGGCGACTGCTATAGACAGGTTCCAAAAAAGTGCATTTTCTCTGCAGTGGGTCATTTTTTGGTGGCCACAGATTTTCTGGTCGAAATGCATGAAATATATATAATATATTAGCCCTTCCATTTAGAAATGTTTGATGGCTCTCGAGTACGATAAGAAGATTAAAGGGGATTATAATATTTGGATTTCATGGTTATTTGTGCCAATGACAATCAAGAACACAAGGGGTTAATTGAACCATTTTCTATCAATGTAGAGACATTTAAATCAGATTCTTCATGCAGAAGGGAAAATAGATTTAGTTAAACTCATTATATTCAAAGATAAGTTATGTATTCTTTCAGGTGAAATTTCAAAGTTTGTGTATGAATATTAAAGGGGACCACCAGGCAAAGGACAACACATTATTATATGTTTTGGTACCGTTTTGTGATATCAAATAGATACCCAACATTTTGCAAAGGGTTGTGTAATTCATAAACAAAGCAATTAATTTCCACTACTTACGGAACCAAGGCTATCTCGTGGTTCCACACGGGCCAGGCATTTGCGAGTGCGCCAATGCAATTCACGCGTACGTCAATAGAATCCCGGATGATTCGTTCGCTCTGCATAGAGCGCCGCTGGCTCTGCTCGCATAATAGTCTGCGCATTCAGACCGCATGACCGCATGGCTGAGAATGGTGATGCGTTTTCCAATTATATTTTTTTTTCTGAAAACATATTTCCGTGAACTTATTGAAGGAATGGAATACTAAAGATGTTACCTTTCTATAAAAAGATTATTATTTTTGGGTGGTGGTACCCTTTAAGGTTTTCCTGAAGTTGTTCATTAGCTTTAATGTAGGAAGAAAAATCTCAGCTTTTTACATTTTTATTGTCAAAAAAGTTCTAGATCTGTCTAAATTTGACATTTCCTTGGTTTGTCTTGTGTGGGCGAGATAGGAACCCATGATCTCTGTGAGATACTTTGACCAACGCAATGAAAATTCAATTTTATCTTCCTGCTTTTGTCATTTTTGAGATCATCTCTTCCACTCAAGGCTTCTTGCTGATTCTGGATTAGGTCACATTTTTGTTGTAATTTCTACATTGAAATGAAATATTTACTTTACAATGGTTTTTATAATGGTGAAAAGGACAATATTTTTGAATCTTTTTTTGTTTTGTTTTGTTTACTGTACTGTACTTGATTTGATTTTTGACTAAAAGATGAAGTTAACAAAATATTATAAAGGGAGGAGTGGTGTTCTTTTAATTCGTTCTTATTGTAATTTCCACAGAGGAAATCTACTCATGTGTGTTCCCCCAAATATTCTGGCTGGTATCTGTGCATAGGCTATTGCATGTTGTAGCTAAATAATATAATATAAAGTGAGTTAATACATGGTATACCAGGGCCCATGTTTATGAAACCCCGCTAGCCAAGTCTTTGTTTTATGATATGGCTAAGTAAGCAATGAATAGTCTTGTCAGTTGCCAATTAGAATTAGATGGATTAGCCTTGTTACTGAAACAAGTTAACCCTAGTTTCCAACAAAACAAGAACACATTTTTGCATTCAAGATCTAAGCCCTATATCATCTAAAATAGTCTTAGCACGGAACTAAGCTACGAGAGTTTCATGAAATACGGGCCCAGGTTCCTGAAACATAAAGGTTACAATTTCAATTTGGCAAATAACAGGTTCAGTCCATACCCAGAGTTTCTGTGCCTTTACACCTATTCTTTAATGTGGTCTAGCGCCCTCTTGCAGCCAAAATCGTACAGGTGATAAAAACTTTTAATTTTATTATCAAGCATACCATGTGTACGATTGTAACAAGTGCTGAGCATACATACCACCTGTCCAAGTGTTCATGGAAAAGTCACTTCCTCCTCTCTTGCAGAGAATAATCTGACAAAATAATATTCTACTAGTAGATGTCATGAAATAAATTTGTGAGTAGCTGGTAGAAATAAAAATATTTCTATGTTGTGATTGTGAATCATATATTTTTAATCTGTAGCATTGTCATTGATGAACAGGTGTGGTGCTTGCATTCTGAAAAGTATGTAAATGGACTAGTGGAACATTCTGCATTCAGCTATATCCATATAACACTAAATCTATGTTGACCTTCTTCATAGTAGTTTTACCCAGCCATAGTGCAGGTACATGACAGTGTGATTGTTGTGGTTATACTTGAGATCGTGATCAATTGACAAATCTGAGTAACTATGATGTAATTTGATATAAAACATCCAACCGGGTGTAAATTGAAGACCACAATTTTACCAAATGCCAATTTTGAACCACTTAACAAGGAAATAACTTTTTTAGAAAGGTCAGGATATGCACTTTAGATATAGAAATATGTATGATTATTGTGGTTATTCATGCTAGAACCATCATTGAATGGCATCTTAAAAACCATTGTGTAATTTGACATACAGATTCAACCAGGTTTGAAGGCCACAATCTTATAAAATGCCAATTTAAAACCACCCAACAAGGAAATAGCAAGGAGTAGAAAGGGCAGGAAAAACAAATACACTTTATAATTCTTTAGGTAATTATATAATTTAATCTGTATATAAATGTGTACAATTATGGTTATTTATGCCAGACTCTATCAATTGTATCATAATTATGATCATTGACAAATCTGAGTGACCATTTTGTAATTTGAGATGAAGTATCCAACCAGGCTTGGGTTTGGAGACCACAAAACCACCAGGAAATCCTCTGTTATCATAAAGCCATCTCCTTGCACTAAGTTAAAGGGCCAGTTCAGAGGATTGCACACTCTCTCAAATCATCTTGTACAATGTTCACACTGAATAGACAATAGGGACTTTTTGATTTGCACTTCCACCAGTGGACTGGTGAGTTACCATTTTCACTTTGTAAGTATAGCCACTGGAATTGGGACGGAAGGCTTTTGGCCACAGTTATTTAGTTAACTTTTTCCAAGCCCTGGCATTCCAATGGTTACAATTTTTTATTTTGTACACTTTTCATGTGTATTTGATTGACGAATAAAATAATAATAATAATAATAATAGTACATTACGACACGATTTAGCCCCGCCCACATTAACCCATTGTTCGGTCACCCGTCTCGGCCAAGTACGAATGTGGATTTTTGATCGATTTGGCGTTCGTCAAATCTTCAATCAGTTACTTTAGATTGTGGCAAGGTGAAGATGGACACGTAGTTCAGGATAAGGATTTCTAAATTTAACCCTTAAAGTTTATCTTTTAACCAATGGCCAATGGGAACCTGGTGGGCCCTGTATTAAAGGGACTTAGTAACATTGTCCAAATCCTCAAAATAAAATTGTAATTCTAGCGGTTCCTTTATACCTTGTTGTATTCGTATTAACAATAAAATCATGGGACAGCTTTCGGTTTTTCAAATTTCCCTTTCATTACAAAGATATGTATGATTGAAGTATTTAGATAAGAAAATCTCCGGGCGAGATTTTCATCCCTGTACAAAGTGAATGCAGTGAGTTGGTGAAAATCACCCAATATCACTTTGCATTTTCGCTCATTACTTGGCCATACATTGTCCATTTGACCTGAAATTTTCACACAATACCCTGAGGACATATGAGATAACAACAGTATACATTGCATCAACCATTCATCAGTTTTTGCACATCTCAACAAAGTTACTAGATCCCTTTAACTATTTGGGTATTTCAAAATCTAGTAGGTAACGGGTTAAGCAAGTCCTAGTCGGATAATACCATTTGACACTCGGGGTGTAACCAGGAAATCACGAGAGGAGGGGGACGATCATAATAAGGATATCTGAGTCTGTCATGATCATCCTCCCAGTCGCCCTTTTTAATTCATAAATAAAGGTTGTTTGGGATGTGCCTCCCGGTCTGTTTATCTTGTGGGTGTTGCAAGGTTGATGTCTGGATCATATTCTTCCCCACTTCATCCCTCGTTTCTTTCCCTTCTGGAAGTTGTTTTGATTTTGGTATGACCAGATAGAGAGGGATGGACCCACCTCTCTGTGGTTTGATATAGACGTTTCTATGTAAAGGCCCCATCCCCCATAACTGGCATAAGTATTTGTGTTGCTAGTCATGCAATGGTTTAAGTTTTTAACCCATTCCAGACTATTATTTCTGATTTTGATAAAACATGCATTCTTCATTGACCCAATCCTATAGTGTGTGTGTTTGTGTGTTTATGATTGTTGTTGTTGGTATTTTTTCTTCTTAGAGAACATAGGGGGGGGGGGCAGTAATCCTCCCTTTATCATAGTAAAAATGAGCAGTAGTCCCCTCTATATCATAGTAAATATCAACATAATTGTATTATTTTATTTCAAGGCTACATGCACCCTTCATATATCCCATATATCCTGATATCATGTAGTAGACCCAATGTGCTGTAGGCCAAATGGGTGTAGACTACAGTCATCATAAATCCCCACATCCATCCATTCTTCCCTCATAAATTGTTTCCTATGTCCTCTAGTGCTTTCCCCCAACATCCATAAATCTCTTTGAACTTTGACCCACCCCTAAATCGAATCAGATCCATTTGACCCTGTTTGTGGGTAAGAGGTCAACATAATTATAATGAGAGAGAGGGAGGCAGAATGAAAGAGAACAAGATGGTGCAAGAAAAGGGGTGAGGGGGGGGGGGGGGGGGGGGGGGGAGGGAGAAGTGGGAAGAAGGAGGGGGGGAAGAAAACAAAAGAGTTACAAATACAAAGAGGCAGAGAAAGGGAATGGGATAAACCAAGAAATTGAGAGTTTGAAAATGATACAAATATTAGAGTAAGGAATAAGACAAACATAAATACTTCTGTAGGATCATGCAGGTCTGGGATACCAGAAAGGGAAAAGGAGAATGCGAAGATAAAGAAATTGAAAGAGAAGGGAGGAGAAAAGATGAGATTATCAAGGAATTGGACAAGCAGAGGAAATAATATATTTAATTTGAAAGGTCCTTGTGATGTTGGCTCTTGCTGAGTAACATGCAAGGGGCAAGTCTGGGAGAGAGTGAGAATGTGATTGTGAAGATTAGAGATGGAAAGTGAACAAGAGATATGAAGAGCAAGGAATGGAACAAGCAGAAATATATTTAATTTGAAAGATCCTTGTGATGTTGACTTGCTGAGTATTAACAGAAAGGGAGGGAGTAAGAATTTGATCACGAAGAAGAGAAATGGAAAGTGAAGAAGAGATGAGAAGAGCAAGGAATGGAACAAGCAGAGTAGAAATACTTCAACCCAAACTGCATTACTTGCATACAGCAGGTGGTGGTACACCATCGCAGCTGTGAAGAAATCCCAAAATAAGTAGGCTTTACTTTCAACTTTTAGAAAAGGGGAGTACGTGTATTTGGAATGATAAGTTACAGTGGTGGTATACCATCACAGCTCTGTGAAGAAATCCCAAAATATGTAGGCTTGGTACTTTCAATTTTTTAGAAAAGGGGGAGTATGTGTATTTGGATTGATAAGTTTACAGTATTTCTGGTATTTCTGTACCTCTTTGCTGCAAATAAATGTAATTGTTTGTGATTTATGTTGCCTTTCAATTGTGCATATTGTTATGTATGTATATAAGGAGGAAAAGGGGCCTACATTTATCTTTCTATTTTTGAAGTACACATTCGGTTTTTATCCCACCATGTTTTGAATATCTTTTTAGGGATCTTGTAGGGATTAGGAGTGGGAGGATTTGTTTTTATTCTCAGATATTTTATTGAATCCTTCTTTCTTGGAATTGGTTTGGGTTTTGGTAAACTTATCTCACAAAATGTATCAAACTGAGATAACGTCCTATTGTTTTTCAGTGATCTTGCTCTTCAGTTCAGGGTTCAAAATGTTACAAATATAATTGGAGGGTTGTAAATGTCAGATTTGTTGCAATTATTTCCACTTTTATGGGAATTTTCAGCTGCATGAAGGAATTTGTTGTTTTTAATTGTTTTGTCAAGCCACCCAGCTGATGATTTATGGTGGCTGTGATGGGTAGAAGGTGGACAACTTTGCACTAACAGTAACATTTCTGCCTGAACCAGGTTATCCCAGGCCATTATCACTTGTGCAAAGTTTACATCCAAAAAGGAAATTTGTCAAATGATGCTTTTACGTCTGATAATAAAATATGTGCTTCTTGACAAATCTTTCATAGCTGCTAAATATAACTTCCTTTAAAAGGACCTCACACAATTGGATTTGGATGCATCATATATGAGACATTTATTATCATAACTTTCTTCTCATGATCTGAACCCATTAACCCGTTCAGGATGGACTGATTTTACTACAACATGTATTCTCCATAGACCTAAGCCCGAATATTTTTTGGACTAGTCCTGAACGAGTTAAAGGGGTAGTTTAGTTTTGGTAGAGAGGGCGCTGCAGATCACAATTTTTTTGTGAGGTAATGAAAAACTGAGTGTCGAATTTGAGAGAACATGCAATTTTAATGGCAGAATAAACTTTATTTGGTCAAAATCGACCCAGAAACGGCTGAAATATCAATAAATATATCTGATCTTATAATTATTTGGGGCCCAAATAATTAGTTGATTTTTAGAAAAAAATTTTAAAATGCTTGCACTTTTTCAAAAATTTTCAAAAGCGTTTTTTAAATAGTTGTTGATGATCTCGCTATTTAATCATTATATCAATAAAACATCACATGCATAATCTTGTATGAAAAATGGTTGAAACCAATGCCTTTTTAAAAAGCGCCCTCTTGTGTTTCAATGGCTCTTTTTGAATGATAACAGGCTTTTTACTTAGTTGTTTGTAATTTTGTATACCTTTCGAGCATGGTGGAGTTATAACTATTAGTTTATAATGTTACTGTGCAGGTTTTGGCTACTGAAGTTCAGCCTTACCAAAACTAAACTACCCCTTTAAAACATCAAGATCCTGCTACTTGCTAGTCGATTTTCTTGCAATACCTTCATGAATCATCTTGATAGAAATATCATAGTTTGCAAAGTCTGTAAAATGAAGATTGGCACAAGGAACTTGAAGGGAATTTGAGATGATATACGATGATCTCATAGCCTAGCCAAAGGCAACAACTGGAAAGGGGGTGAAATTTCATCATCTGTAGATTAGAGAGGCAAAACAACTTCAGCAATGGAGATAAAAGTACTGCAGAGCGGATAATTGCATGGGTAGAATTACACGCACAAGGTGTGCTTCCATTAGCCTAGATTTCTTCATGCAACTCTTTACTCTAGGATCATAGAGAGTGGTGTCGAACTCTAAATAGATTAAAACCCAAAGCTGGGGCTAGTGAAGTGGCACCTAAAAACAAGCACTATCACCTTGACCAGAGCAGTACTCCCAGCAGTTTAACTTGACTTGGTGTACACCCGTTTGGTCTATATAACACCTAGGCCCCGTTGCAGAAAGAGATAAAATCGATCGTAAGTTGCAATTAAGCGTAAGTCATATCACGTGTTCTAGATGCGCAAATCTGATTGGTTGAAACGCGTAAATTTTCTGACTTACGATCAATCGTAACTTACGATCGATTTTATCTCTTTCTGCAACGGGGCCTTAGTCTATTAGTATTACTTACTACATGGCCCTGTTGCAGAAAGAGATACAATCGATTGTAACCAATCCGATTTGCGCGTAACGCATGATCTGACTTACAATCGATTGTATCTCTTTCTGCAACAGGGCCCTGGACACATTGAAACCGTCCCAGGCTACTGAAGACACAGCTCCGTTGGGCAGGACACGTCTCAAGGATGGATGACCGCCGCCTACCAAAAACGGTCTCGTATTGAGAGTTATCCACTGGCCATTGTGACATAGGTGCCCCAAAGAAGCGCTGTTTATAAGGACAGCCTCAATAAAGTCTCTCCCTGCTCGTCATCTAGATCACTGCCAATGGTCTTCTCTCACTGTAAATCATGATGCCTGGAGACAATCTCTAAACCAGGCAGTTTCATTTCCTCCCTCAAAGTACTGAGTAGCTTCAGCAACCACACCTTTTCCCTGCTATTCGCTGCAACCCCTGTGGTCAGGGCTTACCTGTCCCGTATTGTCTTAGCAGGGAAATGGGAGCTTCCCTGGTCTTATGTCAGCCACCAGCATGCTTGCAACCCTCGTAGACACTGTCCTCCTTGATCTTCATTTGCAAAGTTTAGCCGAAGAAGACATGAAGCAGGAATCTTCCATTTCCCCAACTCAAACAAATTTACCCCGACCCTAAGCCTAATCCTAACCCAAATCCAAACTTCTTGTCCTAATCCTAATCCCTATTATAAAATCCCTCAGCCTTGTTCTCTAAATTCTGATATTTCTGGGAGATGAAATTATGGGTACTTCCAATCCAATGGGTGTAGACCAAGCGACGTGTTACCATATTTTTCTAGTGACTCTTGCAGGTTTCTCTGCAATACCTTATATGGTCATGTGCTTCTCATCAGGTACCTGTCTGGCCAAATATCAACATCCATCTGAAAGCAGTGGTCTTCTCTCCCTCTATCTTTCTCTGTCCCCCTCCACCTCTCTTGCTCTCTCTCTTTCTCTCCCTCTCTCTGTCACTATATATCTTGTTTTTCTTGTTTGTATACTAACCTGTACATCAGTCAGTGGCCAGCATAGGAATTTGATGAAAGTCTATCTAACTCTAAGCACTTTGAAATTTTGTTTGAAATTCTCACTGTGATTTTTGTAAACCTTGAAAATATGATATGATACCTGGTACTGGTAGATGTAGAAATGTTTTGATTTACATATATGCCATGTTTTTTAAAATTTGCATGGTGGTTAGAATATGAATGTGTTGGCCTAATCATTTCTCTATCACAGTGATGAAGTTGATAGCTGGAATGTCTGATACAGTTCTGGAAAATAATTTGAAGCAAGAATTAAAGTTATTGTAAACTTCTCGATAAAACAACAACAAGAACTTCAAAAGCAGTTTACAAACACTGAGTGGTATCGAACATAACGAAGCTCGTAAATGTATAGGGAATATTAGTAGGACCCCAAATACTGTATTATAACTTTAAAGTTTGAATCATGAGTAGATCTATACAAGTTTATTTTGATGAATGGTCATTATCCCCTTGGGCTCCAGCCTCCAGGCCTTATTTATAAGCATGATAAACATTACCACAAGCAGTATTGGGGCCTTTATCATTAGTGGGAGACACGCTGTGTTTTTCATTCAGGAATCAGGGGTTTTTATCTTATGAGAGACTGGAATCATTATTATTCCAGTTGTGTTTAGATTAGATAAATATGGAAGGGCCTAGGGCAAATGGCCTTGTGGTCCAACATCATGTGTCATTCAGCGACTTTCTTCTGTCTTCCCCCTCGATGAACTCAAGAATCAAGTGGTCTGTCTTGTTGTGGACCTGGACCTCAATCAAGATGTTTTGTTTTGTTTTGTTTTGTATGGTTTGTTTTTGTTCTGTTCTTATCCTGAAGAGGGTTTGGGGTGGGGATGGACTTCAACCAAGGTGTTTTGTTTTTGTTTTGTTTGGTTTGTTTGTGATCTGTTCTTATCCTGAACTTAGGGTTTGGGGATGGACCTCAACCAAGGTGTTTTGTTTTGTTTTTCTTTTGCTTTGTTTTGTTTGGTTTTGTTTGTTTTGGTTCTGTTGTTATCCTGAAGAGGGTTTGAGGGTGGGGTTAGGGTTGGGGGAGGGGGAGGAGAATGAGGATATAGCCACTTAAAGTTCAAGTGGCACAGTCAGGTACAACTACAACTCTGATGAAGCCGGCAACCATGAAAGGAACATAGGAAGGGGAATCGGGTGGGTTAGATTGAAATTTTGTTTGGCATTTTGTGGATTCTATTTCTGTATTTCTTTATTCATATCAGGTTCGGTTTTGCACTCTCTATCTTATCGTTAAATATAAGAAGGCCAAAGGAAAGCGTAAATAGACTGAAATAATTGTTGTCCAATCTAACGTTTAGCAGTGAGCATGAAGCATGGAACTTTTCAACTAATATTTCTGAATTGAATGATTATAGATTCAGATTTTGCCACCTTTATCAATCAATTAGTAGCCCTGGCGAATAAACATTTTATCTCCTATCCCTTTCACAGCACTGCTATATAGCTTTAATAATAGGTGCTATCTGTGACTGTGGCCTTATCAGCTGGGAGTGTTTTGATATTAGTTTCCACTCCAGTTGGTAGACTAAACTTCCTGAGGTTCAATTACTACCACCACAGCCACCGGCTCAGGCTACTATTATTACCAGTCATTATTGTTGGAGTGAAAGGGGGTCTACCCCCCCCCCCCCCCATTTTATTGTTTATAAATGCAGTAGTGTAGTGTTGTACTTTAAAAGTGAAGACTATTCTTCACCAAAATATGGAATTACAGAAACCATGAGTACAGTCTAAGGAGGAGGAGAAAAGAGAGGAAGATATTGCATTCATTTTTTTCTCAAAATGAAATATCAATTTTTGTGTAAATTCCGTTTGTAGTTGAATATAAATTTGGATAGTTAAATTACTGTCTAAATGCATTTCCGGCCACCTCCCCCCATTCCCCCTCCCACCCACCCCACTCCCACATCCTTCTAATTGCTTCAAGTCTCCTAAAATTGGTTCTTATGTTATCCATCAGTCCGGAGGGGGAGAAAAGGGTAAATCGCTACTTCATCTACACCCATTTCGTTAACTATTCCCAGTTCATCTACATGTACTTGTGAAATCAGAATGTGGAGGCTTAGGGTTAGGTTTACGGTTAAGGATAAGAGTTAAGGTTACATTTAGGGTTGGGGTTCAAGCTTGCAGGTTTTTTTTTTTTTTTTTTTTTTGGGGGGGGGGGGGGGGGGGGGGGGATGAAGTTTCAGGCATCATACCTGTATACCAAATGAGACATAGACCATGGACCCTACTAGTAGGGTCCACGCATAGACTAAATGGGTGTAGACCAAAGAAACATAAATTGGAAGGGGAAAAGGTGATTCTTATTTTTTTCCTTTTCTCAGTTGAATTATTTGACCACTTTCCCCAGATGTGTGCCTTATCTCCAGCACCCATGCCCCTCTTCCAGTGGATTTAACCTCTGCAATTTACATCAGATAGGGGGTGCTCAAATCACAATAACAATGTTCAATGAGTAGTCTTCATCGTCCCAGACCCTGTTGAATATATAATGTATAATGGAACAGTAATGGGAGTACAATTACCCTGTTAGCATTCATTTCAAGTCTGTCCTTTTTATTTTGTTGTAATCATTTGTATAAATTGTACTATCAAATATGCAAGTTGATGTACCCATATGTATATGAACAAATATGTTAGCAATGATATATTTATCATTCATTTGTTGTGTGCTCTCTGAAAAAAAATCACCAGTTCAATCAGTATACAATCAGGATGATAATGCACAACTGATTATGTTTGTATTCATGAACTAATATTGTTTCAACCTTGTTTTTGAGCACTTGTTCTTGTTAGTTTCTGTCATCAAATTTGTCTCTGTATTAAAAATTGTAACATACACATACATAGACACACAATCCCCCCCCCCCCACACACACACACACACACACACACACACATAGACAAACAAACACATGAACACATGCACGCACAATAGCATACACTCTGACTGAATGTTGCCAAAAATTAGTAACTTTCACAACCTAGGAGGTCTGATTGGTCTAACTTCCAAGACTAGCAGCAAACCACAAACATCTCACCCAAGGGCCAATCCAGGCAGTGGATGCCATCTTGGTGAAGTAAATTTGGGATGACATGACCACACAGCTGTCCCCAAGATTGGGAGCAAAACAATTTCTCAAGATAGGAAGAGGGAGGGGGAAGAGAGAAAAAAGGAAAGAGAAAATGTATTTAAAGGGGAATTAACCCTTATCCTTTTGACTTACTGGATGTGATGAGAGCATAACTACTATCATTGCTAGTCACTTATTTCCTCATGAATATTCCCGATTACAAAAATAATCAATATTTTATGGACCACTGTCGTCTGCTTTCAATGCCCATAGGAGGCGGCCATTTCTTCAACTACTCGCGGTGAAATGACGTGGCAGGCGGAGAACACAATAGCATTATCGTAACCCGCTATTGTGTTCTCCGCCTGACACGTCATTTCACCGCGAGAAGTTGAAGAAATGGCCGCCTCCTGTTGGCATTGAAAGCAGACGACAGTGGGCCATAACATATTTATTATTTTCATTATTGGGAATATTCATGAGGAAATAAGTGACTAGAAATGACAAGAGTTATGCTCTCATCACATCCAGTAAGTCAAAAGGCTAGGAGTTCCTTCCCCTTTAAAGCCAACATCAGGTTTTTGTACCCATGAAAATGGGAATGAATGTGCTGAAAAGGGGAACACCGATCAAGTTAACACTATTTATCTTCCTTATAATGTCGAAAATTTGAGCTTTGAACATTATTTAGTAAGCATTGGCCAAGTTGTGCTTGTTGATTTGAATTTGTTGAAAAGATTTGTATTTATGTTTAAAAAATGTAATAATGTTCTGGTGGATGGATGGATTAATGAATGAATGGATTCACAGAACATTAGAAAGGAATATGAATGAACAAACAAAATAAACCAACAAACAAACAAACCAACGAACCAATGAACCAATTTACAGAATGACATGAGCATTAGCTACAAGGAAGTAGCGTATGGGATTTGAAAGGAAAATAGGGGTAATGAGACCTTTAAGGAGGATAATGGAAGAGAAGATTGGGAGGGCAGGGTGGGTGGGGTGGGGTGGATAACCAACCAACCATGAGCGCTGAAAAACATGAGGAACAGGAACCACCAGCAGAGGTTTGGTTCCCACGCTCATCATCCTCCTCATCCCTCATCCCTCATCTCTTCCCCACTTTCTCTCCATCTCACATTCCTGAGGCCATCATTGCCTCATCAGTCCTGCAGTCTGGTAGTCTACGCAAGCAGACTATTTTGTAGGATTTCATTACTTTTTGAAGTGCTGCATGCAATTGCAAGTCAATTTGTAACTTCCTGTGGAGATGCATTTTCTATTGTAAATTGCATTGATAGTTCTTAACATTTATGACATTTTCTAAATAAAATCAGTAATTATTCATATATTGTTGTTATACTAGTACTAGTAGCAGTAATTTGTATTTAGTTATTTCATTCAGTCAGAGATATAGAAATTTAAGCAGTTTGTGTGTATGTATACACATGTTTTTCTTAGTTTTCTTTAGAATGACACACTTTTAAAATAAAAAACTTCTCTTTAAAAAAGGGGCAGTTACTAAGACTAAGTAGGGAGTATTATATGCCTAGTTCCTGTAGGTGTACGTGTACTGGATTTTGACTTTTGATTTTTTTTCTCCTGTGGTGGGGTTAGAAATATGAGACTAGGCATATTCATCACCCCAAACAACATGCTGCTAGTGAATGAGATTTATGTCAGGCCTTATCTTTCTCCAATCACTCTGATTTGATAAATTTGATCTGTAACATGGTATGGTATACAGAAGGAATCCATTCATAACAACCTCAGTCATGTCATCACAGTCCTGTATGTTCTAGAAAACAAACAACTTTTTATTGGAAATCCTACATCATCATTTCTTCATTGCATTTCCATCTGATAACATTATTTTCCTAGAATTTCATGCATTTGCTTGTATTGTAGGTGGGTGGATTTTACTTCCTGTATCCACTTTTAAAGAAATCGTGCAAGTCATAATTAATTTATATTGTGATTTCTTAGAAGTCATTGTATTTTTCAAGATCTTTTTACTCTTTCTCTTTCTTTTTCAACCCCAATTCCATCCATCCCGAATTGATGAGTGATTTGACTAAAAAAAAGTTACAAACAAGAAAAAAGAGGATGCAATCTTGATGTGGGGCGAAACATGAGAAAGGAGAGCGCACCTGTGGGATATTTGAGTTTGGATCAAATCTGTCCTTCAGATCTAACCTTCAATCAACAAAAACTCATTCTCAAATCTTACCCTTTATTAACCCTTTATATACCACTTGAACAACAATCCTCCATTTCCTCACATGTTATGCAGTGCCCTGCTAGTGCGCAGGGTATTCTGTTCTGCTGATAAGCAAAATAATTAAAGCAAACATGAGCATGTGAAGAATTTTGGAGTACTTCCAAAAAATTAGGTAGAGGAAAATTAAGTGTAGAATTGCAAAAAGCACATAATTTGCAATGTTTGCTTGATCAAAATTGGCCCAGAAATGCTGTGCATAGACCACAAATAAAGTAAATTGTATACAAGTTGTGTGCTGACTTATATTTCACTATCTCCAATATTAAATTTGATTGCAAAAACAAACACATTGATGGAATATATACCAAAGTAGATTTTCAAATGACATTGGTAATATTACTGTAGGTATTGATAAGGCTTCAACTTAAAAATAAACATTAAAAATGAAAGGATAAGAACTGGGACTAGAAAATCCATCTCTCGGGCTAAACCAAAATGCAAAGTTTAAAGATTGTCATGCACCGTCATAAATGTAAATCCCTGGCTAGTTGTGCGCCTACAAAACACAGAGGTAGTGTGTATTTTGCACCATGCTTAGTCAAAGCGTTTGCAATATCGCAGTAAGGCACTGCCCATTCGACTTACCTTACGAATATTAAATACCAATAAATTGGGAAAGGTTGTACTGCAGGAATTGTTCTCCCCACCTTGCAGAGAAATAAAACTAAGGAAAGGTAAAAGGATCTGGACTTAGTACTTCAAGTTCAGGGCAAAGCCATTGTTCCTTATCACTATCAGTATCACAAGGGTCCATGCTCTAGCCTATCCTGATACAAGGAAAAGATTTACCCACCCCTCCAGATTTATTTTAGGGGCTCCCCCTCTCCTGCTAGACAGGAAGATGTGGTCATTGACCCAGAGAGTTTAGATAAGAGAAGGGGATCAGGGGATTAGGTAGCAGGATGAATTTGAGGGTCTCTCTTGGGGATTCGGGGAGGGATGGGGGGGGGGGGGGGGGGGGGGGAGAGGGGTGCTCACTTGCCTGAAGAAACATTGGCAGATTAGTACTATCATTGTAAACAGCTGGCATGTATTCAACACTAATACCCTGCCAGCAAATGTAAACAATCATACATTAGTTTCTACCCCCCTCTCCCCCCTTTCTGTAATTCCGTCCTTCTCTCTCTCCCTCTCCTCCCCTGTCTTCCCCCTCTTTATCCCTCTCTCTCCCATATTACACCTTCTGTCCCTCTCCCCTTTCCCCCTCTCTCCATCTCTTTCTTGGTCTATCTTTCTCTCTCTTTTCTTTTTTCTTCCTCTTTCTCCATTTGCCTACATCCTATCATTTTCATTCTTTATTACCTGTATTTCTTTATCTTATATTATGTCCCATTCATCCTTTATTTCTATCTTTTCATGTCTTCATTTCTCTTATATCCTATCATGTTCGCTTGATCTATCTTTCCATATATTTCTTTGATATAGGAGTAAAGTTCACTCATTTCTTTTCTATCCATCCTTTCTTTCTTTCTCTTATTGCATCTTTTCTACCACATGTTTTGACTCTACCCTCCATGTTGTTACTCCTATCCCCATGTCCGTGCCCCTCCCATCCCTTCCATCAACATCCTGTGACTTCCTAGCAGAATAAGCTGGCTGACAAGTTTCAGTTGCTATTTACGCTGTTGGTTTAGGGAGTGAAAGAGGGGTTACACATTCCTGAGTTTGTTCTACAACTTGTATAGATTTTACATTCCTGAATTGGTTCTACATTTCTTTAAAGGGGTAGTTTAGTTTTGGTAGAGAGGGCGCTGCACATCACAACTTTTTTGTGAGGTAATGAAAAACTGAGTGTCGAATTTGAGAGAACATGCAATTTTAATGGCAGAATAAACTTTATTTGGTCAAAATCGACCCAGAAACGGCTGAAATATCAATAAATATATCTGATCTTATAATTATTTGGGGCCCAAATAATTAGATGATTTTTAGGAAAAAAATTTAAAATGCTTGCACTTTTTCAAAAATTTTCAACAGCGTTTTTGAAATAGTTGTTGTTGATGTCTCTATCTAATCATTATATCAATAAAACATCACATGCATAATTTTGTATGAAAAATGGTTGAAACCAATGCCTTTTTAAAAAGCGTCCTTGTGTTTTAATGGCTCTTTTTGAATGATAACAGGCTTTTTACATAGTCGTTTGTAATTTTGTATACCTTTCGAGCATGGTGGAGTTATATCTATTAGTTTATAATGTTACTGTGCAAGTTTTGGCTACTAAAGTTCAGTCTTACCAAAACTAAACTACCCCTTTAAAGATTTTACATTCCCGATTTTGTTCTGTTTTTACAGATTTTTCATTCCCAACTTTGTTATACGTTTTTACAGATTTGTAATTCCTGATTATGTACTGCATTCTTTTTTATACTTGTTGGGGGGGGGGGGGGGTCTTTATTCAGAATGAATGAACTTACCCTCTACCCCTTCCTTATTTGCATAAAAATAAAATAAAATATAAAATAAATGTGGTATTCATTATGTTCGGTAGTATATTATATGACCAGAACTTGCATATTCTTTGTATTAGTAGCTAATATATTAAGCCATTATAGGGCCTTTGGGAAAGATAATGTAGAATTGGGTTCTCACTACCACACACAATCCCAGACACTCCTAACACAGCAGCAAGGAGGAAACACAGGCATGTGTTACTTGTAAGAAGTCTCATGGGCCAACTGCCCAGAGCACATTTAATGTATAGTGCAAATGAACCATGTGGCATATCCCATAATATGCAAATGAATAACACAACAATGTCTGTCTTGAATCTTCAAGTACATGCAAATCTAACACATAATAAACTACTACTGAATATTCATACAAAGACAAAGTATCTACTTGATACATATTCATGGTGATGTGCAACTAACCATGCAATGGTGATCTCAGTTGAATGGATGAAAGGTACAATGGGATGAATAGGTTAAATGACTGAATGGGTTGCCAAGGGTGATAGAGTGGCATAGCTAGTGCCAAATAATAACAGGGGGTGAAAATGTACTAAATAAATCCCTACAAACTACCTCTCCTCTCACAAATAAAATGTCCTCATTTTACAACATATATACGAATGTAAACAATCTTCTTCAAACGACTGTTTTCTCTGTTGCAAAAAAAAAAAACATTTCAGCTCAAAACGACTTTCTTGTTCCAATATTATACTATAGCTGCACATCAATCCCCCCTAGGGAATACGTGGTATATAAAATCAAATTTGCATACTGCATATCCTAACCTCAAACAAAATAACGAGTTTCAATACGAATCAAGTTGATATCCAAAGCCTCATAAAATAGAACAATTCCTAATTAACTAAATTGCCCCAAAACACAGAATTATCTCAAATCTCCTTTCAAAACTAAATTTCGTCCTAAAATCGAACTTTATCCAATTACATATATAAAAAGAACCGGCAAAAGGAAGTGGTAGAACTCTCTACCCCAAAAATAGCATGCCTACGCAACATCCGTGGGCCTTTTTTTGTTTAAAATTCAATACAACTCCAAAAGTCGCATGTATATCACTTAACCCGTAAACAGCGGAGGTTTTTTTTTTTTAGCATTGATACACTTTCCATGTATACAAAAAGTCAACTAGAATTGTAATACTTGTTTAGAACAAGTATAGGTGGGCTGGTCGAACTAAAATTAAAGACATAATCAAGGGCTCATTTGAGATAGCTTATTGTCTCAGCTACAACATACTCGAAGTTCAGCGTAAACGAAGCTAAAACGAAGAAGATATTGGTCGCGAAAGACGGGAATGTAGAATCCAGTTTTGAAAAAAAGTCATGTCCCATAGAGAATACACGCAAAATGTTAAAAAATGACATACCTCCTTAAATCGCAAAAATACGCCATGATGCCTTTGTCAAAATGAAAAATCGTGATCATCACATTTGTAGAGAATTGTCTCAGATAGAACATATCAAAATTTGGAAGAAAATCGATCAATATTTACAGAGATACAATAAATTTTCCAAAAATATGCCGACGTCATAATATGCAAATTGAAATTTTGAGTTCGGAGGCCATTATGATGACGCCATGAGTTAATTGAGGGTCAAATGAGACATGAAATCATATCTCCGACTCATAATCTATCCAAATATGAAAAAAAACTTGGGAGTTCCCATCCATTCTGAAGAGTTACAATGAATTTTGTATAGGCATGTTTTTGCCCATATATGCTATGTATTACAAGAGCTCGCGCGCACGGACATGTTTCTTGAACGGAAGCTCATTGCGTTTTTACTAGTCAGAAAAAGGTGAACAAGGTATCAAAATGCTTGGAAAGATGGGCTAAATATGATAACAGAGAAAATTCGGCGATTCTATGTTGCAAAATGCCAGTACGCGCGAAAACGCGCGCGCATGCGCGTGTGCGCGTTTTTTCGTAAAATGCTTAAAATGGCCTAAAACGTATCCAAAATGAATTTGCGACGATTTTGAACATTTTAAAATTTTGCGCGCGCGCTGACGCGCGCACGTACGCATGCGCGCGCGTTTTTTGACCTGAAATTGACCGGACGGATATTGACCTTGATCATGATAAATATGAATGAGAAACAACTTTTCGTTATGAAGATATGATCATGAGAAGATATTCAGAAAATTTTACAAAATGGCGCCTAGATGACGTCATCAGTCAAGGTCAGGGTTCAAAACCTTATTTTGCTTTGTCCATATGCCTATATATATGTGTGCCAAATTTCAAGGCACTTGATTGAGCCATTTTCAAGTTATCTTGCTAACAAAAAAGTGATTGGAAATAAGAAAAATAAAGAATAAATAAATAAATAAATAAAGGCAATTCTAACGAAATTATGATGTGGTCTGTATGATGTACAGCCCACCTAATAATTTATCAAAAATATCTAATTTGCATCATTTACATGAAATCATCTATTATTTTGAGCATAATAAATTTGAAACAGTCAACCAGAAAAATCCTGAGAACTTATTTCAACACAAAAAAGTCATATTGTGGCTTCAAAATGCAAATTTGACCTTGAAAAATAAATAATCCCCAAAACAACCCAAAAATTGTGAATATTCCAGCATGTTATGCATAACGTAAGGGATATTTCATTTTCAATTATCTAAATTTTTATAAACAACGTCAAAAAAAAAAACGTCTGAAGTCCCACATGCTCATTTTGTCTGTGGTACCGACACCTTTTCAAAAAATTTCGACCCAATCTTTTCTATAAAGTGTCACTTTTAAATGAAATATAACCTTTTCTTCAATTTATCCTTCTTTTTTTTTTTAACAGTAATTTTTGTTTACTAAATATAATTCAACCAAAAACATGTCTTGAAATTACAAGAGGGTATCCCTTTAAAAAAAATGGACATAATATAGGATTTTTGGGCTCTACGGCCAGAAAAGTGGCCCTTAGCAATTCCTGGATCAAAATCTTAACTTCTTCATGTACCAATACAATTGTATATCCTCACAATAACTACAACGACCAAGCATGACATACCTGCCAACTGGATAAGCGTAATGCCATTGCATACTGAAATAAAAGAACAATTTTTTTTTATCCTCTTTACCAAAATGCATAATTCAAAACGCTACCGAAATATCAATGCAAAAAACTGCTGACAGTTGGCAATTATGTTATTTCTCTAGCAAATGAATCGTTCCGGATGTCGATCACTCTAAAATAAAATAACTCGATGTCTTTCTTTCTTTTTTTAAAAATTAAACATTTACAAACATCATTCAATATAAACAAAAATCAATCTTTTTAGGCAATAATTATGTAACTGTCCTATTCCTTTTGTTTGTTCAGATACAACATATATAACTGTCCTATAACCAGAGTTCCAAATGAGTGAGTATGAGGAGAAAATACAGTCCTTTTTCCTCTTCCAATAATAACTGCTCATTCAAAATTGAACGTTCAAAAACCGACCACATCTGCATATCGTGCAGATATGTCTTCCTTTACATTCAAGAGTGAACACGGAATGAACACAAGACAGTAAAGGAAAATCTCATTCGCGAGATAGGACGTAGTGAACACATTCGCGAAATGCGTCTTAATGGACATTTAGACTAGGGAAAAAACACATTTGCGATATGTGACTTAGGGATATTAGACAGACAGGAAAAACACATTCGCGAGATATGACAAAGTGAACTTTTTGAAGGACATGTTTTCGCGATTTATGGAGAAATGGACTCTTGAATGTAAAGGAAGACATATCTGCACGATATGCAGATGTGGTCGGTTTTTGAACGTTCAATTTTGAATGAGCAGTTATGTTCAGATAGAGTGAGATGGACTATATCAAGGTTGATATTATAGAAATTGACTTTAAACCTTGGAAGAGGAAAAAGGACTGTATTTTCTCCTCATACTCACTCATTTGGAACTACAGCATAACTGACATCCATGACGGCAGGACCAAGGTTGTACACCATAATAGGCTAAAGATTTTCCGATCTAAGGTGAGCCTTGAGAACAGTGGTCTTCCTATTGCGCACGGGCAACAGGGGACACCAGAGGACAGATTGCTTTCTCCTTCAAGCAATGCTTCACCCCGTTCATCAATTGAGGTGCAGTTGCCGGCACCCGAACCAGTGGTCCACTCCAGCCTGGACGACGGGACTAACCTTCAACGGAGAGGGGACAGCTCTGTCCAACCATCATGGGCAGAGCAGTCTTCTAAGCAGGCAGAGCAGTCTACTCAGCAAGCAGGGCAGTCTACTCAGCAGGCACGACCAGTAGACCAAACCACTCAACGCCCGAGGGCAGAACAGTCAAGTCGACAGCTGTCGTCACACCAGCAGTCACGGTCACGCTCGGAGGAGACTCGGTTACCAGCCCAGCCGAACCAACGCCCCGGGCAGAGCAACGGTGAACATCTAGAGCGTCCGCCTCGTCTATCGCAGTCGCACGACGTGGACCCTTCAGCAAGTCCAGGACCGTCGAACATCGGGGACCTGCAGCCTTCTACGATGTTACCCGAGATGGCACGAGACGATTCAGCGAGCGGACATGTTGGGACCCACCGATCTGATGACCCACCAGGAGAAATAGACTCTAGTGTGCCAGCTAGGCAATCGCGTTATGGTCGAACTGTTCGCAGACCGCAAAAGTTTGGTGATTTTCAAATGTGAAGTTCACATCCCGTAATCCCGTAATCATCGTTACATAGGAATTTCTAGGGTCATTTAATGAATAGGATTAGAGACATTTCTGATTTATGTAGGAATCGCTTTTTGAAAGTAAAGGAAAGTGCATTCGCGATATGTGACGGAGTGAATGCACTTTCCTTTACTTTCAAAAAGCGATTCCTACATAAATCAGAAATGTCTCTAATCCTATTCATTAAATGACCCTAGAAATTCCTATGTAACGATGATTACGGGATTACGGGATGTGAACTTCACATTTGAAAATCACCAAACTTTTGCGGTCTGCGAACAGTTCGACCATAACGCGATTGCCTAGCTGGCACACTAGAGTCTATTTCTCCTGGTGGGTCATCAGATCGGTGGGTCCCAACATGTCCGCTCGCTGAATCGTCTCGTGCCATCTCGGGTAACATCGTAGAAGGCTGCAGGTCCCCGATGTTCGACGGTCCTGGACTTGCTGAAGGGTCCACGTCGTGTGACTGCGATAGACGAGGCGGACGCTCTAGATGTTCACCGTTGCTCTGCCCGGGGCGTTGGTTCGGCTGGGCTGGTAACCGAGTCTCCTCCGAGCGTGACCGTGACTGCTGGTGTGACGACAGCTGTCGACTTGACTGTTCTGCCCTCGGGCGTTGAGTGGTTTGGTCTACTGGTCGTGCCTGCTGAGTAGACTGCCCTGCTTGCTGAGTAGACTGCTCTGCCTGCTTAGAAGACTGCTCTGCCCATGATGGTTGGACAGAGCTGTCCCCTCTCCGTTGAAGGTTAGTCCCGTCGTCCAGGCTGGAGTGGACCACTGGTTCGGGTGCCGGCAACTGCACCTCAATTGATGAACGGGGTGAAGCATTGCTTGAAGGAGAAAGCAATCTGTCCTCTGGTGTCCCCTGTTGCCCGTGCGCAATAGGAAGACCAATTTTCTCAAGGCTCACCTTAGATCGGAAAATCTTTAGCCTATTATGGTGTACAACCTTGGTCCTGCCGTCATGGATGTCAGTTATGCTGTAGTTCAGGCCATCCTGTGACGTTGATTTGACTGAAAAGGTCCCCTCCAGTTCGGCTCCAGCTTATTTCTGGCATTGACGGGGTCGTGTAACCATACCAGATCCCCTGGTCTGTACTCGATCGTGCGAGAACCGGCGTCATAATCCTTCTTCTGTCGTAGCTGGGAGAGGTCCGCCTTCTGCCTGGCGTATTGGAAAGCCTTCTTCAACCGCGTACAAACGTCCGCGACGTACTCTTGTGCTGAATCATATGAAGGAGGCGCAACTGGGCAAGTGACATTGGCTGGAATTCTTGCCTCTCTGCCATGCATGATGTAATACGGCGTCAATCCAGTACTGCTGTGTACGCTGGTGTTGTACGCCAGTTGCAGCTGGTGGATATGTGTATCCCATTGTCCTCCTCGGTCTGCCATGTATCGTGCCAGCTGACCCTTGATGACTCGATTCGCTCTCTCCACAATACCCGCTCCCTGTGGATGATAAGGGGATGAGCGGGACTTCCTAATGCCGAGCCTCTGACACAGATCTTGGACGATCCGCGACTCGAACTGTCGGCCCTGGTCGGTGTGTAGCGACTCGGGTATTCCATGCTCTTTGGTGTAGTCCTCGAACAGATGTTTGGCTACCGTCTTAGCTGTCTGGTCCCGCATAGCATAAATATTGGTGTACTTGCTGAAATGGTCAACGACGACCAAGATGTAGCGATAACCATTTCTTGATGTTGAAAGCTCAGCTATATCAGCAACAACCATTTGAAGAGGGTGATCAGTTTTGATGCTCTTGAGTGGAGCTTGATGCTTTGGGTTTGGTGATCTCATCGATTCACATGCGGTACATGTATTGCAGTAGTTCGTTATGTCCCTGTGCATGAACGGCCAGTAGCACATCGACTCTGCTCTCAAGAGAGTACGCTGGATTCCGAAATGTCCTGACGAAGGATTCCCATGTAACTCTTCTAGGATGCGAGGGACGAATGCCTCTGGGATCACCACCTGAAGTGCGGTTATGCCTGAGTTGTCTTGTCTTGTGCGATAAAGGATGCCATCTTCACATACGAGACGTGGGAGTTGCCACAAGAAACGCCGCAAACGAGGTGTCTGCCGCCGAATATCCCGTACTGTAGGATGGCGTCCACTGTTGATGTAAGTGATCACCTCCTGGATCTCTTTGTCTTGCTTCTGATGGTGGTGCAGATCCGCGTTGTGGTTGGCAAGGATGAAATTCCCTGGGGCTTCGTCAGCTGTAGTCGTACCCCTTGACTGAGGGTTTGTAGACTCTGGCTCTGGCAGGTCTAGCGATGAATCTCTGGTCGCTGATCGTGTGTTGACCATACTACAGTTCAACTGTAGGTTTCCCTCAAGAGTCTGGTTTTCCTCGGCTGACCGTTGGCTCTGATCTGGTAGACGTGAAAGGGCATCTGCATTCTGATGCAAACGGCCTTGACGATGCACGATCTTGAAAGTGTATGCATTCAACTCCACAACCCATCGTGCTCGACGTCCAGATGTGTCATCCTGGATTGGTATCCTGTTGTAGCTCAGTAGAGGGCGATGATCAGTGATAACATCAAACTCTTGGCCACGTAGATAATGTCGATAATGTCTAACTGACGCAACAATGGCCCACAGCTCTCTGTCATATGTAGACCATTTCTGTTGAGTGGAAGTCAGTTTCTGGCTGTAGTATGCCACCACGCGTTCTTTGCCTTCATGAATCTGCGACAACACAGCTCCTATAGCATCCTGTGAAGCGTCAGTGGCTAGAAGAAACTTGGCGCTGAAGTCTGGGTATGCTAAGATGGGTGGTTTGACAAGTGCCTGCTTCAATGCATTGAAGGCTGACTCGCATTCATCAGTCCATACAAACTGTGCTCTCTTCTGGGTCAGATTGGTCAATGGTGCTGCAACCTTGGAAAATGCAGGGATGAACCGACGATAGAACGATGCCAGCCCAAGAAAAGATCTGACTTGGGTTGCAGTCCTGGGCCTGGATAATGCAGCAACCTTGGAGATATTGCTGGGATCTGGTAGTACACCTGCAGAGCTGATCACATGTCCAAGGTAGGTGACTTGCTTCTTGAATAGTTGACACTTGGAAGGCTTCAGCTTTAGGCCAGCTTCTCGTACTCGTTGAAGAACCTCTTTCAAGTTGGCTAGGTGCGAAGTGAAGTCTTGTCCCAGAATGATGCAATCATCCAGATATACTAGACAGGTGGACCAGTGTAGTCCCTGAAGAACTCGCTCCATGAGGCATTGAAAAGTCATTGGCGCATTGACAAGCCCGAACGGCATCACGTTAAACTCATAGAGTCCTGTTCCTGTTGTGAATGCTGTCTTTTCCTTGCTGTTTGGATCCAGTGGGACTTGCCAGTATCCTGCTGAAAGATCAATCACGCTGAAGAATGTCGAAGAAGACAGAGCATCTATCGTGTCATCCTGACGAGGAATTGGGTGTGAGTCTTTCACTGTCACAGCACTGAGAGCACGATAATCTATGCAGAATCTATAGGTATTATCCTTTTTCTTGACCATGACGATGGGGCTCGCCCATGGGCTGTAACTGTGCTGGATGATACCCCGTTTCAGCATGTTGTCGGCGTGCTTTTCAATCTCAAGCCTCATTGCTGGTGAGGTCCGGTAAGCCCTTTGATGAATCGGCTTGTCCGTGGTTGTGTGGATTTCATGATGACTCATTGTCGTCTGTCCTATGTCGTCACTAGATGAACTGAAAACATCCTGGTACAAACAAAGGAGTTCCTGCGCCTGCATGTATTCTTGCTCCGTGAGTCCCGAAGTTGAAAGCGTACATTCGACGTCCGAGCGCAGTTCTGGTTTGGTAGCTGCAATCTTTTGCTCAACTACAGCATACTCTTCATAGTCTGTCCAGTCATGGAGTGAAACTGACCCAAGTGCATGTCTGCTGGCAATTTCACTGATTCGGAAGATGGATTGATGAGTCGTACTAAGATAAGTCCATCCTGGGGTCGAAACAATGATTTAGCACCAGCAACCTGGTGGTGCTCATCCATAGAGGGCTCAAAGATTCCGTCGTAGTCCTGCGGAATAACATCAGCTTGTGGAGATACCAGGCGGCCATGTACATGAGTTTCACTCATACCAGGGAGAGTGGCTGTTCCAACCAGTGAAACATTACATCTCAGTGGAGCTTGATGTTGGTGACGATCTACCAGTGGTATCGTAGAATCAAGGAATGAGAACGTCGGAAGTAAGGGATGATATCGAAGCACCATGCTTAGTGAAGAAGTCCCAGCCTAAGATGCAAGGATGAGTCACATTTCTTGCAATGTAGAACTGATGCTGAGTAGACCTACTGCCAAGATGTATGGTTGGTGTGGCTGCCCCTATGGTGTCGAGGGATTCACCCGTCACTGATGAAGCCAGGGTAGCAATCTTTTGTAGTGGACTACGTTGACTTTCTGTAATAGAGTAGTAGAAGTCAGCGCTCATCAACGAAATGTGCGCACCAGTATCAAGGAATGCGAGGACGTAAGTGTTATCCAGTATAACCGGAACATATGGCGGAGGTTGTGGCGTTGCAGGTTGTGAATGGTTAACACAGTTTTGGGCCTTGGGTAGTGTAGTTGACGAGTGACCCTCATCATCAACTATCGGTAGTTTCCCTGATCATCGAAGTGGACCTTTCTCTGCGTGTCGTAGCTCATCTGACGGAAAGGAGAATCTCTTCTGTCAAATGACGATGGGCGTGCAGACCGCTGGTTATCATAATGTCTACGAGGGCTGACAGATCTGGCATCGTCGTATGAATCACGTCGTGACGGCCTGTACTGTTGTTGTTGCGGGCTCGGTGATCGCCGGAACTGACGTTGAGGGAGGGAATACTGACGAGGGCTTGGCGACCTGTACCGCCGTTGCGCATAACGCTCAGATTGTCGATCGTCGGTCAACTGTTGACTAGAGGTGCGAGGGCTCGGAGATCTCTGCGAGGGAGGATGTGATGCAGCACTATGGAGGTGTACCTTTTCAAGCTTCTCTTCCAGTGCATCTAGCCGCTTCATGACCTCGCTGTAAGGATCCATATCCTTTGTTGCAGCCACGGCGGAACTGGATGAGCCGCTGGCAGATTGGACCAGGGTACCTGCTTGTTCGATACGGACTGCCATCTCAACCGCTTCCTGGAATGTCTCCGCTCCCAGCTCATAGATTTTTGTCCGGAGCCTGGCGTCCACACCAGCAACAAAACGTCGAAACTTCTCTCCATCCTTGGAGGCTTCGTCGTACGTCGGAAATGCTTCGGCCACAAGGGTGGCAATCGCCGCCGCAAATACCTCCAGCGGTTCCATGGGCTGCCTGGTCCTAGCGGTGATGCAGGACTGGAAAGTTTTGAGATAAGTGTTCCGCCCAAAAACGGCTGTCAAGGCTTTCCTTGCCTTTCCAAAGTCTTGCCTGTCCGATGTAGGCAGACTCTCCCAGACCGTGAACGCTGATGAAGAAAGACGTGAAGGAAGGAGGTGCTCTTTCTTGATAGTGGTATCAGGTACTGAGTTGACGGCAACTTCAAATCGTCTCACCCACTGGCGAAAATCTTGCCCATCTTCACCAGAGAAGACCTCCGGTAGTTCAATACGGAACGAACTCATGGCCGGTGGACGGTTTGGCAGTCAGAAATATGGAGGGCGTCCTATCAGCAAGAAAAAACTAATGTAGGGCGATGTAGGGTGTTTGTAATGCAATACAATGAGCAGTTCACATAAATATCTCTCTCACACAGCTCGGACAAAATCATGTGAAGAAAGGTAAAATCTCAATTATCTCACTCAAATGTCAGTAGAACAGCCTCCGGTCTGTTGATAATACTAGAAGAGTGTACAGCAAAGGGTGTGTACACGAAGTAGGAAGATCATAATCAGAAACCACAATCAGCATGCCACGCCCTAATTACACAGCTTCATGTAACAAAGCAGAAAATTCATCAACACAATCATCTCTGAAATACATGTTAATAGATGCAAAATCCTGCAAAACGTTCTGCATGAAGAAGGGAGAATAAGACAAGCAACAATCAAGTAAGCTGGACCATAATTCAATACCTCAAAAATAGAAGAAGTCCATCGAAGAAGGATGAAAACCAGCTCCAATGAACTGTATTGAAGGAGGATGAAAAATGCAGGTCCTGCTACATGCCATCAGCAACTGCTGGAGTCGGCTGCCTGCTGCTCTGGGGAAGAGGAGCGCTAAGAAACACCGCTGCGACCACTGTAGAATTGGGTTCTCACTACCACACACAATCCCAGACACTCCTAACACAGCAGCAAGGAGGAAACACAGGCATGTGTTACTTGTAAGAAGTCTCATGGGCCAACTGCCCAGAGCACATTTAATGTATAGTGCAAATGAACCATGTGGCATATCCCATAATATGCAAATGAATAACACAACAATGTCTGTCTTGAATCTTCAAGTACATGCAAATCTAACACATAATAAACTACTACTGAATATTCATACAAAGACAAAGTATCTACTTGATACATATTCATGGTGATGTGCAACTGACCATGCAATGGTGATCTCAGTTGAATGGATGAAAGGTACAATGGGATGAATAGGTTAAATGACTGAATGGGTTGCCAAGGGTGATAGAGTGGCATAGCTAGTGCCAAATAATAACAGGGGGTGAAAATGTACTAAATAAATCCCTACAATAATATTCTGAGGGGGGGCTATTTAATCATGACAAGTATTATATGTATGTTTGCACTCCATCACAAAGCCCTGTTCACTGCAGTGGGTTAATTACTTGAGTAATTTTGTGTCAGATTATGATTGTCAAATATATTTGTACTACGTGTATTGTTTTATTTGTGTTGACACTGTTGTTGTCTTACCTGTAAATGGATATACAGTGTCCATATTCAGAGGGACGGATCTAGACCTGAAACGCATCAGGGTCCGATGACTCCAATCTACTAAGGGCACCCGAACCATATCATCATCTTCTGTCTTGATGAAAATAACACCTCATCATCATCAACGATACAATTTTAATTATTGTCATCAACATCAGCGTCATATTAACTGTTCCCTTTGAGTTTGAGAAATCCCCATAGACTTTGTACACATCCCATCCGGTTTCTGTAGTCAAGGGGTTAATTAGCCCATTCCGGACTGAGTGATTTTGCTAATAACATGTATTCTCCATAGACCCAAGCCCGAGTATTTTCGGGACCCGTCCTGAACAGGTTAATAATCTTTTATGTCTTTGTCTCCCCGTGCTCACAGATGGAGCGGATGCAGTGTCCATGTTCAGAGGGACGGATCCAGGCCTGCAACGCATCAGGGTCTGCTCTGCCATCAAAAGAGGACACCAAAACTATATCATCATCTTCTGTCTTGATGTTGATGAAAATAACACCTAATCATCAGCAATACAATTTTAATTATTGTCATCAACATCATTGTCATATCAGTTCATTATTGTTCATGCATTTGTCTCCCCTTGGTCACAGATGGAGCGGATGCAGTGTCCATGTTCAGAGGGACTGATCCGGGCCTGCAACGCATCAGGGTCCGCTCCGCCATCCCGAGGACACCCGAGACATCCTCATCTTCTTCCGCCTAGACAGCGAACAATTCAGTCCCCATCATCACCATCATATTCCTGTTGTTATCGTTGCCGTTTTAATGTTTTTTCGATGGATGGATGGAAATTAGCATGAAAAATTGTGCAAGAAAATCAGAAGTGTTTTAAAATATAAACTGTACATGACATGATCCAGTGAGATCCTTCCGTTTGTTGGAAACTTGATCATCGATCATCATCATCATCATCATTGACATCGACAGCAACAGCATTTTCGAAATGGTGGCCTTTATTAACCCACAAAAATAACTTAGAAGTTCTCAGTGCCATTTCTTGCTTGTTAGTGGTTTGTTCAATTTTATTATATTATTGCCTTTATGCTGGAGAACTCGTAGAAAACTGATTGAATTGCATCTCTTGAAGTTGGACAGGCTTAAACTGTAGCGGTGGAATCCCCTTTGAAGATGCCATCTTCTTTGCCGCTGATAATAGCAGGTGAACAAGAGCTACACTACTTGTACAAGTGTTTGACTGTAAGCTGTTTTAGCAGCGCAACTGTGGTAGGAGATAGTTATGATTTTTAAATAAGCGAAAATAAGCATAGACATATAGGCTTCGCCGCCGTGAATCGAACCCAAGACCTCCGGATGCTAGACCGGTGCTCCACCATCGAGCCACAAAGACCCTTAAATGGGGGACATTATAATGTTTGTCAAACTGCTTGATGTGAAAGGAAGAACGAACAAGAGGGACTATTCCTTTGCTTCAACTCCTGGGACTGGGATGACAGAGCGAACTACATGCACAAATTGCGGTTGTGGGGTAGTAGCTGATTGATGTTTGGTCTTCCGAGTGGATGGAACTGGAAGGATGCTTTTTTTGACATTATACAGGTAAGTCATCATCATATCAATACATGGATCTGTGAAATAATATGATTTGTATTTTATTTCCTAGTTAACATGCCACAAAATTCAAAGTTTGTATTGTTGGTCAGTTAACTATGACAATTTTTGTTTTAGGAAGGTGTGGGAAATTCTGTTCTGATCTACAAGTGGTATGAAACCTGGGCCTATATTTATGAAACATTGCTAGCTAAGAATTTAATGGGAAGACTATTTTTAGCCCAAGTATCCAACATGTGGTCTTTTTAGTTGCCAACTAAGGTTAATGTAGTAGTTTTAACAAGGGCTAACCCTGTTAACCCTAGTTTGGTGCTATGAAGAGTACTCGTTGCTTACATAGCCCTATCACCCAAAACAGTATAAGTATGAAACTAAGCTGGTGGGTTCATTCGTTCAGTTGTTATGGGTTCCCAACCATTGAAGGGTGTGACTGTGAGCTGATTGTTGATAGCTGAGACATTTATAGATGCAAAAATACTGAACCTGGGTTGGGATAGGAACAAAACAAGCTTTGTTTTAAGATTAAAGAGTGAGAATTTTATAATCAGAAGACCTTCAAGATACTGGTGAGAATTGCCCTATTTGAAGGTTTAGTACATTGATGATCCATGGGAAAGCACATGAGTCGTACTGAAAGTATTATTTGTATGAAAATTATGAGTGATGAATTACCATACAACTTAAAGGGATCTAGTAACTTTGTTGACATGTGCAAAAAGCGATGAGTGGTTGATACAATGTATATTGTTGTTATCTAATATGTCCACTGGGTGTTGTGTGAAAATTTCAAGTTAAATGGACATTATATGGCAGAGTAATGAGCAAAAATGCAAAGTGACATTCCCTAACTCATTGCACTCACTTTCTACACGGTTCTGACGATCCGTTGGATAATTTGACATCTGAACACTTCAGTCGTAAATATCTTTTTAACAAAAGGGAAATTTGAAAAAACGAAACCTGTCCCGTGCTTTTTTTGTTAATAAGAATACAACAAGGTATGAGGGAACCGCTAGAATTTAAATTGGATTTTGAGGATTTGGACAATGTTACTAAGTCCCTTTAACATTCTATTTCAGTGCTATTCATTTTATTTTATATGACTGTGCATATTTTGAATGCATGGATGTATGTACATCTGTCCGTGTCTAGTTTTCGTAGGTGTATTTGAATTGCTTTGGATAATGTAAATTCATTCTTTCAAATTGCCAGGGCTTTGCTTTGAATAGACTGTTTCTGAAAGATATGATTTATTTTGTATTGGACCATGAAAAGTTATACAATGAGCATTATAAAAAAAAAACATTTCAAATTTCCAGAAATAAACAAAAAAAATATAGAGGTACATTTGGATGGGTGCAGAGGAACGATGATGGAGAAGGGATAATGCATTCTCATAATTTTTCATGACACATATTATGGTTGTGGATATAAATGTCACTCCATGGATGCAGAAACCTCCCACGTCTTTGCTATAAAACAACATCAGTTAAATGGTTTGTTGATGATCACCACTATCATTTTCCTATTTTTCATTCCCTGGGTTTTTATTTCCCCTCATAATATGATTCACACGTTTTGTTCATTTTCATTTTACTTCTAGAGCTGTTTTTACTTTGCTTCCGCATCATGATTGATGACTGTTTTGATTTGTATCAGTGATAGAAGTTTGATAACCTAGAAAATTCACAAAAAGATAGATGACTTTTTCCCCCAAACCTCACCTCCAAGGAATTCTAAAATGTATACCAGTGGGAAAGAAAGACAGAGCAGCCAAGTAACATGGAATATGTTTATTTACAGAGAAGAAGAAAGTGGTTTTAATGAAAGGCCACGACCTTCATTTTCCCCATCCATTCTCCCTTGACAAGTTTGTTTTAGATGGAGGTAGCCACAGTTGTGACTTCGATACATACTGTACATGTAATCTTCAACCTTGGAGCTGCACTTTATTAAACCCCTTTTTAATTGGAGAACTTGTTTTCTACCTCGCTTTTACCCGAGTAGGATTTCGTGGAGGTCGGGTCGTAAAAGGGTCGTAAAATACGCCGCGATAGGTTGTGCAGCGTTTTAATCAAAGGTGTTTCTCTGAGTCACACGGGTAGGTTACTATAGCAACCGCACCTCTCTCATCATGCGACCAGCTGGCGTGACAATCATGTGCTAATCGGCGCGCGCTGGTATACTTTAGCGGGAAATTGTTTTTTACGGCCATGACGTCCTCTACCCGGGTAACATTCTGCGCGCTTTTTAATACAATGTTTATCAGCTTAACATCCTGGTAACGTCTGGACGTTACCGCGCTATTACCCTAGCCCGACTAGGTCGAATCCTACCGCGCTGTTGTCAGGATGTTACCCTGATCGGACCTTTTTAATACAAACGCGGTAGAATGTCATCCTGACAACGTCTGGACGTTACCGCGACTATTTTCCTCAATTAAAAAGGGGTTTATGAAGGAGGGATTGACTGTATTTTTGCTTCCTTGGAAATCTTTATCATTTTGTTTGATCAATGAGTAAATAACGCATACTCCTATATTTTGTCATCAATGTGAATTCAAATAATCATATATAGATATTCTAAACTATTCCATTGAAGTTGTTTCTTTAGAAATTCTTTATTTTTTGTTTAGTCAATGAGTAAATAACACATACTCCTATATTTTATCATCAAAGTGATCAGGAAAAGAAACTACTCAATTGAAGTTTACACACTCTGGCATTTCCAATCCTTCACCCACAACTTTCGTACAAACACTTGCAAGAAACAAATATTGATTGCAAGTGTCACTTGGAACATAGATAGATGTGTGATGTATCACTGCCTTGAACGTTGACTGTTCATGACCTCAAAATTGAATTTGGAAATTTTGCATGACCAACACAAAAGCCTAGATGATGTAGCGAATTTGCTAGCAAAATATGAACATTATTTTCATTGTTTCTGTTGGAAACCGACCTTGTAAATGAAATAGTATTACTGTTTTGCACTTTTACATAGTTTCATTTTCATTTGAATGCAAGTCATGTGACCAGTACAATGCTGCTGAATTTGTATGATCAAGTGAAAAACCTGGAAAGTGGTAGCCTAACCGATAGGCATCGTGCTGTCTGGCAGGTTCTACAACCGGTACTGTATTAAACCGCGAAAGGCTGAGTTTGAGCGGGGCAGCGCGAAGCCTATCGCCACTCGTGAACGTGAAAAGTTATATTTTCTTTTATTTACATAGAAAATCTTCGTAGAAATGCTACGAAGCCCATATTCATATGCCACAAGACCAGGTTGATCAGCTGTTTGTGAGTGTTAGTCTTCGTTTGGAAGCTGTAATGTAAAACCAAACGCGCAACCTTTCACATTACACCGTTAGTGGCATAGAGTAGTGGTTGTTATAGGGTCTCCGCTTCGGACTAGCGTATGCTGTATGCTGCACTGAACATACCACCGCGGTGCACTGGACCGGGTGCGGACGCGTCCATTATTTATAGGGTACGTCATTACAAAATATGTTGTTTTCTTTTAAAATAAAGAGTTGAGATTTGATATGGATGCAAAAAGGTAATTCTATGCTTTAGTTTTCATTGTAATGTATCTCATATTTGTGACCTTACACCACAAAACGACCGATAAGTCGGGAAAATTATTTTCCTAATTTTCATTTAACATTAAAATAGAAGCCATTACCTTTAAAATGGTATATAATTTGTCATATTTGGACTAAGCAAACCTTTTCAAAATAAATGCCAAAGATATGTCATACTGTTGAAGCATTTTTAAAATAAGGGTGAAACGGGCCGCTTAAAAGATCAGTGTCTATGCAAGCGCTGTAATAAGATCACATTTATTAAATGGAAAATTAATATTTAAACATGATTCCCGACGCTCAAAATTTTCCAGAAGATAGATTAGGATATGCTTATTCAGGAAATACCAAAATCCTAAATCTCATATTTTGAACAAAATTTGTCTTTTTTAACCAATAAAAGAGAAACTACTACAGCGACATAACGGTCGTTTTGTGGTGTAAGGTCACATTTTATCATTATGATAGTTATGATAATATTAATGTCTGATACTAAATAAACCCTTAATACACGGTGGAACACGCCACCGATTAGGCATACAGTATCCACATCTAGCGATCTGATTGGTTGCTGATTTCTTTCATGAATAGTAATGCCTTATTATCTTTGCTCATTAATAAATTACTGCGAATCCAGTGCTTAAAGGCTATATATGGAGCCAGTTTACTAGTATTTAGCTCTCTCACAGCTAGCTAGCTCGCGATCGCATAGAGAATCTCCAAGCCATATAGAGCCTTGACTAAAGGCTAGGAAAGTGGTTGCAAGGGTGTAGCGCTATTCGACTGATTTGAGGGCATGTGAATTATGAGGGAAAGGCACGCTGTGTGTATATTTTTGTTTATTTTGGGGGGTAAAATTATCGGGGGGGGGGGGGGGGGGGGGGGGGGGGGGGGGGCATGTCAGCATTTCCCATTGTCTAATGCTAACACATTTTAATGATTTTAATCATTTATCATAGTGGCAATCCTTGAATTTGATGGAAGATGATTATGATGAGTGGTTGCTAACTTCTGAGAAATATACAGTATAGCAGTATTAAAATGCAATGGAATGTGCTGATTATGGTCACAAAATGAAAAAAAAAGGAACACATGGTCCAATTACAAAGGTCACTTTGGGATAGAAAATTTGGAACATCGATCAGTTTGTGGGTAATTTGTTGTAGGGCAATGACAAGTTCAATGTAATGTATGTGGTATAATGCTAGCTGACACATTTGAGATCTAAATTAGTCATTTATAGTGGAAATTCTTTTAGTGGCTGCAAGATGATGATGGATTGTTGCTAATTTCAGGAAACTAGGGGCAAAAATTGAAAAATTAATTGAGAAGGGCGCTTACCATGTTCAGTTAAAGGGGAATTCCACCCCAGAAATGTGATGTTTGCTATAAAATGAAGTGAATATGAAGAATCATGATCGAAAATCTGAGCCAAAACGGTGGAGCAATAAAAAAGTTATGACAGGATGAACTTTGCTCCGATTTTTAGTATCGTTCACAATTGCTATCGATCGTGACGTCACTTGCGAGCTGCAGCCATTTTGACTTCTACATGGAAATTTAAAAAAAATTAAATTTTCTTAATAACAAAGCAAATTTATGAGCTTACAAATTCCAAAGAGGTTGGCCCATCGATATTATTCTATGCATTCGTGAAAACAAGCAGAGAAAAATTAATTTTTAGCAACGAAAATGAGAAATAAGTGTATTTTCATGTACTAAAGGCATGGCGAGTTGCTCGTCAATGATGTTGCATATGGCGGCAATTTTGAAACGATCGCTCATTACTACATGATGTTCAAATCGGTATAACTCCCGTGTTTCTTGTCCGATTTTGATCAAATTTTCACCAATTATGCCTCTTATTCTGCTTATTCAAATAACGAATGGTTTTATCAGGCCCGGACTACCCCTTTAAAAAAGGAACAAATTGTCCAATTCGAAAGGTCACTTTGGGATAGAATATGTGGAACATCAGAATGTTTGTAGATATGGGTCAATGGCAAGAGAAGTGTAATTCCTGTTGTCTAATGCTGACACATTTGAGATCGTTATCGTTTATAGTGAAACTCCTTGAATTGGTTTGAAGATGATGATGGGTGGGTGCTAACTTCAGCAAACTAGGGGAAAAAAATTGAAAAATTAATTGAGAAGGGCGCTTACCATGTTCAGTAAAAAAGGAACAAATGGTCCGATTAAAAAAGGTCACTTTGGGATAGAATATGTGGAACATCAGAATGTTTGTAGATATGGGTCAATGGCAAGAGAAGTGTAATTCCTGTTGACTAATGCCGACACATTTGAGATCTTTATCGTTTATAGTGAAACTCCTTGCATTGGTTGGAAGATGATGATGAGTGTTTGCTAACTTCAGGAAACTATATAAGGTTGAATAAATGCAATGCGAGGGAGCCCTAATAATGTCACTAGAAAAAGGGGACACGTGTTCCAATTACATAGGTTACTCTGGGATAGAAAATGTGGAACATCAGAATGTTTGGTGAATGGCAAGTTAAGTGTAATTCCTGTCGACTAATGCCGACACATTTGAGATCTGTATCGTTTATAGTGAAACTCCTTGAATTGGTTGGAAGATGATGATGGGTGGGTGCTAACTTCAGCAAACTAGGGGCAAAAATTGTAAAATTAAATGAGAAGGGCGCTTACCATGTTCAGTTAAATAAGGAACAAATGGTCCAATTAGAAAGGTCACTTTGGGATAGAATATGTGGAACGTCAGAATGTTTGTAGATATGGGTCAATGGCAAGAGAAGTGTAATTCCTGTTGACTAATGACGACACATTTGAGATCTTTATCGTTTATAGTGAAACTCCTTGAATTGATTGGAAGATGATGATGAGTGCTTGCTAACTTCAGGAAACTAGGGGCAAAAATTGCAAAATGAAATGAGAAGGGCGCTTACCATGTTCAGTTAAAAAAGGAACAAATTGTCCAATAGAAAGGTCACTTTGGGATAGAATATGTGGAACATCAGAATGTTTGTAGATATGGGTCAATGGCAAGAGAAGTGTAATTCCTGTTGACTAATGCCGACGCATTTGAAATCTTTATCGTTTATAGTGAAACTCCTTGAATTTGTTGGAAGATGATGATGGGTGGGTGCGAACTTCAGCAAACTAGGGGCAAAAATTGAAAAATTAAATGAGAAGGGCGCTTACCATGTTCAGTTAAAAAAAGGAACAAATGGTCCAATTAGAAAGGTCACTTTGGGATAGAATATGTGGAACGTCAGAATGTTTGTAGATATGGGTCAATGGCAAGAGAAGTGTAATTCCTGTTGTCTAATGCCGACACATTTGAGATCTTTATCGTTTATAGTGAAACTCCATGAATTGGTTTGAAGATGATGATGAGTGTTTGCTAACTTCTGGAAACTACATAAGGGTGAATAAATGCAATGCGAGGGGCTAATAATAGCGTCCTTTCGCTCGACGACGCAAGTGCTAGGACGGGGGATTTAAATCACCTGTGACCGTCTCCGTACTCTGGCTACCGTCGCGATCTATTTGCAGTTTCGCAGTGAAGAACACGGGGAACGTGTCCTTGCTCGAGAGAACAGGCGCGCTGATTGGCTGACCATGCACTGACCTCTGGCTGACCCATTGAAGTATG
Organism: Echinarachnius parma; assembly: GCA_037951105.1. NCBI lineage: Eukaryota > Metazoa > Echinodermata > Echinoidea > Clypeasteroida > Echinarachniidae > Echinarachnius > Echinarachnius parma. The sequence continues at coordinate 314,754 of JBAMJV010001734.1, forward strand.
GACTCTCCCCGCCGCTCTACGCCGGACGCTAATTCAGCCGAATACCGTTGTAGGTTTGGACGCTACGCGGAAATTCTCGCTCTGAGTGCGACCCCCCGCTAAGATTAGCGTTCTAAAATAACCGCGTCGTCGTTGCGAAAACAGGCTAGTGTTCACTAGAAAAAGGGGACACGTGCTCCAATTACATAGGTTACTCTGGGATAGAAAATGTGGAACATCAGAATGTTTGGTGAATGGCAAGTTAAGTGTTATTCCTGTTGACTAATGCCGACGCATTTGAAATCTTTATCGTTTTTACTAGTGTAACTCCTTGAATTTGTTGGAAGATGATGATGGGTGGGTGCTTACTTCAGCAGGAAACTAGGGGCAAAAATTGAACAATTAAATGAGAATTAAGGGCGCTTACCATGTTCAGTTAAATAAGGAACAAATGGTCCAATTAGAAAGGTCACTTTGGGATAGAATATGTGGAACGTCAGAATGTTTGTAGATATGGGTCAATGGCAAGATAAGCGTAATTTTGTTGTCTAATGCCAACACATTTGAGATCTTTATCGTTTATAGTGAAACTCCTTGAATTGCTTGGATGATGAGGATGAGTGGCTGCTAACTTCAGGAAACTATATAGGGTGAATAAATGCAATGTGAGGGGCTGATTATGATCGTTAAAGAAAAGGGGACACATGGTCCCAATTGGAAGATCACTGATGGTTTAAAAACATGGAACATTCTGTATTTTGTTAACTTTAAGTAGGTCAATGGCAAGTTGAATGTAATTCCTGTGGTTTAATGCCGATACACTGGAGATCATTATCATTTGATTATCATTTAAAGTGTAAAGCATTCAAGAATTTAAATGAAGATTTACTACTGGAAACTAAAAGTAGGGCTGAGGAATCTGGAATGGGTGGTGATAATTATGTTTAGAACTGGGGGGGGGGGGGGGGGGGGAGTGAGGGAGGCAGAGACAATAGGGTTCAACTGTGATCACTATGGGTTGAGTTGGAACTCTGTTCGTTAATGTATATAGATTGCTAGCTAGCCAGGTGTTATTCCCATAGTCTAAATGGTAACTCATATGAGATCTTTTATATCATTTTATCATAATAGTGTAAAGCTTATTTAATTGGTAAGATAATATTAATATTTCCATATGTATACATTTGCTCTATCAAAGCGCTAAATGATTGCATTATGATAACGTCATCAACAGTTTGTTTTGACACATTATATAAACTTCCTAAATTTAGAGAGATCAAGGTCTAAAGTTGTATTGCCCATTTATTAAGTCAATGATGGTATAATATCCCCAAAAATATGCTATAATAAATTTTTAGTTGTGAACATGGTAAACACATCAACAACTGAAACTGACCTTGTACTGTATACCATGGGATGGTGAATACATCTGATTTGTACATTTTATTTTTTATTTTTACATGGAGAGAAAAACAAGCACCTGGTAAATGTTAAAGGGGATACTGACTGTGTGGGAAAGATACAGTACGTAATGCAGCGTGATTGATCCAGCAAAGTTTTAAGACATTGCTTGACTTTTTATGAGCTTCTTATCAATTATAGTTCAAAGTCGAAACAAGGGAAAACTACAATTATTTGAATGTATTTATTATTTTTTTTTATTATTTATTCTATTTTAATTTTTGTATTGGTATATTTTTGTTTGTAAATCATTTATTAATGCTTGTAATTATTGTTTCAGGGGGGAGGGGGCTACGAAATGTACATACAGATAGCTCTGTAGTTTGTTTTGCTTGAAACTGTATGAGAACTTTCAGAGGTTTGCCTTTTATTTTCAGGAATAACTTTTGGTATTTACCATGTGGTAATAATAATACATTTATATTACATTTATACATTTTTAAAAGAAAATGCACATGTATGGCTTTAAAGATCTTGAATGCACCCGTGAATAACCCTGGTCTAATAAGAATATAAAGGAGAGACCTTAATCCACATTGTTAATCAATTTTGGAGTTCAAGTATGGTTGCAAAGACATTACAACCAGTTGGTAAAGCGATTACTTCTGTTTTTCTTTCGATTCATTCAGACAGCGGTTTTTGTTAGTTTTTTGTTATCTTAGTCCCGCCTGATTTCCTGGTATTATTCTTAGAACGATGTTTTTGCTGTAGTACGTCCCATTTCGCAATCACAACTACCAGTCAAACGAGCATTAGATCAGAATGCAGATGTCTTTCCATTCAGCCCCTGTTCGCAGTTTTAAAAATTCATAATTTAGAAATCATTCTTTATACTAATAATAATATCTTCTTGTGATAGAAAAGATAGAGTTTACATAATACATTTGAAGATTGGAAAACCAGTCCACTGTTCCCTATTTATTTTCAGACAACAAGTAGTTATTTCTTTAAACTTACTGAACTGGACGGAGAAAAAATAAGGCCCCCCCCCCCCAAAAAAAAAAAAAAACAACAACAACAAACAAACAAAAGAGCCAACAAAAATCATGAAAGGACCCCCCATAGATTTGCAATGCAATTTGCAATGCAAAATAAATTTAAGATTTAAGAATACCTTGAAAAGTAAGCCCCAAAATAAACAGTAAATTTTTTCCTGGGTACAAATAGGGTCTGAGGTTCACAACGACTAGGCAGCGTCCCCACAGCCAGTTTACCTAAACTTTTAGTATTATTTCAATTAATCTAAATTACAGAATTATATAAAAGGTGAGAGATTATTATTATTATAGGCTATTAGGGTCTGAGGTCCACAGCAACTAGGCAGCGTCCCCACAGCCAGTTAACCTGGGCCCCGTTGCAGAAAGAGATACAATCGATTGTAAGTTGCAATTAATCGTAAGTCAGATCACGTGTTCTAGATGCGCAAATCTGATTGGTTGAAACGCGTACATTTTCTGACTTACGATCAATCATAACTTACAATCGATTGTATCTCTTTCTGCAATGGGGCCCTTGTATTCAGTCAGAATTATAGAAAAGGTGGGAGGTTATCATATAGGCTATTAGGGTCTGAGGTCCGCAGCGACTAGGCAGCGTCCCCACAGCCTGGCCCAACCTTCCATGAGGGTCAGGACGTCCGTTACCAGGCACTGGCAGCGCTTAAGCGTTTACCCTGATCCACTCCGGCTTCCTGTCAGGAAGCTATCACAATGCATCGTGGGAATGGGGGAAGTTTGATGGCAAGTTTCACCATGTACCGATATCAGGAAATAGTAAGTTGAGTCACCGACTTCACTCGGGAATTAATTGTAAGAGAGGGAGAGAAAGTTAGAAAGAAAACAATATAAAGTAAGAGAGAGAAAATGGTGCATTATGGGATTTAGGGAAAGTTTAATCTATAATAAGTTGTGTTATTGACTTTATGCAGGACTTGATAGAAAGAGAGAGGGTGAGCAAGAGAGGGGGAGAGGGAGAGAGAGAGAAAAATCAAGAAAACAAGAGAAATTATAATTCATGAAAGGTAGAGAGACAGGGGGAGAAAGAGATTATATCGTTTACCATATAAAGCCACGCTGAATTCCGGTCAGGAAGATTTCACCATGCTTTGTGGGATGTGTGGCAACTTTCACCTACTGTACTTCACAATTGCTTTGGTTGTATGTCGAGTCATTGTACATTAGTAATAGCTAGTATAAAAAGAGCTAGCTTACATTTAATAGTTGAGGATCATAATACTGTAGTTAACTTGTTAAGCAAAATGATCATAAGTTCACATCTGTATCCCGATCTAACTGTAACCGCAACCATTTTTTTTCCCCTTCCAGAATCCATATTTTTGAATGAAATTGCTCCCCCCTTCTTTTTAGCTCAGACTTTTAATAATCCTGTCAGTGGGCATCTTACATTGAAAGCAAATATGGTAGGGTTTTTGTTTCCTTTATTGTTGTATTTATGTTGTTATTTACTTCAAAAGGATTTAGTAACATTGTCCAAATCCACTAAACTGACTTAGAACTCTAGTGGTTCTCTCATACATTGTTGTATCCGTATTACCAATAATACCAGTTGATTTCTATCCATCAGGTTTATGTCAGGTTTAAATAGCTTCTGACCTCACGAGCAATGAAAATTAAGGGGTTTCTGGGACGAATGCCGTCATAGGGTTTTCTATAGCTCAGTCGGTAAGAGCACCGGTCTACCAATCCGGAGGTCTCGGGTTCGAATCCCGTTGGAATCCCATTTTCTTTGCTCATTTCTAATCACCAATAATAAGCACGGAACAGGTTTTGGTTTTCAGAATTTCCCTTTCGTTAAAAAGATATTTACGATTGAAGTGTTCGGATTTGTAATTATCCACTGGCGCAGGAAAATTAGAATGCGTGTTTTTTGGCGCACATTTGAGTAACCTTTAACTGCTATACCATTTCCGTTTTAGGGGTCACTGAATCTAGAAGGGTCTTAGCACTCGCCGACCATTCATACTGCCACTGCAGGAGCCCTTCAGTGCTCCTGCAGTGCTCCTGCAGTGGCCCTGAAAGGATACAAAAATAATTTATGAAACATACAAGATCCAGAATAGGAAGGAATTAAAGCCTGAGAGTTAGACTACAAAGTGATTTGTTTTCTTGCATCATTTGAATTCATTATCACTCTGAACTTGAACATTTCACCAGCTTGATTTATATGGTATCCTTGTGGTTAACTGAATGTTTGAATGTACTTGTAGAGGCCTCCAAGAGAAGGACACTATCTTTAACTGGTCCTTAAAGTCGGGGTAGTGTCCAGACAAAGTTGGGGTATCTTTTAAACAAGCCCAGCAGCCAGGTTAGAGTCTGGTCGGGGTAATGTCTGCATGTTGTCCAGACAAAGGGCCTGTAAAGAGGGGTATAGGAGTAAGACCTACCCTGGGGGTGTTTCACAAAGATCCTAAGTTGAACTTAACTCTAAGTTGGACTTACAAAGTATGGTAAGCCATTCGTAGCCTTGGAATAAAATGTAAACTGGGCTCCAAAAGAAACTTATCACTTTTTCAGAGCGACACACATTAAAATCCAAAGCATAAAAAGTAATCATAATTGGGCATAGATTAGCTATAATACTCCTTAGCAAGCTCATCTAAACAAATTATGTTTGCTTTAGTCAACCAAGAATAAAATAAGGTGAAATCGCAAGAGGTCATTTAAAAAAAATCACAGAAACTCCTCGCTTTCCAGGCACAGAGCTCGATACGGACAATAGCCAGTCTAGTGGTTACATAACCCGCTTTGAAGTTGAATGATAGCTATTGAAAGTTCTGATTAGACCGCTTTTCGTGGAGGTTCGCTGCGAGCAGTTTCTGTGATTTTTTAAGTGACCTGCAGTGATTCCATGGCATTTTTCTCTTTTTTGGCAAAAGCAAACTTTAACATTTTCAGATATGCTTCATAAGGAGAATGATAGCTTATCTGTGTCTAAATATGAATCAATTTGATGCTATGGATTTTAGTGAGCGTCGCTCTGAAAAAGTGATAAGTTTCTTTTGGAGCCCAGTTTATTCAAAAGCAAAAAATGCAAGTATATAAGACTTTTCATAAATGTTACATCAAGAGCATGAAATATCTTTGCTAAGAGAAAATATAAACAATTTGAATCAACATTTTATGCCTTTTAAAAGAACTCTTACAAAGAAACTAGTGGCTTTCCATAATTTTAAATCCAACTTCGAGTTAAGTTCAACTTAGGATCTTTGTGAAACACCCCCCAGGTAGGGTTGAAGTGCATGGGATGCAGAAGGGTTTTGTGCTGTACTCAGTTCACATCAGATGAAGATCATGTAACATACCTCTTCTCTTCTCTCCTCTCCTCCTGTTTGGGCTATAATGCAGAGTGTAAACAGATATATTCCATGCATTTGTAAGGTCCCAATTTGCACCTGTGATTACCCTCTGAAAGAGCTAATTGTGTTCCCCTAGAAGAAATCCTTTCCTAGACCACCCACTGAGTGACATTGCCTTCAACTACACGAGCTGACTTCCTGTGCGAAAGCGAGAAATGCCTTTCGCTGAACCCTACTCCGTGTTTACCCCCTCGCACAAATTTATTTTGAGACACATGAGTAAGGACGAAGATTAATAAGGCGAAAATCTCTTAAAACCGCAAGTTTTGTCTTATTTTTTTCCCCTGTCTTTATTTTCTTATGAGCCCTGATCTCTCTCATTGCAATGACAGTGAGAGATGAGATGCGCCCGAACGCCCGCGTCATGTCAGCCATCGTTTTGGCTGGCAACGTTTGACAGTTTTTCTCTATCTTTTTTCTTGCGCTCCTGGACACCTGTCAGTGTTTGTTGGACGCTCTTCAAGTTGCGGCGCAATGTCACGTCAGAATGATTAACACTTGGGGTTGATGACTCCTGCGGACAGAAATAGACCCTGTCAAGAAAAAGTTCTAATGTAAACATCCTGTTCCCCCTGTAACATCTTGAACTTTCACGTAGGCAGGCGGTTTGTTCCATTTTTTATGAATGTACGGGGTACAAGGGCAAGCGAGCTATGAGTCTCAACCTTGTGGATGATGTCGAAAAAAGCCTGCAGATAATTTCAGTCAACAGCTATTAAAATGGAAATTTGAGTACCGCATAGGCTTAGCTGTCAGTTTGCAGGATATTCAGTCCGTTGTTGCATGCGCTGCGAAGAAATAACAACATAATTTCTTTAATCCATGTTTGGCAGTCCTTTCCCCGGATTGGATGTCTAGACGGCTATTTTTGTGATGTTATGCGGGATTAAGATTAATTGCCCGTAGCAAAGTTAACGGACAACATAGCAAAAATAGTGCTACAAATTTCATGAGTAGCCATTTTAATGCCTTGAAAATAGTTCATGCGGAGTCCAGACTGTTGTACGATGCTTTTTTTAAATCTCATTTAGAAGAATAGAATTGTTACATATTGTTGTGATGGTAACTTCTTGTTCTTGCAAAATTAAAAAATGTCAAAAATGAAACTGTACTAATTATCCACCAACTTTAATATTGAAAGAGGGTCTGAATCATTCATCAATTTCATTTATGATCACATGACTGTCGTCATTCACTTGGAAGGGGCTTAAAATAGATAGCTATATCAGGCTGATTGTAGCAATCTTAATTTCCTGTTGTTTTGCGGTATTTGTGTGGTTTCTAATTTTATTTTAATTGTTTGCCTAACATGGAAAGAACAACATATAATCATGGTAGCCAAATCCCCTCTCAAAATCCTTCATTTTTTCATTTTTTTTGGATGACATTTAGGAGAGATATTTTTATCACTTTGATTATTGACATAATGATAATCTTATTATTTCGTCCTGTGGTAAATATACAGAAAAAAAAAGAGAAAGCAGAAAGATTAAGGTCGAGCACACTGGTGCCCCCCCCCCCCCCCCCCGACCGTCACTGTTCCCCTTTGGTGCACTGGTGCCCAACATTGATCGGGGCCCCGGTTTATAAAATAAGATACTGAATTAAATGATATATTTATATCTTTTAAACTTAATCTGGTATTTAAAAGGAAAGAGGAAAATATATTTGTCATGGTAACGAAATGCCCAATCATACCAGCGGTCATTTCCATGAGTAAGATTTTGAATGTTATTGTAATTATCAGTCTGATATATACATTTTATCTTTTAGTCTCTTGACCAAAAGGAAAGAGAAAAATATATTTGTTATTGCAACTGAAAACCCGATTATACCAGCGGTCATTTGCTTGAGTAAGATTTTGAATGTCATTATAAAGCTCTTTTAATATCAGTCTGATATAGACATTATTATCTTTTTGTCTGGTGGTACTAATAAGGAAAGAGCAAAGTATATTCGTCATGGTAACCAAATACCCCAACTTTCCAGCGGTCATTTGCCTCACTAAGAATTTGAATGTAATTATATAACTCTTTTAAAATCAGTCTGATATAGACATTATTATCTTTTTGTCTCGTCGTACTAAAACGGAAAGAGCAAAGTATATTCGTCATGGTAACCAAATACCCCAACTTTCCAGCGGTCATTTGCCTCAGTAAGCATTTGAATCTGATTATATAACTCTTTTTATTAAAAATCAGTCTGATATAGACATTGTATCTTTTTGTCTTGTTGGATTACAACGGAAAGAGTGAAATATAATTATGGTAATCCAATACACAATCATGGTAATAAGAGCCTTGGCTCGGAAGCCCCTTTATCCCGTAGGAGGAAATCCTCTGCAGACGACCCCGTTTCGGACAGCCGACCACATAATTAATTTGCAATCGCAAACCACCCAACAAGGATATCCTCTGGTATATAATAAATGGTATGTTTACAAAAGAAGTAGCAAAATAGAAATTAAATGTTTAAAAAAAAATAGATTAATGAAATTGACTTATCCTAGACATGGTCGAGGAAAATAAATGAAATAAATAGTAGATTAATGAAATTGACTAATCATGGACATATGGTCAAAGAAAAGAAATTAGATATAAAACAATAGACAATACGTTAATGAAATCGATTAATCATAGACGAGAGGACGAGGCTGACAATTGGATGTTCAATAAAGATGATACGATTTGCTAATCATAATTAAGCCATTCTGTTGGCTGGATGTCCATACATTCTCCCACATTATAAACATACTCAATAGAAGCTTCTGAGTGCCATGGTTGACTCTATAGTACATCACTCACAGAATGGTATCAATTATTTTGTTGCTAATTGCACCAAATTTGATGTATTGTATCTATAAACTTGAATTTTTACCAAACTTCTGTACAATTTTTATTTCATTTTTGTAATAATGTATCTTGGTTTATTTTCCGAGTGAGTTGCCTTTGAAGAATGGAACTTTTAGAAATAGAAAGAACATGCAGAATAAAGAGCCTTCAGAATAGGAAAACTTTATTCCTTATTTAGATAAATCATGAACAGTACCACATGAGAATCCTTGTGTCCCAAATTTTTCATTTTTACAAAGTCTTCGGAATAATTAGAAACTCCAACATTTCCAGTAGAATGAGGAGGAGATGAAAATTGAATTTTGAATAATAATAAATTGTCTTAGCAGGTGTGCTGGTGAGTGGGAGTATCAGAGTATAGGCCAGTAGTCAGGGCCAAGGTTGTGGTTTATACTATCCTGTGATTCATCTTCATCACTGTCTTTTATAAAAGGGATCCTTTAAAGGGACATTCCCTCTTTACCAAAAATTTCAAAATGCTTCAAATTTGGTACAGATCTGTATAATACTTGTATTATGCTGCGTATGAAATTTCATAGCCGTAGGTGCCATCATTCATAGCGATCACTGCTGTTGTGCAGATCTCTCTCGTTGGTGGCGCTATCTATTATGGGTGGTGGGCATCACATTCATACCACATATAATATCAACAGCGAACGTAGAGGGAGCTAGACAGAGTATTGTGAGGTTCGGTTATTAAACCGTCGTCCAACATTTTATTAATCTATAGGTAATAACAAAAATCATAAAATTCATAACTCCTCCAAAATACATTGTCAAGTCCTAATCTTTTCAGAATAAATTTTAAAAATCATGATCTATAATATTTGAGGATAATATGGCTTGCAAAAGAGGGAATGCCCCTTTAAAGGGATCTAGTAACATTGTCCGGATCGACACAACTTACTTAGAACTCTATTGGTTCTCTCACACCTTGTTATATTCGTATTGCCAATAGAAGCATGAAACAGGTTTTTTTTTTTTGAATTTCCCTTCTGTTAAAAATGTTATACGATTGAAGTGTTCAGATTTGTTTATTATCCACTGGAAATTTTTAACTCTGACCTAAGTGAGTGCAATGAGTTAGTGAATACCACTTTCCATTTTCACTCATTATACTCTGCCATATAAACATCCATTAAACATGACATTTTCATACATTACCATAAAAGTAGACATATCAGATCACAAACAAAAAAATCACATTTTATCAACCATTCATCAATTTGTGCACATGTCAACAAATTTACTAGATTCCTTTAAAGTAGTCCTGAGAGAGGTTCTGAGTGGTAGAAATGTTAAATGTGAAAATGTGTCATTAAATGAGCCTGTTAAGGATTAAAACGTTTTATTCATCAATAGATCAAGGGTAGATCTATGGTTATAGTGGTTACAGTATTTACGATGACGTATACCCATATGGAACATGTTCAGACAGTGCATAGTATTAGTAAGATCTGAAGATATCAAAGATTATTGCTTAAATCGTGGAAATTCTTCTCCACACACAAACAAAAATTCATTTTGACAGAATATTTCCATTTCCTATACTTCAATGCCCCCCCTCCCCCCTCCCCCTTCTAAATTGTAATGTTATAAATATGCGCAGAGACTTAGAATAGGAAACGCGAACAAATTATGAGATGATTCGGATCATTATGAATTTACTCTGACTTTGATCTCCATCTAAATAAGCTAATCTTTACTTACTGTGAAGCCTATGTAAAGGGAGAACCACATGTAATTCGGCATTCCCACGGGCATTACAATCCATACCATATTTCATGACGCACATTTATAAACAAAAAAGTAGTCTGTAATCTGCAGACCTGCCTAATATTTGTAATGTACCTTGGTATATTTCACCGTACAGTATCACTGCATACATCATTCTTTTTGTCCATTTAAATAATAAGTTTGTTTCTACTTGTGATATTGAAATGTAATTTTTTTTTATAGTTGGTTTTGTATGAAGTCAAAATTTGATTTTTAAATGAAATGTAAAATACCAAACGTTTTTCAGTGTTTTAGTTGTTATGATATTGTATTTATTCATATCATGATGAAAATGTGTATTAAACTAAAACAAATCATTACCGTACTGACCGGCGTAATCGCCGCATACTTTTTCCTTGAAAAAACCCGGCAAAGTTGGGGTGCGGCGCGTACGCGGCGATAGTCAAATTTTCACTTTTCACTGGCCTCAAAACAATACATTTCAGCAGGTGTGGGACTATTTTGTTGTATTGCACTGTATTGTATTGCATGATAAAAACATTATAAAGCCAAATTGTCTACGTTTACCCTGGCCTAGAATAGTTTCTCACCTTTTTTTGCTGATATTTGCTAAATCCGATCCGTTTTTAACTTCGAAGTTGCGAAAAAAAACTACCACTGCCAGCGCCGCGCTTGCCTGCCATCGATCTACGTGCGTTATGGATGCATTGCATTGCACAGTAGTACAGGGTTCTCTGTAGTACAGTGTAGTACAGTAGGGGTAGGTAGTGCGTTAGAGTACGGTTCGGACATTTTGATCGAGATGGTACATCGTAACTCGTAGCTTGCATACAGTGTGCATGGCAGTTAAATAGCGCGACTGCGAGAAATTTTACGCGCCGCCGATTCCCTGCTTAAATTAGGCAAATTTTCCCCGCCGATTTTCTAGTTTTCGGCCGTTATTCCCGCTTTTTTTTGTCGCCAGTTTCCCTAGCGCACTTTTCTCCCACTTTTTTTTTTTTCAATTTCAATGCTCAAAGTCGGCATGCGGCGTTTACGCGGCTGCGGCCATTCCGCCGGTCAGTACGGTAAAGGGATCTAGTAACCTTGTTGACATGTGCAAAAAGTTAAGAATGGTTAATAGTATGTATATAGTTGTTATCTGATATGTCCACTGGGTACTGTGTGAAACTTTCAGGTTAAATGGACGTTATATCATATATGGCCGAGAAATGAGCAAAAATGCAAAGTGATATCACCTACTCATTGCACTGACTTTGTACATGGTTCTGACTATCCAGTGGATAGTTTAATATCTGAACACTTCAATCGTAAATATCTTTAAAAGGGAAAAAAATAAATTAAAAAACCTGTCCCATGCCTCAATTGTTCATACAAATACAACAACAAGGTATGAGGGAACCGCTAAAATTCCAATTGGATTTTGAGGATTTGGACAATGTTACTCTAGATCCCTTTAAGGTAATCATTAAAAAGTTGTGAATAGAGTAATTTGTCTATTCCTTTCCTTTATTACCATTATAAACTAAAAATGGATCATGAATGGAATAAAACATCCTAGAATAAGACTAGCCATGTTGAATCATAAATATTGCAGATGATAATGTGAATGTTTTACATAAGTTACTTTATATTATTGTAATGGTTTTGTAGGAGTAACAGATATCATGTACATGTAAGCTATGGATTTTGTTTTACCTGGCTGGTATTAAGTGTGTACATCTACATACAACTTTCATCCATCTTACCATTCAATTATGAAGATTGAAGTCTGTTTGAACAAGACTACCTGAAGTTCAGTGATAGCTATTTGAGACCTCCATACTAGTAGTACATTACTTCACAACCTAAACTGAGTTCATTGAACCCTCATAGTGTAGTCATGCCGGATCGGACCGGGGGCAAGAAACCAATGCCCCTTCCCCCGGCCAGGCCCTCCCTCTCTCAGGTCTTCGGTCTTTACTAATTACGAAAGTTTGACCACAGTCGGTAACTTGCGGTCAGCGCGAAACCCAGGAAATTGGTAGTTGGGCGTGTGTTAATCCCGCAACAGATTATATTTGTTTACGGTCTCTTCTTAGCCCTTGCACCCGTGGAATGCTTGATTAATTTTCGGTGTCAAAATGATCATTAGGTCTTTAATGAGTGTGCAGAAACAAAATGAATGCTACCGTGGACTTGAGGTTAACGAACTCGAGCGTTTGTTTGTCTCCGTCGGAAACGTGACTGTGTATACCTATATGGCAGATGATACATTGTAAAACTAGCACAGAGGAGTAACTTTGCACTGTGAAAATGTTTTTATTGACAATGTTTTTTGTGACTTATCACTTATAAATGTAGCCCCCATGTGACAAGTACCAAAAATGTTAAGGAGAATATTATTGACTTTATTCATTTTTGTCTCAGTTCCCCCCCCAAAAAAAACAACAACAACAACAAACAAACAAACAAACCCAAAAGAACAACAACAATTAAGTAGTAGTAGAAATAGAAATGAAAAAGACTTGAAAAACCTGATATTGATATATTGTTGTTTGTTTTCATACCCTAATTCTAGGGTCCATACCAAAATATTTCTTGTGTCTTGGTTCATTTGTGCAGGTAATACATTTATTTTATATGGGATTGTTATTTCGTAGGAGCTAGGTTACTGAACTTGGGACTGCTATCAGGAACACCCAAGAAAAAAACAAAACAAGGATTCCCTGTTTCTTGGGCCAGGGTAAACGATGATCAGAGGCCAGATCTTGTTTCACTTTTAAATTACAATGCTGGGAGAGCATCCAAGTCCAGGTAATGATGATCAGACTTCAGAGGATGACATTTCACTGTTCAGATTGCCATGGCACTCAGGTATCCCTCTGAGTGCCATAGTGAGTTCTTGTCACAATGCTCATAGAAATAGATCTAAAGGCAACCCTCGAAATTAGCATAGGCCCGATGGCCCGGGGCCACCAAAAATTGCTGTCGGGCCAGTAAAAAGCGCATATTTCAATGTTTGGTGGCTTGATCGGGCAAGCAAAAAAAAAAAAAAAAAAGGATTTTTTTTTTTTTTTTTTTTTTTTTTTTTTTTTTTTTTTTTTTTTTTTTAAATACCCTGTAGTCATGTTTAGGACATGACAAGAGCTTGATTTTAAACGTAGCATTCAGCAACTTATACCCTTTTCTCACATACAAAATATTGGTTATTTAAAAAGTTGCAAGTTAATTGAGCAAGTAACACTGCTGCTGCTAATGAATATTCATACATTCTTGAGCAGCAGTACTCATTTTCGAACCAGTTGTTATAAACAAAAAATTCATATTAAAAATCGTTGTTAGTTATTTCAGTTATTTTGCGTATTTTAACAATCTAATGAGCATCATGAATATTCATATATGCTGCTCATGAATATTCACTACATGGTGTCTAAACAAAATTACAGGGTGTCTAAAAAAAAAAAAATTTAATTTGTTATGAATCCCGTAAATTCAACATCATGTTTGAAGTTTGAACAGTGTGTTGTGAGTTGTCTCACTTGTCTGCAATATTGTTTATGAAGAATCCAATGTTTGTTTGATAAAAATTATTGCCCAGTACCCTGAAACTATGAATATGGTTATTGTATACATTTTACTTTTGTTTTTCCTTATTTTTTCGGGCCAGTAGATTTTGGTTTCGGGCCACCAAATTTGGAAAAATACTAATTTTACTGGCCCGACCGGGCCACCAGCAAAAAAAGTTAATTTCGAGCACTGCTAAAGGTATTGATTTGTTCTGTTAACCTGTTCCTTTCGAGATTTTGAAATCTCCATAGACTATGTACACAACCCTCCCGGTTCCCGTAGACAAGGGGTTAAATGCATTTTGCAGATTCTTGCAATTTAATTTGGCATTCAGAGGCTTACAACCAATTCCTTGCTTAAATATTGCATGCCAGGGCCTATATTCGTTTAAAAAAACACCTTCTAGCTTTATAGTTTGACGCTAAAATGCACTATAATAGGGCCCAGTGTGCAACAAATGGTCATTATGTTTGCCAACTAGCTTGGGTTGCATTCTTTCACACATCACTCAGTGGACATATTTATATCAGATTTATACAGAAATATGCATTTTATCAACCAGTTTTCTTCAATTTTGGCACATGTCAACAAAGTTACAAGATCCCTTTATTTAAAGACCTAATATGGAGGTCTGTATCCCACATGTAAATGTGAATCATACTCCTGTGAGACAACCATCACTATCAGTTGAAGGGCATATAATATAGTCATACATGGTGTATCTTGAAAATAACTATAATATTAATTTCGACACTGAGAGCCCTTAAGTTTCCTCCTTACAAGGTCGATATATGACATACATAGGGGCTCCGTTTCATAAAATTTTCCATTTGACGTAGATATTCAATTATTGAAATATGTTGATTTGCTGAACTTACCATGTTTTTTAACTATGATTTGATATGCAACTATAGAGTACTGAAGAAGTGGTGTCACATTGTTTTGTTATAACAGAATAACCGTAATTCTAAACAACTTTGTCTTTTGTTTTCAGCTTTTGGCATTTAGAGCTGTATGATTGCTTTCTTAGCAACGGCTAGGTCAGAAATTTCTGGCTTGCCTGACATGGTAAAGAAAGTCTATTACCCATTGCAACGAATAGCTGTGACATGAAACTTCGGTACTGTTTTTGAAAAGAAATCAATCTGAAACGGGGCCCTGGGTCTAGAAATTCACATTTTTCCTTGTGGTCCATTTGGGCAATCATGTTAATTTGAGATTGATCAAATCACCATCACTAGAGGGATGCAGTCCTAATTATATTAAAAATAAATAACCTGTTTTAATATTAGAGGCACTGAAGTAACATACATGTACCAGGGGTATTTTTAAGGTTAGGAAAATACCCCTTTTTTGCCCATGTGCATAGGGCAGTCATTTAAAATGGAGACTGATCAAATTTTTGATGGCCCAAAAACTATCACTATCGGTTGAAGGACACAGACAGATATGAACAATATTTAACGTATTTATAGAGACACTGAGGTCAAATATATTTCCTCATTACAAGGGCGGTTCATGACGTACTTCAGGGCTGGCAACTTAGCTTTCTTTTCCCATTAGACTTTTCGAGAAATCATGTAACATTGAGACTTTTTATCAAATTTTTGATGGCCCAATACTATCACTATTGGTTGAAGGACACAGTCAGATATCAAAAGTAATTAACGTATTAATAGCGACACTGAGGTCAAATATATTTCCTCATTACACTTGGGCGATTCAAGGCATACATCATGCCCCGTTGCAGAAAGAGATGCAATCGATTGTAAAGTTGCAATTAATTACAAGTCAGATCATGTGATTAAATGCGCTAATCTGATTGGTTTTATAATGCACATATTTTCTGACTTGCAATTAATTGCAACTGTACGATTGATTGCAAATCTTTCTGCAATGGGTCCAGAGCTAGCAACCACCCCCTCCCCCCCCCCCCCCCTCCCCAATAGACATTTAGATGCAATCATTTAAAATTGATATTTAGTCAAATTTTTGATGGCCTGATTCCAGAGATGGGTGGCCCTAAGATGAAACATTTAAAAGTCTGATGTGTCTTTGTGTTGCCTAGTCATGCAAGTACCATTTGTCATTAATGACTTTTCAAGTGGTCCCAATCAAAACTGTTATTTAGGTTTAAAGGAGTAGTTCAATTTTGGTATATTATAGGGCGCTGTGAGATAATGAAAAACCAAGTGTAAAATTTGGAAAAGCATACAATTTTAATGACAGAATAAACTTTATTTGATTATTGGCTTTTTACTTAGGTACCGGTAGTTATTAGTAATTTTCTATACCTTTTCGAGCATGGTGGAGTTATAACTATTAGTTTGTATTGTTACTGTGCAGGTTATGGTTACTAAAATTCAGTTTGACCAAAACTGTACTCTCTTTAAAAAGTTGTCCTCCTTCCCTGAACTCTGCCTGAAATATCTGACTTGCAATGTCCTTGCCCACAGCAAACATTTATCATACAGCCAACTATCATTCAGCTGTGAAATATTATTGGGAAAGAATGCCAGCAATTCCCTCAAGTTAATACTGCTCCAATTATGGAAGTACATTTTGAACATATTCCTGCCCAACATATGTTCTTGAATTTTCTTGAAGCTGCTGGCGATAGTTATGATGGCCTTGTGAAAAGGCTGCCTATAGGGAGGGATCAATGTGCAAGACATTTCACATCTTGCCTAATCCCATTGAGAATTGTTATAGGTTATTGACCAGTTTAACCCTCAGAAAGATTGATATACAGTGAAACCTGTGTATAGTGACCACCAAAGGGACGCAAGAAAAGTGGCCACTGTAGACAGGCGACCTCTATAGACGGGTTCCATAACACTTCTCTGCAAGGTATCACCTTTGGTGACCACTTTAGATTGGCTGCTATAGACAGTTGGCCACTAAGACAAGTTTAACTGTATGATATTGTTCATGTGTTGTCCCTCATCATGTAGACAGGCGACCTCTATAGACGGGTTCCATAAAACTTCTCTGCAACTTTTTCTTTGCAAGGGATCACCTTTGGTGACCACTTTAGATTGGCTGCTATAGACAGTTGGCTACTAAGACAAGTTTAACTGTATAATGTATTATATTGTTCATGTGTTGTCCCTCATCATTCCCCCCCCCCCCCCCCCCGTTTTTGCAGCGATCTCCTTTATTAGTTTAAAATTTAGAAAAAAATACCTAATTTTGCTAAAAATAAGTAGGTAAACATGGTAACTTGTCTGGGAAAGTTGGTTTTAAAAATGGCATGCGCTAATGTAACTTCTATTTAATATTCTATGAAGCTTTGGGGGTATTCCTTCACTATTTCATCATAGCTACACTTAGAGTAATTGGTCTGAAAATGTATGGTTTACTCTTTTCAAAATAGTTGTTTGCTTTATATCAAACAAAAGTCCATGGGGATTTAGTATTCCAAGAAAATGTAGCATACTATATACATCAGCCATCAGTCTGTCAGGTGAGAGTGAGAAGGGCGTTAAGTCATTTTTTGGCTAAATTGAGTTATGCATACCATCTTGTAGATCTGAACTTCCTCTATGTATTGCCAAATTTTCAGAAGATAATTATTTCAATTCATTTGCTTTTTTAAAGGGATCCTAAACTTTATACATGGTTTTCTCCTATTAAGTACAAAAGTGACTTTGCATCCTTCTCCTCCTCAACCAGCGCAGTGTAGTCACCTGTTGTATGGCTAGCCTCCCACTCGCATCTGATCATTCAAACTGTCACATTGGGTCAACTTGACCCTGTTGAGAACCCCTGTCTGCTGTTCAACGTTAGAGCAATGCTGCGGTCAGAATTCTCCTTGGAAAGAAAAAGAATTTGAAACAAAATCAGACATAATTTTATTGATCAAATTTGCAAATTACAGTTACTTACAAAGTAGAGTTTCCCCCCTTTGCGGTCTGTGTAACACAATTACAGTGTCTGACTATTAGCATGGATCTCTCCTAGTACAGTCCATGATATTAGCAGGGTTGTGTATATTGCCACTTGATCTGTAGCCAGTTTGTCAACAACCATATATACATGTACATGCAGTCAAACTTGTCTATAAAGACCGCTCAAGGGAGAAAGAAAAACTGGTCTTCTATGCAGGTGGTCCTTATAGACAGGTGGTCGCTATAGCATGTTTGACTGTAAAACATCATTTTGTCTAAAACCACTTTATCTATATCTATTCATGGGCTTCTAAGGTGACTTATTCTGACATTCACAACGGATACTGTTTAAAACCATTTTATTTAACAATCTCATGTACAGTTAACAAAAGGATTTCAAGTAACAATCACAAATGCTCTACAAATTTTTAAAACAAACATTGATCACCTTGTCTAATGCTAGTCAAATGTTGACCCATCACTGTTGGGACAATATTTGCAGTTCTTGAAAAGAAAAGAAAAAAGACTTGAAAATGAAAATTGTAGTTTTCCCCTAGTGTGTGTGTGTTTTATTTTTCGAGTACATATGATCATGACACAAAAATAAAAATGGGGTAGTCTCCAGTCGAAGCCCTGCCTGTTCTACTAGTATACGTCTGTTCTATTTTAGATTATGTTGTAAGGGATGTTGTGATTCATTCATTCATAGTGTGGGGTCGTTGTACTCTTGGTTGCCAAGCTGGTTTTTAGAGGGAGGTGTGAATTGTGTAATGCCTGCAAGTGGCAATTGGAATTAAATGGGCCCGGCCGGCCGTCTGTTTTCCAAGGAAGATCGGGTTGAAGTGGGCGTCCGTCTGTCACCCCCTCTATCCCTAATTGTCGCTGGGACAAGTCCCAGATAGAGATACAGTGACATGTTCAGGTGTTTGTTTACTTTCAATTGCATTTTATTGGAATCTCCCACTCTTCTTCTTTCTCTATCTCTCCCACTCTCTCCATGTGTCAGTTCTTTCGATCAATTTGTGTGCACTTTCAACTTTAGGCCTAGTTTTCTTATAGGATATTTTGTTGATATTTATTTCATTCTGGAAGGTAGCATTACTTTGCCCCTCCCCATAAGGCCCCCCCCCCAAAAAAAAACAAAACAAAACAAAAAAACAACAACAACAACAAACAAACAAACACGACAAAAACAAAAAACATGTACATAACAGTAATAATTAGATGCCAACAAACAATTGCATCTCTTTGAGTAAAATAGTTTGATATTTTTCAACTGATCTATAATGTGTTCATATTGTATTCCAAATAGTTTAAAATAGCCTGCATAGTGGCATATAGTAGGTCCATGTTGGCAACAAACATATGTTCAAGAATCATTCAACAAAAATATAATGTTGACCCGCTGACCCCTTATCTGCTGGAGTGAGGGAGAGAACATGGGATCTACTACTGACAGCAGCAAGTAGTGTACCCTATATATGGGTGGGGGAGAGAGGGTGTACCCCGTGCAGGGGATAGAGGTAAACCTGTATCCCTTATAGGGGAGAGAGGTGGGTGTACACCAATATCCTGAACAGGGGAGAGAATTGTATCCCGCACCTCATACAGGAGAGAGAGTGTACCCCGTACAGGGGATAGAGGTAAAGCTGTAATAGGGGAGGGGAGTGTATCCCGCACCCCATACAGGAGAGAGAGGTGTATACCCCGCACCCCATGCAGAGTGCAGAGGTAAACCCCATACCCCATGCAGTGACCCTCCTGCAGCTCACCTGTTGGAGGCTGCCAGGATCAATCTCATCACAGATCAGATCATTTCTGCCTGGCACTGGCAGGAGTTTTGACTCATCCCTGCTAGCTAGCAGGTAGCTGATGCCCAGACTTACAACTTGGTATCTTTTATTAGGAGTTTGTTAATCTGTTGATGTACAAAGACTGACATGAGGATAGAGACTAGAGCTATAAACATATTGTTGTTTTTCCTACAAATCATATCACTTGTTTATAATTTTTAACAGGGGGCTCAATAGCGTCTTTTCGCTCTGCGACGCAAGTGCTAGGACGGGGGATTTAAATTACCTGTGACCGTCCCCGTACTCTGGCTACCGTCGCGATCTATTTGCAGTTTCGCAATTCTGAATACGCGGGAGTTTCACTCGTTCCATTTATCATGCATGTTGTACTATAAGCATACGGTATAGGCAGTACAAATCACAACATACTGTGCATGCAGCGCGTGTGTACGAATCAGTGCATGAAACACGTTAGGCAGCGAGCCTCGCCGTCCAAGCGCTCTGATTGGCTGATCACGTACCCGCGTAGCGGCTCTACGACCGACGTTAATTCGGTCAAATACCATCCTAGGTTTGGCCGCTACGCGGAAATTTTCGCTCTGAGTGCGACCCCCCGCTAAGATTAGCGTTGTAGCCACACTCCCGTCGCAGAGCGAAAAGACGCTAATATCAGGAGGGGGGGGAGGGTTCATGGCGGACCTATCAGTATCAGGCAAGTTAAAAGACCTTTCAAACATATGTGGGCTGAAGCTCATTTTAAGTAGTCCCTAGCATCGCAACTCCATGCATTATTGTACATGTATTGTACCTGTCAAGTAGTTTTTCATCTGAGGTTGCCTACCCTGTATTTTTTATTGAAAGAAGACATGAATAAATAAAAAATGAATAAAATATTATTATTAAAAGCCCGTCTGTATTCCCCAGTGTTCAGTTGTTACATATGGGCCCCAAATAAATCTATCGACCATCAGGGATAAGATTTCTCTGTAAAATTCCTTTCCAAAATTTGCTGAGATGAGTTTGCAGAGAAAAGAATTATCACAAATTGGTTACCACGGTGAAGTTTGTTCCCATGCAGATGACACATGGCATCCAAAATTGTCCGATGATATTGAATTACCACCACGATCATATTTCATTCTCCGGTTCTGCATTTACTTGAAGTGCAGAGCGAAGACATTATATGGTATTTACTGCTGTGACTCTGCGTACATCTTGGGAATAGTCAATTTCTAATATGCCTTTTAAAGTGATCCGTTAACTTTGCCAAAATTCAACCCAAATCACTCCTCTTGTACCTGGTTGTTTGGCCAATGGTAACAGAAGAATGAAATGCATGTTCTGATTTGTTCAAATGTCTCCCTAATTATGGAGATATTGAAGATTGAATTTTAAAGCATCTGTAGATGCTTTCAACCGCAGTCAATAGTATCCCAATTTGGATACTAAATTCTCCATAGTATTCGAATGTGGATACTTCACGCAAACCATCAGGATAAAATCAGACATTGATTTACTCTTTTTCACTCGGTAAACAATATTCCTTTTCTATGAAAATTTCACATGATATTGATATTTGGCATATGATTGAATGTCTCAAATACCAATTTTTTGAAATTTTTTTTTTAAAAGTTAGTGGATCACTTTAAGACACCAAAATCAGTTTTCTCAATTATATAAAGTCTTTCATCTATCCTTTGGAAATTGGAGGATTTGTTCAAGATATTCTGTTTCATCAATTCATGCTCACTTCAAGGAATTGTTATTGTTGACAACCCACCAGCAATGGAGATTTGGTATGCTATGTATTAGGTCCCTAATAAAGAACTTGAATATTTCTTTAATAAAATCTTCTTATTTTCCTTCGTCTGGATATAAGAAACCATTTGGTTAGTGTGTTTCTTCTCTCTAGCCCCCTCCCTCCCCCCACAAAAAAAAAAAATTATTGGCATTAGTCCATGTAGATCCATTAGGTGTAGAGATGAGAGATGAGAAACATCATGTCAAGAATTTCAAGTGTGTGTGGACGAGTGGATGCGCGATATGTGCCAAGTTGTGATGGGTAATTGTATCCTTTCCTTATGTTCTTGTCGGAGCATCTGGGAAAATACAAGAATCAAGCAAATTCAGGATTGTTTGATTTAACATCTTTTTTAAAGTTTAATATATTCATGGGGAGGCCCATTCATTTATCTTTGCCCATTTTCTCCCATTTTTCTGACCAAGACTTTCAATTAAAGGTGGTCAGATTCTAAAATCACACTTGCCCTGCCATCTTGCGAACATCTTGCGTAAAGTGGAAAATACACACTATCCTAGAGTTGTGCACAAACTAGCCTAGTTTAAAATGGCGAACCACAGTGTAGCATCCCTTATTTGCATGACAATCTTTAATGGATGATCACAGATTTCAGTTGTTGTTTATCATTCTATATGGATTACAAGACATGTTGCTGTTAAAACGGTTGAAATTCTTTCAGAATTGCACTTTTGATGGCGATTTCTCAGGGTGGCAGTTGCTCCACGGAATCACAATTCTTGCAGGAAATTTGCTGAGTCATGATAACAAGTATTCCTGTAGCCACCTGTTCAAAATGTCTCTACGTGGTCACTAAAATACAAATTACAAAGTCTGACCACTGTTCTCATGTTTCTAGTCATTTTTTTTTCAGATAGAGAGAACGTAGAACTCGTTGTTGCTTTCTTTCTCTCCCCTTTAGTTTCTTCTTAGTAATTTTTGGTTTTGCTTTCCTTGAAACATAACTTTTTCGCTATCGTTAATTGTAATAAATTACCGTTGTTTGCAAATTGTCCCAAAATTGTAAAAAGGGGCTTGTGAAACTGGACTATTCATCATCTTGTAACTTTCACACTGTCAAACTTTCATTATTTATATTTGCGCATAAAAAATAATGCATGGTTAATTTAATTAATATGTACCACTTTCTTGCATTTGTATTAAAAAAAAAAAGAAAAAGAAAAAAGAAGAAGGTGAAAAGCATCAACAAACTAAGGAATCATTGATTACTATAGTGCATTGCAAACTAGCCTATGGATGTTGACTCACAGTGTTGCAACCAGAGAGCAGCGGAAGGTTTTTGCAGCTCCGTTAATAATAATGAGTTAATCCCGATTAATCCCGATGATATACCTCCTGATCCCGTGCGTGATGTATGATGGACAGGTGACCCCTGTCAGCTGCCATCTAGTCCCCCCTGTACCACCCCCTCCCATTGTCAACAGATCCACCACTAGTTGACCACTAAAATTGACCACTGACCGACCACTCACCACTTTTACCCTCTCAATACCGAGCTATGGAATAGTCATTGAGATACTGCATATATGATGATAAGTCCACGGGTTTCAGAGAGTTAAACGTTGTTTAAAGGGTAGGTTTTTGTTGAAAAGTTCAAGTTGGAACATTACCAAACCATGGAAAATTTCATTTGCTTTCTTTTCTACACTTAAAATATATCAATGATAATACAAAAAATAATGATGATGATGCTGCTGATGATGATGATAATGATGATGATGATGATGATGATGGTAAAAAGAGCTTTGAAGATCAGAGCTTAGAAGAAGTCCAGAACTGTCACCTTTTCACTCTGAGCAATTGTGTAGCTTTGTAGAAAAAGTGCAGCAAAATTTGATAACATCAGCCAAATATCAGCTGACAAAATGTTTTTTTAAATTGTATTTGTATAATCATTGAAAAAGTAAATACCAAATTATGTGAAACAAGGCTGCATACATGTAATGATGATATAGTTGGTTGCGAGTGAGAAGGGCATTAATTCAATATTTGGCTAAATTGCGTTTTCCAGGTACCATCTTATATATTTTGTAGGTCAGACTCATATCTAAGAGATTACAAATTTTCGGATGACAATTATTTATAATATAGAGATTCAAGTAAAAGAGAGATACCTAGAGTCTCTCAAAGGCTCCATGCAAACTGTTAACATGATTTTCTTGAAAGTACAAAAAGTGACTTAGCCCCGTCCGTCTCTCAACTGATGATATCATACGTGTCACACTCCTACAGTCATAAGGTCAGCTGCCCGATCACTACGATCAAGCGTCGGATGTAATTCGGATTTCAATATGAACAATCGTGTTACATAATCAGGATATTATGTAATTTATTGAAGAAAAAACAATAAAACTCTGCAAATCTTACTACAGGTGGATAGTGCTGTTCTACTTCTGTTTTGTTTTGTTTTGTTTTGTGTTTAATAACTTGAGAAAAACAATAAATACTATGTGAAAGATAATGATTGAATGATGTAATTGCTATGTAGTTTACTTTGATACTGTTACTGGCTGGACATTTTAAAATTATACCATAGATTCTATGGTCTCTCGTGCTCTATCCACATGGATGTTATATGAATGCTTTAATTTGTTCATGCAGTATTACAGAGCTGCTATTCTTTATTTTGTTATTTTCACTATAAAAAGTGTTGAGTACCCAAAATATCCTGAAACACAGTGAGTTTAGGAGTTTGGGACTTCCTTATAGTTATAAACAACATGATAATTATTTTTTTTTTTTTATAAAGAAGGGTTAGTATTGATATTACTTTTGAAATTTGTAATCAATATTGTCATATTGTGATATTACTTTTGAAATTTGTAATCAATATTGTCATGATTATGGAAATAAATAGAGAGTTTAAGCTACGCAAACTTGATCATATTATTGTGATTTTCAAACATACATAGTTCATGAATGAACAAATTCAACATCACTGACAAAATTGGTGTAGCGCCATCTACTGCCAGAACAGAGTAAAGGCATGTGTGCTAAATTTGGCATGCGGTCACTGTTTATTTTTAGCAGTGGCCGCATGCTGCATCGTGATTGGTTGAGAGTGTAATTACATAGTATCTGTCTAGTGTGTGTAGTCTCAGTAGCTCAGACCCTGATGTGAGAATCAACAAGTGCCAAACTGTATTAAACGCAGCAATCACTGCAGCAAACCGAACGTATAATGCCAAGGACACGAGGTTGTGTTGACTGTGGCATTTTCTGGCTCTGAATTGTAAACCGCAGCCAAAATGTTCACTAAATGATGGTGAACTTAAGGGGAACACCAGGCAAAGAACAGCACATAATTATATGTTTTGGTACCGTTTTGTGATATCTAATAGATACCCAACATTTTGCAAAGGGTTGTGTAATTCATAAACAATGCAATTAAAGGGATAGTTGAGTTTTGGTAGAGAGGACGCTAGACTACTTTTTTGTGTGTGAGGTAATGAAAAACTGAGTGTAAAATTTGAAAGAGCATAATATTTAAATAATAAAATCATCTTTGTTTGATCAAAATCGGTTCAGAGACGGCTGAAATATCCATAAATATAACAATTTGTAATAAACCTGGGGCCCCAGGTTTATTAGAAAACTTTGAACCAGCCGTTAAAAATTCAAAAAAATGCTTCCTCTTTTCAAAAAGTTACAAAATAGGTATTTAAAAAGTTGTTGGTTATTTCTCTATTTAATCACTATTTCAACATGTAGCATCACATGCACAATATTGTATTCAAAATGGTTGAAACCAATGAGTGTTTTAGAGAGCGCCCTCTTACGTTTTAACGGCTCTTTTTGAATGATTACATGATCTTTACTACGTCATTTGTAATTTTGTGTTCCTTTCTAGTTATAACTATTAGTTTGTAATGTAATGATGCAGGTTTTGGTTACTAAAATTCAGTTTCACCAAAACTGTACTCTCCTTACCAGAACTCAACTATCTCTTTAATTACCACCACTTACGGAACCATTATTATTTCATGGTTCCGTACGCGCCAAACATTTGCGAGTGCGCCAATTCTATTCAAGCGTACCTTTGGAGACAATACAATCCCGGACGATTTGCTCGCTCTGGACAAAGGTAGTCTTCGTACATGCAGACCCATTAACTCATGCTTTAGAATGGTGTTGCGTTTTCCAATTTTTTTCTTCTTTTTTCTGGAAACATATTTTTCTGGAAACATATTTTTCTGAACATGTTGATGGAATGGACTACTGAAAATGTTACCTTTCGTTTATAAGAATATTATTTTTGGGTAGTGGTACCCTTTAAATTTATTTCCTCTTCTCTCTCTCTCTCCTTTTCACACTGTCACTCATTGTCTTGATCTTCTACTAGTAAACTGCATAAACTTTTGAATTCTCTTCATAATATATGCATATTTTAGCGCTGAGTTATTCCGTTTAAAGATTGTCTTTAAACGTTTTTAAATATTCATAAAATAATACAAAATAAAAATACAATTTGTTTTCTTATGTTATTAAAAACTTATGCTAAACGTTTAAATGTTTAGTAAACATTTTGACTCAGCAGTAATGAAGATAGTTGTATGTTTTAATTTCTAAATACAGATTACAGTCAAACCTGTCTCGGTGACCACCTGTCTATAGCAGCCAACCTGCCTAGTAGTGGCCACCGGAAGTGATGCCCTGCAAAGAAAAACAATGTAATGGAACCTGTTTATGCATTTTGGAGGTCACCTTTTTTTGTTTAGTGGTCACTTTTCTTAGGTTCTTGCTTCCCTAAATAGATGGTCACTATACACAGGTTTGACAGTAACTGTGGGAAGCTATTAGATGCTTGTTGCTGTTCTTTTGTTTGTGTATTTTTACTTAAAATGGAGATACTTGTAAACTGTTTAATGAACTTATAAAATCGAGTTCACCAACCCAGCATGAAATTCACAAAAGTAAATGTACATGTACCACGAAAATGTCCACCCTCACACTGAAGTATGAAGTATGAACCGAAAAACAGGATTATTCAAAGTCATCCACCAGAAATAAATGTATTATGACGCAAATTCTAAATTACAACAGCAAGAAAAGAATTCAGTCACCATAAATAAAAGTATTATGACGAGAATCATAAATTACGTCGAAAAAAACAACAATCCGTTACCAAAAGATAAATCTTTTCATTGCAGTATGTATTTTGATTTTGTCATTGACAGTCACACCCTGACAAGTGCACTGACTCTCTTTTTCACATTTTTATTTTTGATCTATTCATTAAATTTTGCCTTTTTTTCTTCTTCTTCTTTTCTTCTTTTGTGCAGAATAGCCTCTGGAAGTGGCGTGTTTACGATGCGGTCTGCTGGTTTTGGTGTGAAAAGATTCTGGGTTCAACGATGTAATTGGCTCCCAAAGAAATCAGGTATGTAATGCAAACAGATAGATGAATGGGAAGAGAGAAAAGGGGGTAGATCATTATTAAAGAAAAGAGAGGAGAAGAGTTTCAATGTGAAGAGAAGCAGGGTTCAACGGTGTAATTGGCACCCAAACAAAGGTATGAAGAGAGGGAGATAAAGAAAAAGGGGATAGATCATAATTAAATAGAACAGAACAGAACAGAACAGAAGAGAAGATAGCAAGAACGGAGAAGAAAAGAAAAGGGAAGAGCGAGAGAAGCGAAGAGAGAGTGGGAATGGAGAAGAGAAGAGAAAAGAAAAGATAATAGTGAAAAGCAAATACAAGCACAAAGGAGAGAGGGTTAGCTCATCTGTGTCAAGCTTTTTTTTCTAGAAAAAACCATCCAAACAATCTGGACAATAAGCATCCTACCTGCTGCCAATTTTGGGAACTAAAGATTCGGGGGATTTCGTGACGGACACAATAAGGCTAATGGCTGGTACGTGAGGCAGGTGCGGAGGGGATACAATAAGACAAGACTTAAAAAAAGGATTAAAGCTTTTCAAAAAGAAAAATCTGTGCTTTTAATGTCCCTGTGATCATAGACCTACCAGTAAACAAGTGGGTGCGGGTGAAAGAAAACAGAAAACAAAAACTAAAGGAATTATTTATTTCCCCTTGTATTACATTGTTGGTATGTTGCAATAAGCTAACATAAAATCTATTTATAGTTCGTTCCAACTGACAAATGAATTTTTTTTTTAATGAGTTGTCATAGGCGGTAGAAATGTATTGATTCAAAATGTATTCGCTCAGCCATTTGTTATATGTTGTGGTTTATTTAGGAAAATATATTTGCATACTTTTATCTACAGTACATGTAGTTGTTTTACTAGATCAATTCATTAACCACATGCATGCTTTGGTGCATACTAGTGGTAACCATTGTTTGACAAGTTAAATGAATCATTAAAAGAACATTTGAATTTGGTGTAACATACATTTTTTCCATATTGATCTAGCTTTGTTTAGGACCAATTCTGAATCGGTTAACTTTGCATTTGCAAGTAAGGTATCATAAATCCCACTTTGCTACCAATGTGGGGCTCCATGCACGCTAAGTTTATCTGCTAGTGGCCCAATCTGGACCATGTAGTAATTTCCTCCATTTTCGAGACCCGAAACAAAAATTCTACTATTCAGATTTTCACCCCTCTCAGACTGATGTGATTAATAGATATGACTCTTGGCATGGAAGAATACTAAAATATGACTCATTTATTTCTTGCTGGCCGTAAATAATATTTACTAGCCCCTGGGCCAGTGGTATAATGTTAGTTGAGCCCTGACGCGTCTGCACTGTGTTGTGTGGGTGTTGTCAATTCTATAGAATGATAAAGCCCATTTTGGGGCCGGTAAACAATTTCCAAACTTGTGACTTAATTTTCACTTCATCCTGTCTTGTTTGTGCACAGATCTCTTTTGATGTGTTCTGATTGTTTTTCTAGTAATGCAAGATTTCACACGGTGAATGCCCATTATCCTCAAGTGGAGAAGATAAGCTACAGAAGATTAATGAGTGCATGCATGCATGCCTGCGTGGGCAAGCAAGCATTGTTATGTACTCCTGTCATTTTGGGCATGTCATGATGTAATGCAATTTTCCTCCCTTTTTTGTGCTTTTCAAATGTAATATAGTTGTTTTTTTCATTCATCATTAAGTATCATGTACTGCAGGTGACAAAATCAAGGACGAATAGATTGATTAGAAGCTTTTCTGCATTAGGCGCTAAACAAATACATTATTGTTATTTATTGTCTCAAAATTCTATCAGAGTTAATCAGTTGAAAAAGAGAGTAGATACAAAAATTAATTTTCAATTTGACTAACACTCCCATATCCTTGGTCTTATTGTGCAATGTCTTATTTACATGATGCCTGACATTTCCATTTTCTCTTCTCCAAACGCTACTCCCAATGCACTAAACCTACCATTACCCTAATCTTAACCACTAACCCTAATCCATAATTGTAATCCTTAGCCTCAAAATTCTTATTCTGCTAGTAGACAAAATCACATGGTTGTAGACATAGTGATAGTGGTCCCAAATAGCTGGTAGAATGGAGCAATCCATTGTCAGTGCTATTTAAAGTGATTCATTATTTAACTTTATACAATTTTTCTAAAAGTGAAGTTTGAGACTTCAATCAACACCAGTATCAAAATGAACACCAAAATAAGATCCTTCTGAATGATTTGTGAAAGTTTTTTTAGAAAACAAAAACTTTTTTCCTAGTAAAAACACAAAGAAGATTGATGTGGGATTTTATCACCTACTGCCCATTGATTTTGACTACATTCAAAAAGGGTTCCAGAATGCTTTTCAGTTCAGTCATACATAGCTACATAATTTGATAGACATTTGGAAAAACAAAGCCCATTTTGTTATTCTGTATTTAAAAAACAAAACGCCAAAGTTACAAGAGTAGTGTGAAAGTTCCAAATCCAATTTGACAAAGCTAATGGATCCCTTTAATGTACAATGTTTTCAAGTTAATGTCTCCCCCATCACCACACCCTCTATAAATGCAGTTAAAATGAAAATATGAATTCAAATGTTGGATGATTTATGACACGCAGTGCACAAAGATCAGTCCATCAGTCCTTTCATATCTTTGGTTCTTATTTCTCGGTTGATTTCCCTCCAAATTATTCCTTGCGGAATTTAAATTGGAGTTTGCTACGTCCATAGTTCGCAGTAATCACTGTACTTCAAAGAAACAGAAACAAGTAGAATTATTGTACAGGGATAAGATTCAGAAAGAGATAGAATAAGGGGGACAGAGCCAGAGAGAAAGTGGATGGGAATGAAACACAACACAGATGAAAACCAAAACAATCAAACAAATAAAAGTAAGACAGTGAAGGCAAATAAATAAACTGGATAAACAACAGAAATAGAGTGGAAATGAATTAACTCAAATAAACTTAAGTGCGTATCTCACAGGCGGAGACGTCGCCGTGACTGCCGCGACTGATCAGTCGCTGCGACTCGGGAGACCCGAAAATGGTTTGCAATCTCACCAAGGCGAAGTCTCGAAGACGTCTCCGCGACGTATCCATGGGAGCAGGAACAAACTGTACCAAATGATAAAGAACTCAGTCACGTGGTCTCTAAAGTGGGTCAAGCAACGTCAAGTAGTATCGCGAAGTCGTCTCCACAACGTCTCCTCTCAGTCGCCTTGGTCTCCAGTAGGTCGCGGCGACGTCTCCCCAGTCGCGGACAAAATTAGTCTCCGCGACTGATGGAGACGTCGCGGAGACGTCTCCGAGACCTGCTGGAGACTGAAAAAGTCTCCAAAAAAATTGAACATGTTTGATTTTCCCGCGACTCCCCGGAGACCCGGCTAGTCTCCAGGAGACGTCGCGGCGACGTCGCGGAGACACGCCAACTAGTCTCCAGCCCGGTGAGATACCACCTTTAATAGTATTAAAAAGAAAGATATAAATAGAGGTGAATTTATCAGAGGAAGGAAAGGACATAAAATAGGGGACTGGAATTAACTTAAGTGAGTTTGGGAATTGGGTAAGAAAGAATGTTTGAGCAACCATCTGTTTGAGACCCAAATGAATTATACTTCCAGATAATTTGAGAGGCAAAACAGCTTCAACAGGAGACTAGAGAAATTTAAATGGTTGCCCAATGCTTGTTTGTGTTTGGTGACTTTGACCCCCTTAGACCCACCCCATATTTTTTCATCATTTTGTTTCTTCGGATTGCCTTTCCATCTGAGCGACTGTTGTTGCTTTTTAACTCTTCAAGTGCCAGGGATTTTAATGCTCTATGGCATTTGTGTGTATTGCAACTTGCAAAAATGCAAGCTTGGCACTCAAGGAGTTAATCACATCTCTTTATTAAAGCGATGGTTCAGATTGGTAAATCAGATGTGCGTTGCCATCTTGTGAACACAATGCTGCACTGTGGGTCGAACATTCGTAACTAGGCTAGATTCAGGCTGTATCCCACACCGTGCACAAGGCGTTTGCAAGATGGCACCAGGTGTCTGATTTACAATTCGTACAAACCTTGCCCGATGAACATGTATGTGTCGGGATCAAGAGGCAAGCATGTGCCCAAAATGTGGGGTAATAGTTTCTGAATAGTTTGTGCAACCCATCAATCCTACTGGGACCACCAACTTCATACTTGCTATCTGTGTATACCCTAGCCACTAGTCCTCTGCCCCTTTCATGTAATCCCTGCAAGGGGCCAGGTAAAAAAATTAATGGTATTTTGGGGGCTTTATTATCAAGTACTACATGTATGTTATTCCTTTTCATAGAACTCTATGAAAAATTGTGGGGGCTGTATTTGGACTAGGGGGGTTCTTTTTTCACTTTCAGGGGCTAAATCACTAAGCCCCCCTTTTTTTATATATATTTTTTTACTGCATCCATTTTGATGTCAAGTAATTTCCAATTCATTTCATGCCTAATTTTGTTCATGTCCCCCCCCCCCCCCCACCCCCACCCCAGGATTATGTACAACTTCAGTAATCATCGCTTATATTTTGTCTAATTGTCTAATTCTATATTATAGACTTTAACCCCCTCCAGACTGGTCCTGAATAAACTTGGGCTTGGGTTTTATGGAGAATGTGTGTTTACTGTGTTATATCAAAATCAAGCCATCTCTGATGGCCGGTTGAAAATACTGGGTTAAGTTCTGAATTGTGCACAGGGCAGCTCCACAGCTTCAGGACTGTCTATCTATGAGCAGTGCAGTTCCTTTAAAACCATTATTTTTGAAGGGCGGTGTAAAAGATGTATCAAAATGCAGGATAAAATTGCAGGACATACCCCATCTGTCAATATGAAGAGAAAACAAAATGAGAAACGAAACCACTGTGGTACTTACATAGCACACAATGCCGTTACTGAACTGTCTCGAGTCTAAAGTCCTGTTACAACACCAGCTCCTATATCAATAGTTTGTATTTGATCTACAATTCAATGTTTGTCTATGTTTGTCTGTAATGGGTCAGACTATTCTCCAGCCAAGACTGAAGATTAATGTGTTTTTTTTCTTTCACTCCATTTATATTTTCTAAATATTTGTCATCTTTTCACATCATAAATAAACTGCTGTTTTAATATTAAAAGAAACTTCCTAAATTGAATCTTCATATCTATTTATTTTGTTTGTTAGTATGTTTTGTTGTTTTATTTCTGAATTCACATAAACATTTGATACAAGCATAAAGTGAAAAGGAGCCTGGCCCTGTTCAGCAGCATCAGCAAGAACTAAAAAATGGCTGTTCTCCCTTGGGGTCCCACAATGAGCTCATGAAGGTCTTTAAAGGGATCTAGTAACATTGTTGACATGACTTGTGCAAAAAGTGAAAAATGGTTGATAAAATGTGGATTGTTGTGATCTGATATGTCCACTGAGTAATAAGTGAACATTTCATATTAACTGGACATTCTAATGGCCAAGTAATGAGCTAAAATGCAAAGTCATTGAACTGGCTTCGTACACATTTATAACTTTCCAGTGGATAATTTAAAAATCTGAAAACTTCAACTGTAAATATATTTTTAACAAAAGGGAAATGAAAACAAAAAAACAAACATTATATATGTTCTACGCTTTTATTGGTATAACAAGGTTTATATGAACCACTAGGGTATTAAGGGATATTAAAGGTTTGGTCAAGAGCGTGCTTTAGCCTGCTTGAATTAAAAATTAATAATTAATTTTGTGTAGGAATTTAAAAAGTACCTTGTACTGAAAACAAGTACCAGAAACTACTGGCAAAGACCTGCGAGCGCTTTTTAAGTTTGTTCAGGGGAACTTATCTTTCCATCAATCCCCTTGAACGAAAGAACTTTCCGCAGATATAATTTTAAGCCAGTGCCGGAAACAAACAAGATTTAGTCATTAAAATTCTGTTTGATGAGAACATTTCTTCCCTTTTATGAAAGTGATATTACAAAAAGGTTTGTTGCAAGGAGGTCATGGTTGGATTGTGCTCCAGTCAAACCAAACATAACAGTTCACCTTGGAAAAAAGTATTTTATGATCTGAAACATGACAATAAGGATGTTACAATGCGTGCATGCACTCTTTCTAAAAATAAGAACATTATTCTCGCTCAGCAGGAGGCATAATTTTCATGTGTATTTCGTGACAAAATGCACCGTCCCGGGGATTCACTATATATAGATCAGCAATTGCACCGAATAAAACAAAAATAACAGATTTGGGATAATGCTCCCAGTTCATATTATAAATGTATTTTGCCTTCCATCAAGAAACAACAATACTTTTAACAGCGGTGTTTATATTATGTTTCGTTAACGATCCGCATGTTTTCTTAAATACTGGCTCTATTCCAATGTTCACCGTCTTATTCCTGATAAGAGCAGTCAAAATAATACACAATTTATTATCCTTGAAATCAGAAAAAAGTCAGATCTTTAGAAAATGTGATCATCATGAATTTGTTGGAATATGAGTATTAAGAGCATTTACAATCTATTATAGTTATTGATCAGTGAAATTGTCTTTACCAGGTTCATATTGAGAAAATAAGCTATGGCACAGCTTAATATTTCATACTAACATCAATACCAATTTAGTATTTTTTTCATGAATACATTATAATATCTAAAAGTGATCTTGATACAACTTTTGTTCTGCATTAAGAACTGAAATGGCAAACAAATATGTAAAAGTAACAAAAGCATTCATAACACTTTGATTAATTTGTCAATGTCAATATGTTTCTGTAAATCCACTTGGTTTTTTGTTGGAACACTTGTGTGTGTTTTATTGGTTAGAAATTAGTTTACCAGTAGCCTATATATCTATCTATCTAGATTTGAGTCTTGATATAAGGCTAGACTTAGGGGGAGTTTCCTTTATTGACTCAAATGCAATACCATTCCCTATTCATTTATATATAATCCTCCTTTTTTTCAGAACTCGCGGACCATAGACTGTACAAACAAATGAAATAATCACTTCTAGCTTCTGATGAGCATTGATATGATGCATACGTGCATAACCAGTTGAATTGTATGATTTTGCTGATAAAACTGTCATAAATTGGAAACTTTGGTCATAAGGCCTACAAAACATGAACAATTGTACCAGAAGATACAAGATACATGATTTGGGAAACAGACGGTTTTGGAAAGTGTGAAATTATACCAACTAAAAGAAGAAAAAGAGAAAGAAAAAAACAGGCCTGTACTCTAACATTTGCTTCACTGCGCGCTAAAGATGACTTGCAATTTAATGTAAAATCTTGACTAAGATCCACATGATTTAATCTCCCTCAATTTTGAGAAGCATAACGTATATAATTGTCTTTGTCCTTATGATTTAGTTTCGTTCACAGCCAAAGGAACAGAAAAACAAACTATGGTGATCCTTATATATGGAATTAAATATGATTGCAGTCATGTTCCCCTTAGGCCTTACTTTCCCTTACTTCTAGTGGACATCTATCCCAATACTGGTTGTTGTAAACCTATCACAAAACTGGTTGTTGTAAACCGTCTCAAGGAAAATGTGACTTGTATTCATTAACAGCATGATCACAAACACCGGATATGGAACATGAATTCAAAAAGAGAAAGTACACATACAGTATACACTGGAAGCTGCATCAATTCAGCTACAATGGATCCGTCAGTCCAACTGCATTTCTTCCCATACATATAAAGCCTTGACCCAATTTGCTCAAAGATGGCCACAAATATCATAAACTTAAAGTCTCTGAATTTGAAGTTGAGTTTAAGATTGTCAGAAGGCCAATATATAGTCACTTGAAATCGGGGCCATCCTTCCTGAAATAAGAGGGGAACAAATATTTGCGCTTCTGCAAGGAGCGTATTTGATCACGAGAGATAAAGTCAATCTGGCCTGCCAGACTTGAAAAGAAGCGTTAATGAAAAACAAAGTTTGAAGAAGTCATCTCATGTCACCAAGTTTCCTACCTTTTGATGGCTTTTAGTTAAAGGACAGAAGTTTTTTTTCTTCTTCTGAAAATCGAATTTTTAAAAAGGATCTATGAGTTTGAGTAGTATGAAGAAAAAAAAGAGTGTTCATATTGACAGTGATTTTAACACTGCGTTTTGCAAATAGCGTTTCTCCTCCTCTGTTTTCTTTTCATGACTCTTGCAAATTTGTTAGTATCTGCAGTGTTTGTATACCCTGCTTTCCATTTTCTTCCTCTAACTGTTCTTTCCAGTTCATGTTTACATCGTAATGTCCTTTCTGAACATGTGATAGTCCTTGGTTCTGTTGCAGATAGAGATGCAATTAACTGCAAGTCAGAAAATTTGTGCATTTGAACCAATCAGATGAGCGCATTTAGTCACATGATCAGATTTACAATTAATCACGTTACAATCGATTGCATCTCTTTCTGCAACGTGGCCCAAGAGTATTAGCTGAAAAAAAAAGCTTGACATGTTTTTTTTCGAAGTAAGCTGCAATTTTCCGGATGGATCCAGGTCCAGAAATAATTATTTTCTTTCCAGTCAGAATACTGTCAATTTGTTTAACTTACTATTGTTTTTTGTTTTTATTTTGTCTTGCTTTCTCTGCCCCTACAAAAAAATAGAGATGAAATGAAAAATGTTGCGCAATCTGGTTCAATCAGGCATTTTGCATATATAAGTGTGCATTTTTGTACATTTCCTGGAAAATGCAATATAGTTCTAACACAGTCTTACTGCAAGTTGTAGTGCTACTAGGTCTATCCATATAGCTGTGGCCTGATCTATTCAGGGAAACGGGAGCTGGTCCATCTATCTATATTATAATAAGAGGACGGTGTTTTTGTCTGTCACCAAAATGTGTCGGTCGCCAAAATGTGTCCAAGATGACTTGTGTCCAGAATGCAGTTTTCAAGCTGCGTCTGGGCAATAAAATCGCGATGCAGGTTCTACTTACGAAATGTGCGTGCGAAAAACAAACCCGTAGTGCGTTTTATAACCAAAGTGATACCTCAAACATTGAACAAATTACTACCGGTCAGACGGCCGGGGAGCGTGAGTCTGCGATAAGCTTTCGTCTGGAGCACCTCGGTTGTTTACGAGTTGACCGCTATTGAAGTGCCTTGGAAAAACTGCCGTATCTCTCTTGAAACCTTACCAAAATTCATATTTCATATACCAAATGAAAGAAGAATAACCTATTTTTACTGATAAATATAATATTCGAACAAAATAATGTGAGAAAATATTTAAAAATAGGCATGATCCCACCACAAAACAAAAATAATTTAAGCTTCAGAAAAGTAGAAAATTTCATTATTTATCACCCTTGGGCAAAGCCGAAACTTAAATATATGATTAATCATACATTTATAAGACTTAACACCAAATACCCTGTCAATTTGTTTTATTTTAAAGAGTCATGTCGGGAAAATCCCCAACAATGTCGATTACGATCGGACCTGCGATTGTCTCGCGCTACGAGAGTGCATGGCAGTCCCAACAGTACATTTTCGTGTAGTGTGTTGTGCGGTACTGGTAGTCCGCCGGTAGTTCACACACTGCAAAACGAGTGTCAATTCCAACTCTGGAAAGTCAATTAAATCGTTCTTTTTGTGATGTCTGGAGTCATTTCTGTGCTGCATGAGTGAATGACTGAATTAATTATGATCTGAACGTGCTTTTTTTTTGTGTATATGCCGATGTTTGGTGCGTGATGGAGAATAATTATAAGACAAAAACAAATTTCTCAAAATTTGACGAAAAAAAACAGGGGATCGGCTTTCGTGAAGGGCTACCGAAATAATATGTTGTTCACTTGCATTTTAAATGCTTTTTGTAAATGTCTACTCGAAGTGTATACGTATTTGTTTTTGCACTTAAGCAGTGGCATACCCAGGATCTTTTGAACGGGGGCTTTTAGTCAGCGGGCCGGGGTAGTCGTAGAAAAATTTCAAAGCCGACATCAACAATTTTTGACATTTTCAAAACCGAGGTCATGGTTTTTCAACATTTTCGAGGCAGGGATCACGGTTTTTCGACATTTTCAAGGCCGAGACCACGGTTTTTCGACATTTCGAGGCCGAGACTACGGTTTTCGCACTTTTCGAGGCCGAGACCATGAAGCGTACACAAATTTTAAAGCCGAGACCAACAATTTTCGACATTTTCAAGGCCGAGGTCACGGTTTTTCAACATTTTCGAGGTCGGGATCACAGTTTGTCAACATTTTTGAGTCCGAGACACCATTTTGTCGACATTTGCGAGGCCGAGACTACGGTTTTCTCAGTTTTCGAGGCCGAGACCAACAATTTTTGACATTTTCAAAACCGAGGTCATGGTTTTTCAACATTTTCGAGGCCGGGATCACGGTTTGTCGACATTTTCAAGGCCGAGACCACGGTTTTTCGACATTTTCGAGGCCGAGACTACGGTTTTCGCCTTTTCGAGGCCGAGACCATGAAACGTAAAAAAATTAAAAAGCCGAGACCAACAATTTTCGACATTTTCAAGGCCGAGATCACGGTTTTTCAACATTTTCGAGGCCGGGATCACAGTTTGTCAACATTTTTAGAGTCCGAGACACCAGTTTGTCGACATTTTCGAGGCCGAGACTACGGTTTTCTCAGTTTTCGAGGCCGAGACCAACAATTTTCGACATTTTCAAGGCCAAGGTTACGGTTTTTCGACATTTTCGAGGCCGGGATCACGGTTTTTCGACATTTTTGAGGCTGAAACAATGGTTTTTTGACATTTTCGAGACCCGAGACTACGGTTTTCGCAGTTTTCGAGCCCGAGATCATGAAAAATGACAGTCGAGACCGCTTAAATTTGGTATTGAGACCGCTTAAATTTGGTCTCGAGACCGCTAAAATGTGGTTTCGAGACCAGTTAAGATTTGAAATGGGGGGGGGGGGGGGAGTTCAAACCACCCCCCCCCCCCCCCAAACAGACATTTATTTTTTTTTACCACTACTATACTACTACTGATGCTACTACTATTATATCTACTACTACTACTAACAACAATAATACTTCTACAGCTACTACTACTTAACCATGTTTACTGTTTTGTTGTTGTTGAAGAAACTGAACACTATTTGTATTACTTTGTCTAATATACGTCCAGTACCCATCACCCCTCACTTACTAACACTACCCCCCCCCCCCCCTTGCTCACTGCCTGCATGCTGCCCAGTATTATGAATCTGTATACCATACGTATGTTTAGTGACTGGTGCTGAACTTGACGAAATGCTGACCACTGATACGCTCTTATAACTTATTTAACTAACAATAATTTTAGAATCCATTACTAAACCAAATGTTTTTTTTTTACACTCGGACATTTAAAAAAAAAAAGATTTACAAAAATACAACATTCAACATATCTCACTCAAAGATCTGGTGACGGGTAATTTGCTAGTATTCCTAATTCTAGCACGTACCAATCAGACTCTGGACAAAACAGTCCACGTGGCCGGGCTACTGACAAACACAAGTGCCACTCATAGTGGAAGCAGAGTTGGAAGAATACTGTAGTATTAAAGAGGCTGAAAAGGAGATTACCTATCCGTCTTATGTCTGCGGTTGTTTTTCTCGCTCCAATCCATTCTTCTCTTACATGACAGATTAGACTTGAGGATTTGGAAGAATTAGAGCGGAGGATCTGTGTACTTTTCTTCAGAAGGTGGATCCCTTCAATACCATTATTTCATCACTATTTTCTCTCTTTTTTATCCTCTTCATTTTACAGATCTAACTAAGTTTTTTCCAGCAGATAAGATTTGTGTACTTTTCTTCAGAAGGTTGATCCCTTTACCATTATTTCATCACTATTTTCTCTTTTTTTATCCTCTTCATTTTTATAGATTTTCACTAAGTTTTCCAGTAGAGAAGATTTAAAATTCCCTGCATGATATCACAAAGAACTGAGTTACTAGGAAATGTGCGCCTGAATAATTAAAGGGATTTAGTAACATTGTCAAAATCTTCAAAACTTACTTGGAACTATAGTGGTTCTCTCATACCTTATCATATTCATATTAACAATAAAAGCACAGGACAGGTTTCATTTTTTTCAAATTTCCATTTCGTTCAAAAGATATTTACGATTGAAGTGTTCAGATATGAAATTGTCTCAAGGATAATTTCATGCGATGTACAAAGTAAGTACAACAAGTTAGTGAATATCACTTTGCATTTTTGCTCATATCTCAGCCAAATAACATCCAATTAACGTGACATTTGTACACATTACTTAGTGGACATGTCAGATTAATCAATTAATTAATCACTCATCACTTTTTGCACTTGCCAACAAAGTTACTAGATCCCTTTAACGGTGGTGTGAGAAAACGCTGAATTTGAAACATGAAATGTGGTGTAGTCTTAATAAATAGGTAGTATTACATGATCAACTTCATTACAAAGGCTCTAGAGAAAATATGTAAATTTTAAAGGTATTTATCATTTTGATGAACTTGTTTCCTGAAGCCATATTATACCATTGGTGAAGTAATTGCTTTCAAAGTGTGATACATATGTCTTATTTTAAGTGTTACTGTTTCATTTTAACTGGTTCATGAAAATTGTACACATTAAGATAGTTATCTGGGTAGACTGAACCATGATTCTCTTTTTTAACCCATTTAAAATACCATGTACCCAGCACAAGTATATCCAGGACCATTCCTAAATAGGTTACCCTATTTAGAAATGGTCACACGTGGATAAAATGTTCTGGATTTATGAAAGTTGTATTCACAATTCATTTATATACATGATTTGATTACCACTTGCATAGTAAATAGAAAACATTCATTACCACTCCCAATCTCTTAATGTGATTAACATTTTCTTGATATTTCCTCATGTACTGTTTGACATGTACATAAGTACTAAAAACCAAAACATACAGAACGTAATTATATAATAGACAATGATTTGCATTTTTACTGGGTTTTCCCCCTATCATATGAGTGCCCCTTCAACTACAAGTCTTACCACGGTCTTACTAGCTCTTCCCTGAATTACATCTTTATCCTATTCCAGACGTTTGCACAAACACAAGAGGTGTTCTCAAGAAAAGCTAAGCCCCTCACAATTACAGAAGATAACCAGATCTTCAAACTGAATAATACTCAGGCCATCACGTACCACCCCACCCCCAAGTAACAGAAGTACATTGTCCGGCACTGACCACTAACCTAGCAAATACTACTGGACTTATCCATATTGGACTTAGCATTTTTAATCTCCAGGGTTTGTTTGGGAGTAAACAAGGTCCCGTTACAGGCAAATTATTGTGTCCTTTCTGATAGAGCATGTGGTTTGTCTCCCCCCTATGTCTCTCTCTCTCTCTTTGCTAATTTCATTCTTTAAATATTGCTGGTTTTTCATATATGAATGGAGCTAAGCCGTGTGTGGGACAGTTTCAAATGATCGGGGAAAGGCAGTAATTGCTCAATTTCCCCCTCTTCTTTGGGCATTTTAAGCATTAGATGCCCATAAAAGGAACAAATTGTACCAGAGAAAAATAATTGAGCCACCGGCCTAGCACGTTCTACTATTCCCATTGTTGATGAAAGATTTTGCTTTGAATCTATAAGTTTAAAAAAAATGTTCTTGGAAGTAAATATCTCTTTCTTCCCCCCAAAAAAAGTTTCAGTATCTATTAGCATTGGGCTGCATCACTGCTAAAGTGTTACATAATTTCAAGTCATTTACGGAAAATTGAGCAGTTTGGAATATGTATGTACCAGCACGGTATTCCACAGCATGTATGAGAAGTGTGCTCATATAGTCCCATTATATTATAGCCCTGTAACATAAAGATTCATGATCAATCGTAAGATCAATCGATTGATCGTACGACTGATTAATTGATCGTACAATCAATTTATCGATCGTACGATTAATTGTGAATCTTTATGTTATGCCTTTACGGGGGCCCTGTAGTGATTCCAGAATGTTTGGTTGTTCGACATGAAATGAGAAATCAAATTGAGCAAGTGTTTGTTGGTAAATGCATCATGTCATTCTTTAGTTTTAGTTTTGCTAGCTTATGGGTCACAGTGAGCTATATATCGTGTTATTTGCTCAAATACTTGATATATTTGATTACAATCATTTATAGAATAGATCCCTATGATCATCAGAAATATAATAACCCTGTCATGACCCTTAATAGTTAACTTTGATTTATAATCAACTTAGTTAAATATCTCAAATCAAAATGTATCCTTTTTATCATTTAACTATTCTTACTACTTCTTGTGTACTTAAGTTCCTTCCTGTCTTTACAGCATGCAGCCAGAACTTTGTGAATCTATTAGCGGCATCTGGAATCGTCTTTTATTTGTCTCAGCAGATGACAATGAGATAAATCTTTAATCATTCTTCTTATATTGACACTAGGTCTTTGCACAGTCACAGATAATAGAATACACCCCTTGCCCAAGGACTAAGTAAAATAGAAGAAATGAAGATTAAAAAAACAGCTCTTCCATCAATTTATCAATGGCTAATTTGACAAAGAGGTCAAGATGTAGCGTGGAGTATTATCTACTTAACCCTTTGTCTTTGGAAAGCTATTGTGCCAATAACTAAGGTTGAGTTTATGAAATCTTCTTTCGTCGCTGGTGATTTGCATTTTCAAGGCGCATTTCAGGCTAATTACAGATGATTATTAAATGCATGCACAGGTTTTCATAGGTGATTAGCCATTTTGAAATGCAAAAAAAGGTGTGGTTTAATTGTCTAGCAGCCATTATTTACCTATAGTTGCCAGACACATGAATGGAAATAGAAAGGAATGATAATCAAACATGTTTTACATTGTGTAAAATTCTATCTAAAATATTGTATTATTATTAAAAAGTTACTGGAAAGTTACTGGGAAAACATGGGGAGATACTGTTTGTTGGTATTCACTAGTATATAGTAAAACAGGAAATTCCCCAGTATTTGCAATGTTGTAATGGTGATTGGGCAATCCTGATGAGTCTTTTTA
Source organism: Echinarachnius parma (assembly GCA_037951105.1). Lineage (NCBI taxonomy): Eukaryota > Metazoa > Echinodermata > Echinoidea > Clypeasteroida > Echinarachniidae > Echinarachnius > Echinarachnius parma. The sequence continues at coordinate 356,591 of JBAMJV010001734.1, forward strand.
AAAATCTGTTCCACTAAAAACAACTCAACTGGCAAAAATCACTGGTCTGCGCAAAGATTACCATAGAAAGCTGTTCAAGCATTCAAGGCCTTTACAGGGAGAGAGACGCAAATATTTGCTTAGTACTCTCATTATTCTCCTGCCCTTTTTATTTCATGTTTTGCATAAAACGGTATCTCTCATTTTCAGTCTATATAGTGGATGGATGATATTTGGACATGGTAATAGGTTTAGTGTTCTCTTTTTAATTACCCCCCCCCCCTCCCATCCCACCTTACATTATTAATAGTATGATGTAATTGAGGTTTATGTTTCTAGGTACTGGGTAACTTTGTAGTCCTGAGCAAAAATTTCATGTGGCTAAGCGAGTGCCATACTAGTTTATCTATGCAAAATTACCTGCTCCCTGGCATATGCATGCATGCAGAATATTCTGAAAATTTCAAGTTGAACTGATTAGTTTGGGTGAAGAGCACGTGGTCTGAAACTGATCAAGGAATATACCACGATTGCTTTTACGATATATATTATGTTTTCACATTTTCTCCCTTCTCTCTGTCCCTATTTCTATAGGATTTGTGCCGGACCTGTTTACCAGAGGCTTATTTCTATAGACCCAACCCCCCTTGCGCATGATTGATAGCCTCGAACGATCACAGCCAGAACAACAGGTAGCAGTTGTAGTCCACAACCAGGGGAAAGGTAATACTTCTCCCCCCATCCCCGCCCCCCCCCCCCCCCATTTTCCTACCCCCTCTCTCTTTCTCTCTCTCTCTCATTGTGTTTCAGATCAACCATACCCGTTCTGACATGAATATGTAGTGCTATTCAAACAGTGTGTGTATTCTAATCACTCAACCCCAAGCTCCTCCCCCGAAGTTCATTTAATTATTTACATATAACTATGCATAAAAAGAGGTGTGGCTTATGCATCGATCCCTATTATACCCTCCCACAATCTTTTGAGAAGTCTATGGTCTGATCAGGTGACCTGACGTCACCAAGCATGCCCATATTTGGCATCACACATGGGCTTCAATGGTTATTACTGCGGTGGTGGAAGACTTTTGCCAGATTCATTATGGTTCACGGTCAGACTGTAATTGTAGACCATGACGTTGTTGATTATACATACAAACAATAAAAGAATTGCAGAAGGGCGTCTCGGCAGTTGGCTGTGGTATTTAAAAAAAATGTATTTATTATTATTATTTTTTAAACAGTTATTTATAATTTTTATTTTTTATTAGGGGGGGGAGGGTTCTATTTTTGTGGGTGTTCATTGTGATATGAGTAATGAGTATAATACTGAAAGCATTCATAGTTTTAATGGTTATATTTATATACATTTTTTTGGTAGCACCCATGAATATCTTGAACCCAAAAGAGAATGAACGAGATGTATTTTGACTGAATAATGATGCAGAAATGGAAAGAAATACAAAATATATAAACAGCAGTTTTCAGCAGTTTTTTACATTTACAAAATATATATGTAAGGAAAGGATGCAGCTTATATGAACAAAAAGTGAGAAGGCACACACACACACACACATGCACACTTTTTTGTATGCATGCAGACACACGCACACAAGTGCACACACACACACTCGCACACACCCACGCACATACAAACAAACACATGAACCATGTGTTCGTACTCTAACAAAAACACTCAAGTACCATTCTGAGGAAAGGATTTATCATGGTTAAGCCGGACCCTTTTGTGGTTTTGGCTGTGGTCATTCAGGTGATCTACCTCAGACTACTAGCAAACAATCCAAAAATCAATAATACTTCACTTATACACCTTCTATTCCTCTTTATCTCCTCGACCTCCCATTCTCTAGCCTACCACAAGTACTTAAACCAATCTGTCCAGGAATCACTAATGGTAATAAGACTTGATTGAAATAGTATATCCCATCTAGAAATAAGATAAGATGGATAGATATATACCCGGTGTTCACACAAAAAAAATTCATTGTATAGCTAATCAGCAGCTGACTAAAGAATCAGTTCCTGATTAGGCCAAAAAAAAAAAATTGTTTGATTGGCGTAACGGGCAACCAAAAATTAGGGTAGGTCGGTAGGGATTTTTTTTTTCTTTCTTTTTTCTTTTTTTTTTTTTCTTCGCACAAATACACAAAAACACACACATAACACATCGCAATTGCAAATTCTATTGCAATTTTGTATTTATTTATTTATTTATTATTATTATTTTAAAATATAAAAAAATCAGAAAAAACCTCTAGGGTCGGCGTGCATTAGCGCCGGTATTTTTAGGGGCGGGCGGGTTACGCCAATCCAACCATTTATTTTGCATGGCCTTAGCTATACGACGGAAATTGTCGGAAATTGTGTGTCTGAACGATCACTCAACGAAACGACGTATAGAGAATCATGATTAACGAAACGGGGGTTTGAGCATCGTTTCGTACGAGAGCTGACTATAGAATCACGATCGTTTTGTGTGTGAACAACCGGCAAATTGTTTAATCATGATTAGCTATACGAGACTCGTATAACTGGGCGGGGCTTAACGTGACCGCAGACATAAAAAAGACAGCACACTGCGCAGTAGCAAACTGCGCACTTATACAATGTTTTGTGCAGCTGAATGCCACCTGTTTTGGGATCTTGTTTTTGTGTGTGTGAACGTTCGGGTAGTTTATTTAATCATGATTCTTTATAGGACGTTTCGTTAGTCATGATTCTTTAGTCATGATTAAGGGATGAAAATTTGTGTGTGTGTGAACACGCTGATAGATGGATAGATAGAGAGATAGATTAATAGATGGTAGATAGATAGATAGATATATATATAGATAGATAGATAGATACATAGATAGATACATAGATAGATAGATAGATAGATATATAGATAGATAACACCGATAGATAGACAGATAGATAGAGATAAATAGATTCAGCAGATAAATATAATCAATTTTCAGACTATACCAAGTGAATAGTATTATTCCGAACATATACAGATAATATTCATTCTTGGGAGAAATACCCAGACCGCATGCTCATTCAATACACAGGCAAATAAACATTCATGCATTATAATTGTTACTCTCTGCCACCGTGAAAGATTAATCGACTCAAGGAGGAATTATAAATCAACAAGTTCTTTGAGAAATGTTGAGTAAAAAGAATGAAATGGTAATGAAATATGACCAAGCTTTTACTGTGAAGCTCTAATTTTTGGAAGAAAGAAATGTACGATTATAAATCATTCCTGCACTTTTGACCTGGAATGAATATCTCACTCCCACATTCAGAATGAATGTGATTGAAAAAATAATGCTTGGCAAACATCCCTTGTGAGATTTCATTTATCTTTTCGTTCTTTTTATTTTATTGAGACATTGTTTAAAGGCCAAGAGTCATAAATTGCAGGTTTACAGACACTTTCTTGTATTAGTTCTGCGGAAGTTTACCTTCTGAGTTCTGACTATGTTATTATTCCTAACATATGTATGAAGAGACCCTTTTAATCTTTATATCAAAGCATTGGTTTTATGCTGCTTGATTTTACTTTATAATCTATTTAATTTCTAGTAAGATGATTATGATAAATTACATGAACTGTCTGAAATCATATTCTTTTGAGATTCTTATATTTAGTAGTTTTGCTCTGTAGAAGATTCTGCTATGATCGAGAGCTCAAACCATCCAGTGACTCGCATTCTTTTATTTTGATAGATTAGTCAAATCTTTGTACTCATTAATCAAATAATATCCTCCCTATTAATCCTGCCAACCGAAAGAAACATGGAGAGATGAATAAACCGCCATTTCCATTGAAAAATTAGAAATTTCACGGTATTGTTGATAGGTTCCATTATTCTGGTTTTATCCATGCTTCATTTGAAAATTGTATATTGACACACCTTTAGAAAGATTTAACTCACGCTTCATTTAGAAATTGTGAGTATTTACATAGCTTTAGAGAAATTTTCCCATATTCTTCCCACTGGTTTGTCACCCTGTGAAGTATCTTTTATAAGTTAGTCATCCGTGATGCTGTTTTAAACTCCCTTTTCACAGCAGATTTGGAGCACTTGATTAATTCTAGCAAGATCTTTGCATGGCCATTATCTTGGCGAAAATGAAAGAAAAACAAATTCCAACGAGACCCATGGCCCTTTCTACAACTTCCAAGGCCGAAACTACCAAATTAGGAAAGAAAAACCAAGCTAATTATTTTGTCGCATGCACGACCGCAAGATAAATATTCAGTAAGATGCGCTCTGTTGAACTTGCTTCTGTGAAAGATATTCATATATTTTGTTTGAAACAAGCACAAGGGTACAAATGAGTCAACTTTCAATGTTATTGATATTTTTAGAATCTGTTCACATTTGTTTCTGAAATCCCCACAGATGTTGAACCTGATTCCCCGTAGTCAAGGGGTTTAAGATATTCATATATTTTGTTTGAAACAAGCACAATGGTACAAATGAGTCAACTTTCAATGTTATTGATATTTTATGTTAACTGTTATGAATCTTTCCTAACAAATACACCTGTTTGTAGATCTAAAGATAACCATTACAAGTCATTTTGTATCCCAAAATATTCTCTATTTGGCCCAGAGGTGAAGTACTTTATGTCACCTGTTGATGTCAAACTAAAACAAACTTTCCCCAACCAAAACAATTACCTTTTTTTTGTCTTTTTCATTGTAATGAGTTTTAGTAATGAAGTTTTTGGACCCCTTTGAAAAACGGCTTGTAGCAGACAAGGGCAATCCATCCCATGAGTGGAGAGTAAACAAATAAAATGAAATAACAGTAATGAAAAATCTATATACTATGATTCACCTCAGACCAACTTTTCTTGTTTTTTCCCCCAGTAACATTGTCTCTTTCCCTCCCTCTAAATTTAGTACACTAGTGCTAGTTCAACCAGAGAGGTGGGAAGGACATTTCTATTTCCATGTACTTGGCCCAGAACTCCTTTTTATGATGCGTTTGATGTTGGGATAGAGCAGAAATGGGAGCAGATTCGATGGAAACACATTATCGTCCAGTGAGAGTGAGAAGGGTGTTAAGATGATTTTTGTCTAAATTGAGTTATTATGCTTAGTTGCGTACCATCTTGTAGGTCAGAGCCCCCTCTATGGGATGCAACATTTTCAGATAGTGATGGTTTATTTTGTGAATATTCATCAAATTTATTAGAGAGCTACATTTATTTACTACGTGGCTTTCAAATTTTAAACATGATTTTTCCCAAAGTATAAAGAGTGACTCGGCGGCGCCCTTCTATTTCCAAACCAACAGTATAATGCTATCTCAGCATTTAATATCACTCTTCATAGAAATTGTCTGTTTTCCTTACCTGCGGTGAGACACATATCTGAAATTCGGCAGATAATTTTGGGCTAACATTGTTGCAGGAAAGAAGGATTTACAGTATCATGATTTACAATTACAAGGGTCTGTGACTGTACCAGTGACTGTACCAGTGAGGAAAGGGTATGCTTGTGTGTGTAATATTGCAGGAGTTTCGGTCTGAGTTTCAAGAAAAAGATATTCATTTGATTAGTTGCAATGTATTTTTTTTGTTGCTTACTGTTTGGTTTGAAATTTTGATGACTTGCTTAAATTGAGCACAATTACAATGTAGGTGCGCTTTAATTTTATTTACCCATTCCATAAATCATGCATTGTTGAAATAGCAAATTTGAATTCATTTTGCTGTATCTATACATTCTCTTTCTTTAGCCCCTGCACCAAATGAAATGAAGGAAGAAGAATGATTTAACCTGTTCCCAGCTAGATTTTGCAATCCCCATAGAGTTAACACAGGACCCTTTAGGTTCCTGTAGACAATGGCATACTTGCCAACTGTCCCTTTTTTATCGGAATTGTCCCGTTTTTTGAATTTTTTAGAAGTGTAAAATCGGGACGTCCCAATTTTTAAGTTAAAAAAAAATAATAATAATAATTATAATTTTTTTTTTTTTTTTTTTTTTGGAAACTTTACTTTACTTTACTTTATTAAATGTATAGAGACAACATTTAAACGTAAATCTGACCAAATCTTACCTAGTAATTTTGGAAGAATTATGAAAAATGGGTCGAGAATGCATTTAATACTCAAAAACGTCAAGGCCTGGACCCCTGTCGCAATGGACTTTGTGCTTGCAATGTGCACTTCCTGCACACTTGTGCAATTATGCTGCGACTTTGGACCCCCGGCCAATTTTGTCCCTCTTTCCAAAATTCAAATGTTGGCAAGTATGCAATGGGTTACCATCATTGGTTATTATTATAAACAGGATCTATAAAGGGACACTACCCATTACTACTATGATCCTGTTTCTACAAAATTGCGACCTAAAAACCGCACAATGCACACACACATCCACATGAGACCACATATCATCGTTGGGTGAGAGTGCTAAAGGGGCGTTAAGTCATCTTTCAGGCCAAATTGAGTTATGCATACCATCTTGAATATTTGCGCTTCCTCGGTTTGTTGCTAAATTATCAGATAATGATTATTGATAATATTTGAAATATGTATAAAGAAGTAAAAACAGCTACGTTTGGTTTGTACAGGGCTCCCAAATTTTGAACTTGATTATTCCCGAAGTACCAAAAGTGACTTACTGCCCTTCTCTTCCTCAACCGACGAATATTTTCACAACTTTTGCCTCAAAGGACCAAACCTCAACCCTAAGGGGAAGACGGTGATTACCATTATGATTGATTGCGATTACCCATCTGATGAGGTGGTCTATTCTCTCCCGTCTCTCTCAACCGCAGTATCTTCCCTGGAGATATAATGATATTTACATTTATAACGAAAGCAAAGAAGCTTTGAAACTTTGGAAAAGTGGGATCACAATTTATTAATTGTACGATAACTCTCATGCATGCACGCACTCACGCACATATATCCTGCATACCCACACACAAACACATACATACATATACATGAACTCATGCGCATACATACAGTATAATGTCTTATTTTGTACGAAAAGTGTTTACATGTACTACTTCTCTGAAGCCAGTGTTCTTTTACTTTCTTCATTTTCAATTTCACTGGTAAATTTATCTTCGCCAAATTAATTAATTTGCCTTTTAATTTTTCACCAACTCTTCAAGCATGCACATGTAAAGTTGTTCATCATTCTTACTGTTTTTGTGCATAACACCATAAACAGCAAATTTACCAAGTACCTTAATTGGGACAAGTGTCATTGATAAAAGCATACAGAGGGGAAATGTATATGTTTAGCTAACTTTTATATATATTTGTGTTATTTCTTTCCTTCCATTTATTGATAGAGAATTCATGGTTTTTGAGCAAAACAAACAATTGTCATTGGGGGATTCAAAAGAACAGGAAATAGATAGACGACACCGATAAGAATCTCCCATAGATCTAACAATCATCAGGAACCAAAGCGTAGAATATTAAGTTTAAAACCCATACAAATTGGTGCTAATCTTTTGAGAAAATAGAAGTTTACACTTCTTTAGCCCAATTTTAACCAATTTTAGATATGATTATTTTGTTAATAACCTAATAAAGTATTGTATAATCAAACTGTCTCGTTTCCATTGACTTGGTGTCAGCTTAGATTGCTTCCTCACCTGTTTCATTAACTAATTTCAGACTTGAAATGTATTGTTAACTCGTTAACCCCTTGCCTAGAGGAACCTGGTGGGATATGTACCAGTAAAAGGTTGATTAATGTCATCGTTAAATGAAGTATAGTTTAAGCAAATGATTGCTGATGATAACGAGAGTAAATTGGAGGCACTATATCAGTACCGTATTTGCTGGTGTATTAACCGCACCTTTTTTCACAAAAAAAAGGGGGTGCGGTTAATACACGACCGTATTAACCGCACTTTTTTCTTTTTATTTATTTATTTTTTATTTTATTTTATTTTTTATTTTTTTAGGGGTGCGGTTAATACACCGGAGCGGTTAATACACCGACAAATACGGTAAGTAATGGACCTCAAATATCCAACTTGAGCTCAATTAATCCATTCAAGACTATTTGATGTGGGTATAACATGCATTCTCCATTGACACAAGCCTGAATATTTTCGGGACCAGTCTAATTGGGCCCTGTTGCAGAAAGAGATACAATCGATTGTAAGTCGGAACATTTGTGTGTTTCAACCAATCAGATTAGTGCATTTAGAACACATGATCTGACTTACAATTAATTGTAACTTACCATCGATTGTATTTTTTTCTGCAACGGCGGGGGGGGGGGGGGGGGGGGGGGGGGGCCTGAACAGATTAGAAAAATATGATAATTTGATTACAAGCCTGTGAAGATGGATGTGTGTGCCATTCACACAACTCATGCTTGTAGAGGCAAACTCTCATATAACAAAAACAAAATTGAGTTAATAGGGTGGAACAGGTTGCATTCTGGAATAATTGCATGGATGGTGTTTTTTGACATTTATTTGCTTTTTCTTCTTTTATTTTGTGCCTTTAAATTAATTTGCAAAGCATTCACAGTCACTGAAGCCAATACTGCATCCTTCACATCATTTCAGCAGAGCCAGACTAGTATCTTTTCTTTTTTATTGTCACGTCTCGCCACCATATTTAAGTTTTTATTTTTAAATTTGTTTATGGGAACCCAATTAAAGCATTAAAATCCATCATGCATAAATGGAGTTTGCTTTTCATTCAAATAGTTTGAATTACCAGATATTGGTATTTTCCCCTCAGAGAAATAGATTAGAACAGATTGATCTTCTATACCTTTTCACATTGTAATTCCAGATTTAAACTGGTCCTCCCCTATTTCTAACCCACTTTAGAGACCAGTCTAACGTTAAATCGTTTGGTTTGTTTCAGAAACATTTCTAGATCTGAAAAGGGGGTCAGGATAATTGTACTGTTCCTCACCTAGACCATTTCAAGTTATCAATATGAGTAATTCAGATAAATTTGTCATTTGATATGAAAAGGGAGTTGAGATTTGTCCTGTATTATTCTATTACTGGACCACCTGAAACCAGTCACACTTCAGACCACAATAGGTGATTCAGACCCAGATTAACTATTATGGAAAGAGCATTTTGTGCACTATTATTGAATCACATAGGCAATTAAGTTGTATTTTCAGATTAGTCTGGGTGATTCAGATCCATTTTAGCAGTAGCTTCATTTTCTATATGAAAAGGGTGAAATAGATTTGTGTTTACATTGTTTTTCTTTGCCTTTCATTTGTTGACACCCTAACCTACTTATTGGCAATCCTATACAAATCATCAATGACAGGAGTGTTACATCCTAGGGGCATTTCACAAAGATTCAAAGTGGAACTTAACTCTAAGTTGGACCTAACTATTATGGAAAGCCATTAGTTCTCTGTAAAATTGTTGAAACATTTCTTTTTTAAAGGCATACATTTTTATACGAAAACAGTAATATCTGTTATTATCAAAGAGCCTTGAATTTATTAATATAATTTTTGTTGGAAGTCTCATATACTTGTATTTTTATGCTTTTGAATATGTTCAATTCCAAAGCTACAAATGGCTTTCCATAATTGTGAGGTCCAACTTTGAGTTAGGTTCAACAATAGTATCTTTGTGAAACACCCCCTGGTGAAGATGCTTTCAAAAAGTCCTCTGTCAAAACAACTACAAGTTGCAATGAATCTTTGTCTGCCCAAGGCATCAGCTGGAAAAAGAAATCAGACCATTATCACATCAAAGTCTGAAAATTACAAATTGAAGAGCTATAGGTTTGATTTGTGCCATGTAGGTCACAGGTTTAGGATATCCCATTGCCCAAACTCCCACACTGATGGCACTTTTAGCCAATCCTCGAATTTCTGAGACTAAATTCTTGTCACACACTATTCAGATTTTGAAAATTTAGATTGTTGATTAGCACAAGTCAAGGCAGAATACAAATACAGTCAACCTGTCTATAGCAGCCAACCTGCCTAATGTGACCATCAAACGTTTCTTCTGCAGAGGAAAACAATGTTATAGAACCTGGCTATAGCTGTCACCTGCCTACAGTGGCCACTTTTCTTGTTTCCCTTGGATGGTCAGTCACTATACACAGATTTGACTGTACATGTGTTTGTCTTTCAAGCAAAGGCCACCATCCCATACCACACTGGCAACTGTCTACTACTGTCTACTGTCTTCTCAATGCCCATGAGCCGCTTGGAAGGAATGCTCCCCATGGAGTGGAGATGGTGCACACAATGCGTGCAGGTTTGCATTGTATCCTATGACCGGGGATAATATTATTTCAAGTGTTTGAGTCAGATGATCGAGGGACGCTTTTAAAAAGAAAAGGACATTTTGTCCTTTCTTTAAAGGTGAAGTGGTGAACCCCTTGAAAACATAAGTAAAACACTTGTTATCAAGATAATCTTTCCCACAAACTATCCTGCAGTAATATTTTTTACAGTGTAAAATGCAGTAAAATAAACAGCAACTTTATTTATTTTCCATATTGCAAGAGAACGTTTCAAGAAGACTTTAAACAAAGATTATCTTTGTTCCTTTTTCATATAATACATAAGCTGCTGCAATAAATTGTCAATTTAATATATATGATATATTTGCTATTGTTCAAAATGAAACGGGCCGTTTATATAGTTATATATGCAGAGTCAACATGTATACACATTGTAGATTCAGATCTTTACAACTACTGATTAGCTGACATCAAGGCACTTTCAGCCAGTAACTTTTCTCTTTACTTTTAATATATTCTGTTATTTTATGATTATATTCATTTATTAATTTATACATTTATCACTTCTATAAAAATACATTTTTTATGGGACAGACCACAGAGAATTGTCCAAAGTTTAAGGCACTAACCAAGGTTGATCACCTATTTTCTATCTCGTATAGATAAAAGGGTTTATAAATGGTTCTAATACAGACCTTTATAAAATGTTTTGTTATCACTCCTTTTCAGAAGCCGTCAAGGTAATAAAAATATTAATATGGTCATTTACTTCTATGTAAAGACACTGAATAAATAAGAATAAGTTTGATTTGAGTAGTTTTAGTGATTGATTACAATCAGAAACAAATACTATAACTTTTTTATAATACCCTAGATTGATTAAATAGCTCATAAACTCTTGGTTTTCTTTTCTTTAGAGAATAATTGTAAATTGTGAATTTCAAGTACATACAAATCAATGACAATATTGAAAATATACCTTTGTTGTGTTTTTGTTATTATATTGGAGCTTTATAGACCTTTGTGGTTTTCAATTGTACCTTTTATGTATCTTTTTGAAAAGATTTCAAGTTCAGAAGGGCATATTTATTTTTATCACGGACATAAATGCATATAGATTACAATCAACATTTACCTAAACCTTTCAAATATGTTCACTTTTTAAGAACATGCTCATGTTTTTGCTACTTAAATACTCAAAGAATAAATTTCAGCAATTAAAGGATTTAATCTAGTAATATTGTCAAAAATATCAAAACTTACTCGGAACTCTAGCAGTTCTCACATACCTCATTGTATTTGTATTACCAATAGAAGCATGGAACAGCTTTCGGTTTGCAAATTTCTCTTTCGTTATAAAGGTATGTTAAATTGAAGTGTTTAGATTAATAATTATCTAGGAGTACAAAGTCAGTGCAATGAGTAACAAATATTCCCATACAATTTGGCTCATATATCTCATATGTCATTCATTTACAATAGTTTTTTTTCACACACCACATGCACACATCACTAGGTGGACATATCAGACCACTGATCTTATGTTTTAACGGCTGCTTTTTGAATGATAACAGGCTTCTCACTAAGCCGTCTGTAAGTTACGGGCATGGGGGAGTTAGTGCAAGTTTTGATTACTTACATGATCAGTTTGATCAGAACTGTACTATCCCGTTAATGACAGTGACAAAACTAATATCTTTTCCTAATGTAGCACATTTGGACAAGTAATGTATGATTTCAGGTGGACTAGAAACCTGCCTAGCTGGGAAAGTCAGAAAATAAAGTTCAGAAAATAGAGCTCCGGATTTAGTTCAATTAATCTGTTCAAGATTTGTGTATACCTAATCAGCAAACAATGACAAGGATCTTTTCTTTTTTTAACTGAATGTAAACATATTTCTATGTTTCAATGCGCACATTAATAATGTATGTTTGCATTTCCTTTCGTTTTGTATGTAATGTATATATTCATCCAAGTCAGTAGTGCATGCCGTTCAGTGGTTTTGTGGTTTTTAATTAGTTGTCCAGCCAACTATGACATGTTTGTAATCATGTTTGACAAATAATTGAACCGATTTTGTAGGTAAATGTATGTGATTATGGGGAGGAAGAGTGCATAAGTGAGGACTCATGTAAAGAGTTGGTTCTAAAAGTAATTTGCCTCTAAATCGACACCCATTTGGTCTACTATCAAATTGGAATTCAGAGGATTAGGATTATGATTAAGATTTGACATTGAGGATTAGCCAGTGTTTGATGGGTGAAGTTATACAGGGTGGTGAAAAAAAAAAATGGAATAGGATACTTGCCATAATAAAGAAACATGATGACTAGGTTCTTGGTTCTTGATATAATTTTTCTTTGTCCCTTGAACCTAGTCATCATGTTTCTTTATCATGGCAAGTATCCCGTTCCGTTTTGGGGGGCCACCCTGTATAGGAGTTGTGGAAACGGAAGTTCAGGCATCATGTAGTAGACAAAATTAGACTTAGACCAAATGGATGTGGAGTATTGGCAAGTGATCAAACTAAAAGTTACCACATGTCTGTGATTGGTATTCATCTATTTCATACCCTGATAGCAAAAACTGGTAAAAAGTCTTATTTACGTCTTGTATTAAGTTTCAAAGACGACATAACTTTGCGTCAATAAGACGTAAACTTGCCGTGTACACGTTATGACATCAGAATAAGGTCGTCCTTACAACAAAAATTATAACTGAAACAATACTCTTTGAAAAACGTCATAGTGATGTCGTAGTAACATTGTTCATACAACGTACAGTGTGTTTACCAGTTTACAGGAAAACAATTTGTCACTAGTTCTATATCTTATGAAGAAAGCAGACATCATATTCATAGACTCAGACTTATCGCCGAAATGTATGGCCAATAGTTTGCTTCAATTGTGTAATCGTTTGCTATAAGGATATGCTTAGGTAATACATTTATGTGCACGAACTTAGAATATAAATGCATATATTTCTTCTTGATTCCAATGTAGTCAATTGCACAAGGAAAGAGCAAAAGTGGCATATGTTATATAGTCACCTCCCAATATTATTCTGAGGACTTTTTTTTTAATTTGTTCTAAATTTAATATTTGCTCTTGAGTAATATTTCCATTAAAAACCAGGACGCAATAATTAAGTACTAGTCTTATGTATATAGTTAAAATATCATTTAGATGATAACATTGTAGACTTAGATTGTTTCTTTATGTATGTCATATGACAAATACTCATATATACTTGCAGTTTAGTACCTTGAATTTTGGTAAAATATTGATGTTAAACTTGTAATACGTACATTATTATTCATTTTAAAATTATGCTTATTAATTTCAATTGAAATATCAATATGACTAAGAATAGTCTTGCTCTCATATAATAATGATTTCACAAAGGTATTCAGCTGATAGGTATAGTTACTTAATGATAAATATATTGTAATGAATTAATTGCTTGGTGATTAATAACTTAGAACAGTTCCAATTATGAATTACTTTATATCACTTATATAGTTATGAATTACTGTATACAATTCATTGTTGATTAGCAATTATGCACAATGATTTGATAGTTGTTCTTTGTGTAGTGTAGTTTTGTTTATCTTATAGTGATTTAGAGTTTTGTAAATGTTGTACTTATTCATTTGAATTTGAATGTAGCAGTTGCTATATTGTATATTTTGATGTTCAATGTACACTGATCCTTTCAGCACTGCTGCTGATCAGTTTGAAATGTATACCAAAATAAATAAATAAATACATGTACATAAACACATACATGCACATACATACACAACAATGCAGGAATAAATGTTTTATTTAGGGGGCTACTTTTTCAATCTGACGGATATCACAAAATATTTAACATAGTATACCCTATGGTAATTTCAGGGACTACCTACTGAATTTTGAGGGCTATTTCGAAAATTAGGGGGCAAAATCGCCCTCAGCCCCTGTATATTTCTTACCCTGATACACAAACTACCCACTAATATCGACTAGTAAACTTGTATCATACCTACTTCAGTGCATTTTATCTGCACAATAGTTTTCAACTTTTAAGGTAGACCATTGCATAGTTACTGCTTTAAATTCTGACATTGCATTTTTCAATTAAATATGTTCATAGAGTGCTGACAAATCCTATTCTTTGCCCTAAAACATTTGTTTGTGAATGTAGTATTTTAATCCTATTGGTTCATAGATATTGTATCTCCCATAGAGTTAATGCATGGTACATAATGCTCTGGCAAGCAATAGGTTAACTTCGTTAATTTCTTGTAATACATATTTTTGTTGTAAATTTACCTTTAGGCTCCATATAATATCAGGTAGAAGGCTCTATCGCTCACATCCCAGATAGGAATGCGACGATCGTGAGATAGAATTGTTAGCGAAGAAAAATAACCCATTGTTGAAGTAAGTGGACTGGTGACTGGTGGCTTTACCCGACAAGAGACCATTGAGGGAATTCTGTCTATTCAAGGGCCCCTGATTAGAATCTCAGATTAATGAGATATGAAATAACATAGAATGCATGGCACAATAAGGTTGTCTGTAATGCTGAAAAACACTTTGGTTGAGCGTTTACAACACTTTGGCTGTGCATTTATAGCACTTTGGTTGTGCATTTACAACACTTTGGTTGTGGATTTATAACACTTTGGTTGTGTATTGCAGTCTAGGGGGCTGTTGCATAAAGAGTTGCGATCAATCGTGAAGATGTGATTAATTGCAAGTCAGATAATATGCCTAAATGCGCAAATCTGATTGGCTCAGGTGCACGTTTTTTCTGACTTGGGATTAATTGCAACGTTGCAATGGATCGCAACTATTTATGCAACTCACCCCCTAGTCCTAGACAGGTAAGTAACTAGGAAACACAATAATTAACTCCTTGAGTACCAAGCTCTCATTTTTGCTAGTTACAATACACACAAACGTTCAGAGTTAAACCACTGAAATTCTATATAGACCCTAGCTAGAAGATTTCTAGGACTGTTCCTGAATTGGTTAGAATATATTCAAACATAAAGAAAGAGATTGAATTTCAAAGGCAAAATAGGAGTTTAAAACATTGGAAAGTATACTTTTTTTTTAAGATGGTCATTTGTTTGTTTTTTTCTCCATGATCCATTTTCACCTGGCATTTCTTTCGTTGTTGTCTAGGTTGTATGGTACCATTATTATTTTTCCTCCTGGACTGCCATGAAAGTAGGCATGACCTCTGACTCCCAAGTAAATTGGCATGTCAAGGCAAATACCACAATGTATCCCATGCACTTTAGTCCAATAGGCCAGGACCCACTTCTTTTCCCATGTAGGCTTCTAGGCTTGTGTTTAGGTCTACACCAATTTTGTTGGCATTGCATTTGGTCTTTTAGAAAATGAAATTTGAAACTCCCATTTTCCGAACATAAAAAATGTCCCCTGATCTCAAGTTATCCCATTATCCCATAAGTCTCTAAACTGTGCCTTCGATCATAGACCAACTGAGATGTAGACCAACTGCAATGTAGACCAAATGAGATGCAGACCAAATGGGACGTAGACCAAATGAGTGAAGACCGACCTGATGCACTGGACCTCCTTGAAGATTCCCAGGGGAACAGGTTAAGTGTGGACCCACTTCCCTTTTCTCTATAACACCCACCTGTCACCCCAGTCCATCCCTGGTTCAGATTAACCTGCTTCCATCCACCATGTTTCCACATCACACAAACAACAAACCAGGTATCAGGACAGGAAACCCCAGCCCATTTTCCATCTCTCAGTGTGATCAAGGAACTCCTTTGTATTATTCCCAGGGAATCCAGCCTTGTGTGGACCCACTTTATCTTTCCCTTTATAACCCCCACCTATCACCCCAGTTATCCAGTCCAAATCCAGACCCTGTGTCCACATCACACAAACAACATAACAATATCAGGCGGGTAATCCTAGCCCATCTCCAGCTCTTAGTTTGCTAACTGCCTTAAGTGCGTATCTCACCGGCGGAGACGTCGCCGCGACTGATCGGTCGCGGCGACTCAGGAGACCCGAAAATGGTTTGCAATCTCACCAAGCTTAAGTCTCGGAGACGTCTCCGCGACGTCTCGGAGACGTCTCCGCGACGTATCCATGGGAGCAGGAACAAACTGTACCAAATGATAAAGATCTCAGTCACATCTCTAAAGTGGGTCAAGCAACGTCTAGTGTCGCGGAGACGTCTCCGCAACGTCTCCTCTCAGTCGCCTTGGTCTCCAGTAGGTCGCGGCGACGTCTTCCCAGTCGCGGACAAAATTAGTCTCCGCGACTGATGGAGACGTCGCGGAGACGTCTCCGAGACCTGCTGGAGACTGAAAAAGTTTTCAAAAAAATCGAACATGTTTGATTTTCCCGCGACTCCTCGGAGACCCGGCTAGTCTCCAGGAGACGTCGCAGAGACGTCTCCCCGACCAGCAGAGACTGAGTCGCCAACTAGTCTCCAGCCCGGTGAGATACCACCGTTAGCGCTGATCAGTTGCCTCCTGCCCTGCGCGTTCCTTCTCTCCCCGCGCGTATTGCACATATTTATACGCATGTACGTAATCCTTGTACCAAACGGGTTGCGCGATCAGAGGGCATTGAGCGTTTAGTGGACCTGTAGCGATAGTGGAATGGATGCATATAGTGGGCTCTGCGCAGTATAAAACGTTCACAGTCTGAACTACCTCTTGGTATGACTTTGGGACTCCTTGGTATGATCCCCAGGGAATCAAGTCTAGTGTGGATGCACTTCCTCTCAGCCTGTATAACCCCCACCTGTCACCCCAGTTATCCAGTCTAGATCTAAACCCCTGTGTCCACGTCACACAAACAACATACCAGGTATCAGGACAGGAAACCCTAGCCCAATCTCCAGAGGCCACCTACTCCTATTACTGTCACTCTATCAATAGCCTCACATTTCCTCAAAAAATACCCCCAAGAAAGTCCTCCAAAAAAATGTGCTGGAATGCTTTTACTTGGTCTACCCTTGGTCTACCCTCTCATGCCCTCTCTTCTTTACTTCCTGAAAAAAAGGTTATTGTCACTTTTTCCTTTTTTCTATATATTTTTTTTTTTTGTGAGGGGGGGCTGCATACCATTCAGGCCAGGTTGTTTGTTATGAATGGAAGCTTACTCCCTGAGAAAGACCAGATGAAATGGTTTGTGCTCATTACTGTTACTCTAAACCTGCTACTAGTCCAGAGCCACACATTTGCTCTGGTGGTGATTATTGCTGGGTGGGTTTATCCGTCATGTTATCTGTCCTTTTAGTGAAAGCCATGGTGAAAGTTATTGTTGGGATCAGGTTTAGTATAACTATGGACCCTAGGGTCCACGGTATAACTATAAGGGTTAAGATTAGGGTTAGATATATATATTTGTTGGTTTATCAAATCTTAATAGCGGGGCAATTGTGTTGGGAATTGGAATGCTAGTCCAGATGCTAGCCCAAGCTTTACTCTTTTGAAAGATGACAGAAAATGTTCAGAAATTGCTTCTGATACAAGTATTTTTTATTTCATATTATATCTTGTATAGTAAGTTCCGCATGTAGCTCATAATAGAAGGTGTATGTGTAAGAGACATTGCTTATTGTTGTTTTTTGTGGAAGATCCATTTTATTGATATTAATAACGGTAGTGTCCTATTGTTTGTGTAAACTGTGTTTCAAACTGTGTTGGTCTTTAGTACTGTGTTGAGCGAGGTTGTGTAAAGTTACAACATTACGGATATTTGCACATCATTGCGTACTCTCACATGTTATGCGAAAACTCATTCACAAGCATATGAACATTACAAACTAATGTAATTTGATATCATTTGATACAAAAGCATTTATTTTTATTGCATACAAATGAATTGGGAAAAAGGACGACACAGTTCTGGTTTGAACTCATCGTACAATCCAGAAAATGAGCAATTCATGATTCATAATGATTACAAAACTATTATCATTTGAAAAGATGCTGTTGATGCTTCGCTGCCACGTACATCAGATGTCGATGACCGACAAATGTTTAGTTGTGAAATTCTAGATATAGAGTGGTTTCAAATTCAATGGGGCATATTCCTTTTCTTTCTCGTATCAATTCAATGACATTATATACCCCCCTGTTCATTATTTGCATGAATTGCGATGCATTAATCATCATTGTGCGGTTTCCTACATCATCATAGACCAACCCAAGCTTTCAAACAAAACAAAAATAAAATACTGGATGGTTTGGAGATTGATCTGGGAAGGAAGTGAAGTGAAGCGTCATGTTTAATATTGTTAGCATTGTAAAGCGACGACCCCTAACATCAATAGTTGTCTGCCTCTTTCACTCTGTGCAACCTGACTTCAAATTGTTTGTAAATTGGAGTTCAAAAAACTCATTACGGCGGCGTGTATAGGGAGAGCGCCCAGAATAGGATCCTAATGTCCCTTCTCTACGTGCTTGCCGTATTTCATTCAGCAACAAGTGCATGCAAGGATTGTGTACAACTCCCACGTGGTCCGGTTTTCCTGTGCTAAAAGTTAAAACTATAGGAAAAGGTGCATGCCCTGCACCTTCCACCCAAAGCAACAACCCTCCTTCTAATTCTATCCATTTTCGTTTCATTCGTCAATTATGGTCACTTATTGGTTAATTTGGTGAATGGCTTCATGGGGTTCCTCCATTGTCTAATCTTTGGAAATTCACACAGAGAAAAACAACCTCCTTCTCATATCACTCATAAGTTACCTTTAGCATTTCTTGCTACAAATCTTGTTTGATAGGATCCCCCCCCCCCCCATCTCTATGAAAACAATCAGTCTCCCAACTTCGTATCCATACAATAGAACATACCTGAGGCTAATACAGTATGATACAAAGCCAAAGAGAGATGAGTGTGTGATAAACATTGTTTTTGTTTTTTCTGACGAAGCCCGAAGTCTTTGAAGTTGTTTTTATTCTCGTATTGTTTGAGCTGTTGAAACCGTACAAAATACATATCATTCAGTTGAGCGATGTGGCTGAGATTGCATCAATTGGTAATTTATCACTATGTATGTATTGTATTTGTAAAAAACCTATTAACGTGTTCCCTACTACTCCTAGATTGTGCAATCTCTATAGAGTTGGGCTTTCCAGGTTCCCGGTACGTAGAGGCTTAAAGCAGCCAAGACGGGGATTTTTGTGAAAGAAAAACAGCGTTGAATTGAATCACAGCAAACAATGATGAAAATAAATGGAAGCATTTCCATTTTGGTGCAGGTTCATTCTTTGAAACCATGGATGATGAATGAATGGGTACCAGTGGTCCTTAGGAAAAGCCTCTTGTCAGCATTTCCGAAGTTTTAATAACTTCATCTCTCTGATGTAGGATTTTCACTCCAGGGCAAACTGCTGATAACTATGGTGGTGGAACATTAAAGGGACTCAGTAACATTGTCCAAATCCTCAAAATCCAGTTGGAATTCTAGCTATTCCCTCATACCTTGTTGTATTTGTATTAACAATAAAAGCATGGGACAGGTCTCGGTTTTTTCGAATTTCCCTTTCGTTAAAAAAGATATTTACGATTGAAGTGTTCAGATGTTAAATTATCCACTGGATCGTTGAAACCGTGTACAAAGTCAGTGCAATGAGTTAGTGAACATCACTTCGCAATTTTGCTCATTTCTCGGCCATATAACGTCCATGTAACTTGAAATGTTCACACAATACCCAGTAGACATATCAGATAACAACAATATACATTGTATCAACCATTCATCACTGTTTGCACATGTCAACACAGTTACTAGATCCCTTTAAAAGCAAATTTTATTTATTAATGCCACTTGTTTTTTTGAAGTTATCCAGCGATCACTGTTGATTGAACTCGTTATTTTGAATGAGTTGACTATAAAACAGTCCAGCTCAGTGTGTAGGGTCTATTTTTATTTACAAGTACTCTCTGCTGCTTTTCTCTTTTATAGCTTTTTAGTCATAATTTGTCAATAATTTCAGAGAATGGAGAAAAAATCAAAGTCGTAAAATGGCACCTGTTATTGCTCCAATGAACTTTATGCATCTTGCTAACTTATTTACGGGACATTTAATGAGTGCCCATCAATCAGTAGACCAGCTCAACTGCAACCAACAGAGGATTTATTTTTAAAAGACTGAACTGTAGGTAATAAACATTTTTAAAAAGTAAATTAGAAGTGAAGGTAAAAATACTAGCCTGATTGAGAGGAACGATGTCTCAGCAGATTCATTATCGTTAAAAATAAAATACTGATGGTCAAAAATGCCAATGAATATGATGTTTATATATGATGTTTTTTCCCCCATGCTTGTAAAGGCAGGAGGAAAGTAAAGATGCATCACAAATGATGTGGTATGTGTTACCAAGGAGGAATTAGTACATATTTTACTATGAACATATCAGGGAGGTGGTATATGTTACTCATCATAATGCAGCACATATAATTTCCAGCAAAGTCAGTTTTGACATTCGATCAAGTGTTTTCAAAAGCAGTGCATGTGTATGTTTTTATATCTCATGGTTAGCTCCTGGATAGTCACCGAATTTGGATTTTGTAGATATATCTTCAATCGAGACTAAGCTCATGATCTCAATATTATTATTAAATCTCAATAATGGTTTGAAAATTATGCTTCATGGCTTTCAAGATGTCTTAGAAGGGGGCTATAAGGAGAATGTGCATCATAACAAAATCAGAGGTCCCCAACATCAAATGTGTTTCATGTACTTACACATGAAATGCTGAATTGTTATTATCAGTACAGTCAAAATGGGAGGCATAATAAAGGAAAGTTTGAGTCATACCCTTGGTCATACCCACTCCATAAAATGTTTGATTTTATGAGATGGGGGTAGGAAGGAGGGGGGGGGGAGTAAGGAGGCATTATAACACAATGAAAGGAGGATGTCCTTGGAATTTATGGAGAAAATATTGCAGGAAATTGAGGTATAACGTTCCTGAGGTTCAGTGATGATAGAAAGGTGGTTTCTTGGCCCAATGAGACCCAGGTGGAATGGACCAGGTTATTCAGGTGGGATACTAGTAGTTTAGACCAGGATTTTTTGAGTGGGTTAGTTTGGACCAGGTTATTTGGGTGGGATAGTTTAGACCAGGATTTTGGAGTGAGTTAGTTTGGACCAGATTATTTGAGTGGGTTAGTTTGGACCAGGTTATTTGGGTGGGATAATTTAGACCAGGATTTTGAAGTGGGTTTTTAGTATGGACCAGTTTTGGGTGAGTTAGTTTGAACCAGGTTATTGCTAGTTTTGCCTGCCCCACATGTCTATGTGCCCACTCCAACCATGTTGCCTTACAAGTTACACATTTATAAGAATAATATAATCCATTCAAGCTGATTTGAATTTGGTAACGCACACATTCTCTATAGACCCCCAAGTCCAAATAATTGTGGGACAAATCCTGGACAGGTTAATTAAGCTATTCCATCCTAGATAGTATCATTCCTTCCTATAAAGTTACTGGTACTACACATAGTATTCTTGGTTCCCGCTGACAATATGATATTGATAATCACACTGACACACAATCAACGTTTTGCTGGCTTTCAACATCACGCCATCATGGTCATGTATCATTCTTTGTATCATCGTCCATGTATTCACCAATATTGATTGATTTCCTTGGCAATTACTGTCACATTTAGAATCTGTTGCAAGTATACTCTACGTTTTCTGTAACTTTGTTCTTGTGAATTGAAATTCATTGGTTTTTCATCAAACCCCCACTCCCTTCCATTGTAAGCAAGCTTCCATATTTTATGTGGTTTTGAGGCGTCCCCAAGGAATCTTTATATTTCTGCTTCTTCATTTTTTTTGTAATGGTTTCCTGTGATTTATGCCATAATTAAAGGTGAATTGAACTGCTTCCTATTATATCATATGCACCAGGGACCCATACTCAATTTCAAAACCCCAAACCCACAAAACCACCAGAAACAAAACGCTTATTTTTTTATTATTAAAGAATGAATGATTCCTCCTCTTTTCCTTTATTAAAAAAAAAAAACACCCCACCTTAATTCTCCCCACTCCTTCCTCATATTTTATTTTTGGATGGGGGTAATTGTTTTGAAATTGATATCCTCTAAAATGTGTGCTGGTTTATTTACCACAGGCTCTTTAAAAAAATGACTCAGAAACTTGCCCTTTAATTACTGTACTTAGCCTGTATATATAATTCTGTGAAATTATGTTGACCATATTCTGAAATTAATAGTTGTAGCTTTGGGAGGCATTTTGTGCACTTAATTAATGACATGCATGCCACATAATATCCACAAATTGAAATTGTCCAAACTTGCACATCTCTTTTACACTTACATTTTTAAAGAAACGTTTTAGAGAAGCGCTTTGTGTATGAAAGGGTGATAGAATTGGTGTGAGTAAGCAGGCCACATCCTGAAGTATAACACTTCAATTTATTAGTGGAAATTAGTATTGTGAAGAAAAAAACACCCTTTTATGTTTATTTTGCTCTCATTTGGCCCCAAATGATGTATCATTTTCTCTCATCCTCTCTCTCTCCAGCCAGTGGCATAGCAAATAAACCTTTTCATGTGTATTCTTCTCTAATTTGCTGTTAATAGCCCCAAATAATATCTAATCCTCCCTCCCCCCCCCCCCCCCCCCCCAATCCTATCTTCCTTCATCCCTCTCTCAGGATGTGATAATGCAACCCCTGCAGGGGGTGAGAGCTGGACCATGATTCAAGACCAGTCCTAGTTCCACTGATCTCTAGATAGCCATGGATACACCTTTATGGTTGAATCAGCAAAGTAGGAAATGTGTGTAGCTACACTCTTTTTCATATTATGTTATTCTGGCATATTGATATCAATGAGTTAGAGCCAATGATCCCATTTACCCTGGTGACTGGGCTGGGCCAGGTTTGACCCCCTCGGCCCTGTTCAATCTTCTGGTCAGATTAGTCCTGGGTGCTTTGATGAAAAGCAAATCACTCCTCAACCCCAACATTGCATTGTGGATCCAATAATCCGACACCCTGAGCTACCCATTCAGAGCTTGTGCTAATAATAACCACGTCTATTATGAAAATATGGGGGGTGGAGGGTTCTGAAAATTGAGCATTCAATAGAGCAAGGAGGGGTTAATTTCACACCATGATGCATGCAGCGACATTAAAAATATAGTCAACTCATACATTGTTGTTTTACAAATATTATTAATTTGATTATCTATAATATTGATTGGAGATTTAAGAATTTGTTGGGCATCAACCAAAGGCTATAGAAATTAACCTCTTTTGTGTGGTGGTGTTATAGCACAACAGAGTCCCTTCTTTTTAAAAATTGCTTTCAAGTTTCAGTGAAATATTGATTCACATTTTAGATGACTATTAATACTTAAGGGGTGTACATGTGATCAACACTATTTTAGTCATTATAGTTTTAATGTTTCATTTGAAAACATTGTTCGAAAGGAAGGAATTGAGTACTAGCTATTAATTTCATAGGGAAATCTAGCTGTAGAGGGAGAGTGGAGGAAATAGAGTTTTTTTTTTTAAACAGAGGGGAAAAAATGCATTGCCCATGGAGGTGCGTGAATAATTATTGGAGAAAAGTTTTGGGTGAGGTCGTTCACCGCACAGCCACGGGCAAGCATTGGTGGCAAGCCAGGGAATTCCATCACAATAATAATAAGGTTGTAAAGTGAGAAAATGTCTCAAGATTGTTTTCATCTCTCATGCTTTATCTCCCCCTCTCTTCCTCATTCTCCTTCACTCTCCCTCACTCTTCTGCTTTTTCATCATCTCCCCTCTTTCTCTCTCTCCCTCATTATATATTCCTCTCTCTTACGCCTGTTTCTTCTCATAACATCTCAGCCATGCATTATTGTTCCCCCTTTTATTCTTGAGTTTACAAAAAGCTCACACTTGCCCAGTGGTTTGTTTGTTTTCCACAGGTTTCCACCATAAATCTCATTCACAAATTTTGTGCCGCCCTTCTCCTCTGTCATGTGATTTCGCTCTTTATTATCGTAGGCAAGTAGTTTTTTAGATTTTCAACGATCTGATTGAGGTGCAGGTTTACAAGAACGTGCTAGCGAGTAGCGTGGTTGTTTGCTATGGACGTTTGGGGACCACGGATGTAAACATACAATGTGAACGTGCTGTGTCCCCTCCAAGGGCACGCCAGTTCAAGAGAGTACTGAACAGGATCTAACAGTAACAGGTCCTGGTGGTGTTCACACTTCGTCTTTGAAACAATATATGAAGTTTGAAGTTTATTAACAACAACAAAAACAATATCATATGTACATTATAAGATACATCCAAGACAAATTATTAAAATACGAACTGTAAACGATTATTTCATATTTATACAAAAGTTAAAATTGTTGATATGTTGATGATTTATCCAGATTTCATGGAGGAGTGATGTTCCCCCTCAAAGAGGGCGAGGAGGACTGGAGCCCCACCCACCCCCCCCCCCCCCCCCCCCCTTAGTTTTGAAAGTGGCAATATTTTTGGGGAAAGCACTCAAAATTTGGGCAAAGCCTTTTCATATTCAGGCAAACTTGTATATATTATTTTGGCAAAGTCATCACAAATTATACCTCTTTTGGGGCAGCTAAGTTATGGGAATCCTTTTTTGTAATTATAAATGGTTACTTGTAATTTTACTTGTGAGAGTGAGTGCGAGAGTGAGAACTCGCCCCAAGTTCTGGTAAAGTCTTTTGTATTGTAATTGTGTGTGCGCTCGTTTCCCCACTTCCTGTCCAGCGAGCCATTTACAACAAGGAATATTCACGCGTGCGGAGGAGCCACGATGTCTGCAGAGCCTCTATAAACTCTCTAAACTTAACGGTTAAATCTAACACCCCTCGTTCTTGCTTCATTTCACTTCACAAGAAACCTCACTGATCGCGGGGAGCACCAATTTGTGGTCGGGGAATGTGTTGAAAACCGCTCGTGCTACCAGTTTTATAATGCATTTTTTCCATTTGGCCTTATTTTCTTTTTCAACCCATTATTTACTATATGTTTGTCAAATATTCCACTTACGTTTAGACCGGAATATTGGTTTAACTCTACCCCCAAGTATTATGTTTTCACGGCATAAAAGTGATGTTAAAATACATTCCCCATACACGCAGTTCTTAGCGGGTTAATTGAACTTGAGCTAATGACAAGTTTTGTTATTGTTAGTAGAGGGATTTTTCCCTGTATTTGTGGTATGTTCTAGAAATGTTATAGTGAATAACAAACAAGTAAAATACAATTATTCAATAGCTTGGAGTGAAATGTGACAATTTTCTATCGTATAATTTCTAGATTGTTCACCTTGCAGAATTTCTACGAAGTGTGTATTAAGTTGTAACCATATTGCTAACCTTTAACAAAAATATTCAGAGGTATTTTTGTTGATTGATTGATATCTAATGTTTAATTGCTTCCTGGCAAAAAAAGTTTCAACTATTGTTACTTAATAAATAATTGAGAGGGAAAAAAAGAAAAAAAAAGTGTTCATCCACATCACTATAGTATCATTTCAGCTTGTCACATTCAATAACTTTCTAAATTTAGATCTTTACCGTATCCATGCGAGTAGATTACTGCGCATTATATGACAAATATGAGAAGTTTTAGAATCAGGATTTACCCAATCCCAAACTCCTGACGAATCAAGTTGCGATGGTTTCAACACGCTAATAACCTAGGTGGAGATAAGACGCTTGTGATGACATACCAGAAGGAACTGATTTATCACCCTGATCCCAATCTGCTATTTTCGATTTCAGAACGGGGAATATCATATTTCAACGTTTCCATGGAAGTACCGAGTTAGCTCAGAAACTTCCATCTTTTGCCGTTAACGTTAACGAGGAAGGGAGGAGGAAATATAAGAGTAGAGTTTGGCTCTACGCTCGCTCGCTCGCTCGCATTACGTCCAATAATACAATTTGGTAGAATTCCTCTCCATTTGCGTCAGTTTACAAACCTGGAAAGTTCTCCCCCAGGATTGGCTGATTACATCAAACTTTAAGTGAAAACAGACTCCCTACAAGGAATTTGCCCCCGGGCAGTGCAGAGTCATATTTTCTTCTCCGCAAAAAAATATATATTACAAATTAATAAAACAAAACAAATGAAATAAAACTTAATGCAAAAATACTGCTGAATAAAAAAACTTGTCAGAGTATGTTGGCGAATCACTGAATTGTTTAGACTTCATCAAATAGTATATGCTAAAATAAAATAAAAATCTAGAGCAGAAATAATTGACTAGTTTTAAAAATGCATAATACAATGACCAGAAGAGCCTATTCCACTTCATTAATTCGCTCTAATTTGATGAATGTTTTGAAACTGAAATGTTACATGAAATACAAAACTGTATGAATAAAGCAGAAACTGGGATGGAAATGGCAGCACTGGTTATTTTTGTCAACGTCTGTTTTTTCTCAGTCTTCATATAAATGAGTATGAATGGAGGAAAAAGAGCGAGACCTTACCCCCTGGCTTACATTATTGACTAAATAATTACATTACCTGCTATAAACTGCTGAAGAAATGAGAAAGATCTGAGAATAATAGAGCACTTTTTGGAACTATTTTGATAATTATTGTAAGCAATCTGACTCCAGATCATAAAGGGCTTCTCATTAATATTGAAAATTATTAAAATTCAATAACTGCATCCTTGCGTTATTTTAAATGGCCCTCACTTCAGCCTTCTGTGTGCTGTGAGACAAACCTCGCAACCAACCGCAATAATTGCAAGGGAATATCCATTCATAACAGGAATTACTGAAATTACGCCGGCTCGAACGGACTCCAATTTGTTATCGTAATTAAGCGTTTTTTGTACTTGGCCGCATTTCTTTCTCGGAACCAGTTTGTAAAGTGCGGAGTCTACTTCCAAACAGGACACCTTGCAAACAAAATATGACCACTCCATACGTGTTGTTAAGACAGGTGGCGACTTAGTGAATAGCTTGGGGAGGGTCAAGGAATAGCCCCCCTTTACCCTTTACTGAAGAAAGAGGAGGGGGAAGCAAGCACGTGTAGGATATGTATTTTTTTGCCCAGCACCAAGAATATATGGCATCTATTAAACCCAACTGCTCTTTCATTTGAACCTGAACTGAAGAGCTTAGGGGTGAGGGGGTATGCCTACACTTCCCCGCCCTCCTCCCCCTTGCCAAAGAGAGAGGTGGAGGGGGTTAAGGGGGGGGGGGGGGGGAAGTAGAGAGGGGCTAGAAAGTATAACACAACAGAAGGAGAGGGTGGGGTGGTCAAAGATATTTTGAATGTGTTGTTTTTTGCCCAATAGTTATTTGCATCACTTGGGTCTCATCATCATGTGATATCTCATGTACCAACACCTCTGTTATTTGAACCTGAATAGCTTGGGGGATGAGGGGGGCGCAACAAAATTGGAAATATCCCCACTTTGCAACTGAAGAGGAGGAGGTCATGGAGAAGTTGCGGTGGGGGGGGTGGGGGCAACCGTATTTGAAATGTTATGTTTGCCCAGGAGTTGTTTGGATCACGTGAGTGAGTCCCATGAAATAGCATACCACAACACCCACCATTTTCATTTGAACCTCATTATCACTATCAGGACCTAAAAGTAACCCTCTCTGCTAGTGTCAAGAATGTACCAGGAAGTCTAAAGAAATACAGGAAGAAAAACAAAATAATATCTGGAATATGTTATTTTCCCCCGCTAGTCTCCCTAGACCCGTTTGCATCACGTGAGTCTCGTGATATGTAGCATACCACAACACCCACAATTTTTTCATTTGAACCTCATTATCAGGACTTACAAACCCTTACTGCTAGTGTCAGTCAGGCATGTACCAGAAAGTCCCAAGAATAGCGTGAATAAAAAAAGAAAACTTCCTCAGGCTCCACCTATTTTGATCCTTCAAGAGCAGAGGGTATTGACCTCCTTCACAGAGTGGGGGTTAAATTGGGTCTGGTGTCAGAATAGTGGTACTTGCCGCTTGGTCCACACTCATTCGGTCTAGTCCCATTTGGGTCTACTAGCAAAATCAGTATTTAGAGGCTTAGGATTAAGATTATGGATTGTGAGTAGGACATAGGTGTATGAATTAGGATTAGGGCTAGGTTTAGGGGTATGGGTCAAGTCTGGACTTGGGGGAAAATGGAAATTTCAGGCATCTTGTAGTAGACCAAAATGAGACGTTCACCAAATGGGTATAGACCAGGCAAGTCTAAACCCAGTTTGTTGCCTACTGTTAGAACTGTAATGTGTATAAAAAGTGATGTTTATACTATAATCATACTGTATGTAGAATTATGTTTATACTCAGAAAATTGCTAAAAGTGATTCAGCGTGACACATGATAGCTACAGTCAGGCAGGGAAGCCCTGGGGGTGTACAAGTAAAGCTAAGAATAATAACTACACACCACACTCATTTTCTTGTCAAAACTCTTGAGAGGTTGAGAAGCATGAATGTGTTGGTGGTGGTAAAGAAGGGTGTTTTTTTTTTGGAACTTGTTATATTATTGAATTTAAGCAGAAAGTTTGTAACTTAATATCCTGTGTTTATTTGTAGGCTGATTATGAGCATGAATGGCATGTTGTGATGAAGGTGTGCAACTTTCTTACAGTATTAAAGTATGTTTTACTCATATGCTTCATTCCATTAGCATTGCATTGGGGGGGGGGGGGGGGGGGGGGGTGTGGGGGTGCATTCAGGAAATTACTTTCTGAAGATAAAATGACAAAATCTTATAGACAAAAATACATACCGTATACAAGAACATAAGAAAAACATCAAAAAAGCACCTACGCTGATGGTATTCTTTATAGCACACTGATTCCAGTAGGCTCTAACTTATGTAATTTTTAAAAGTTGGTATGCCATTGTTTGTTACAAATATAAGCAGTAGCCTACTGTTAATATTATTTTCTAAAAAATCATTATCGATTATGAACAGATAATCATTATTAAGCATTTCTTTGCTACTGTGACTTTTACCGTTAAGCCCACCGCACATACACCACTAGATCCAATTCTGATCTGGTGAACAACTGTGTATCTGAACTGAACTATTAAAGCAAGACGTGCGTATTTCAAGGATGTAGTATAGTTCAGATCCTTAGTTGCTCATCTGATCAGATCGTGATCCGATTCTTATCCCATGAACAACTGCTTATCTGAACTAAAGTAAAAGCAAGACGTGTGTATTTGAAGCATGTAGTATAGTCCAGATCCTTATCATTCCTGGATCAGGATCAGGTCGTGTAGTGGTCCATGGGCTTTACTGAATGTCAAAACATTGAAATTCATTGGTCAAACTTTTACCAAGCATTGTTTGTCTCGCTCGGGCGATGATTCATTGTTACGCCTTCACGACAACACCTTCGCACGCATGCTGTTATTCTCCGGAATTGAATTAAGAAGTGATATCCTCCCAATATCCTTATTACTGTTTATACCTGTTTCCAGGAGAAGTAGATATTATAGTCTCATCTTACTTTCCCTGAAAAACCCTTACCCAAAATGGAAGCAATTTCCTCTTGGCATAACCAATTATAAAGAAAAGATAATGGAAGGCTTTGGCTAGTTTAAGATTAAGGTAAGATTGCAATTGGCTTTGCTGTTGGAATGGTGCAATCAAGGAGGTTTTATTTAAACCTCATTGGTGCAACCATGTATCATTATGTTATATACAACAGTTGTCATGCATGAGCAAGGAGGTTTTTAGTCCTTCTTGGAATGAGAATCAAATAGACAGAGAATGGGAAAACAGTCCCCAATTAATCCTCTGTTGTGATAGTTTGTGTGTGTTTGAGATGTTCTTCAGTATTCAACCCTTTGCTCAGGGAAAAAGAAGGGGGATTTCAGAGGCTACTTTTCAACCATTTCTGTGAGAAAAAAAGGCTCTATAAAATGTTATTTGCATTGAAATCTAGACAAATTTATTTCGGGGACTATATTGCCTCAAGCACCTGTGAAAATATGTCATTGCCTTCAATAGAACTTGACACTAACCAGTACTGTACCAAGTAAATAAGTAAGGGAAAACAAGCATTACCAATAGGACTATAGGAGCCACTCAGTTTTGAAGTGTTATGCTTATGTCTTGTGCCCCCTAACCACAGATATGAGATCTCACTGTCCGTCCCCTGGATGATCATCAGATTGACACTCACACCGCCAGTCCAGAGGAACAGGGGAACCCCCATGGTCCAGTTGCCACGGTTACGCTGCGGTCCGCCACCCACACCCACATGAGCATAGGAGCAACTCCCCCTTGCAACCTTCCTGGTGGTGAGTAAACTCGTCCCATCTTCACTTTATCATCATCATCATCATAGGCTAGCTTCCAGGCTCATTCGTTTTTTATCTGACTTTCTTACTCCCCATTCCCTCCATCTGTCCCTCTCCCACTCTCCTCCTTCCTTTCTCTCTTCCCTCTCCCTTTGTTTCTTTCTTGTTGCTTCATCTCCTCTGGTCTCCATATTGCTTGTTTTTTCCCATGATACCTCTCTTCCTTGTGAGGATATTGTATGTCTATATATATATTTGGATCCGTGTGAGATTTTAAAATACATTAAATTCTTCTTTTTTTTCCTGTGATATTCAACCGGTATTACTACTTTACTGTTCTCTAAACGGATCTTTAATATATACTCCGCAAAAAAAGAAACTGGACACTTGTATAAGTTGAAATATTTCATATTAATGTACGATAAAGTGTACATGATCATATATCAAATTAAAGGGAATTTAGTCCTCTACATGCAGGGTATAACTTAAAGGTGTAATCGCTCATGCATGAAATGCCATGGTCAATTAACAATAGCAAGGTCTGATTTCAAAAATAGCAAAACAATGGAGGACCACACCATTCGACTGAAATGATAGTAAGCGTTTCACTTAAAACAAGATGAGCGGGGCAAGTAAATTATGACATTATTCAACTTTATTGTTATGAACAAACTCTGGAAATACAAATTTGTCAATAAAACAGGGCCAGGTTATGAAAGCATTATCATACTGGTCTGTATTAGAGGCATGAAGTTTGTCTATTGCATGTGTCCCCTGCAATTTTAACCATATTTACCTAGAGAAATGTCATGTTAAAGACTGCCCAACTGTTTGACCAAGGGTGACTTCAGGTTTTGAAGATCTTTGGACTACGGTAGAATTCTTGAGAAGAATTTATACCATTTTCATGCTGAAATAAGGGCACAAACTGTGGTTTTGACTAATAAAGCTTTGCCATGGAATTCCCCATTTTTTTACTTTTTGATGAAAATAACACCTATAACGTTCACAATTTGTCTTCATTTATACTCTTTATTGAGATGAAGATAGAAAAGGTCACATTTGTAATGAAAAATATGCCATCTCATAAATATAGCGTTTTAGATTACGCTTATCAACATTTATATGGTTGAGTGGATGTTCCATTTTTGCTATTTTTGAAAACAGACCTTGGTGTGGTTAATTAACCGTGACAAGTCATGCATGAATGATTTCATCTGAATTTCATGCGAATATTGAAGAGGGTAATTTTATCTTTAATTTGAGATACAATATCATATATTTTATCGTTAATGAATACGAAATATTTGGTCTCATACAAGTGTCCAGTTTCTTTTTTTGCGGAGTATATATGCCACTGAAGATTCCTCTTGTTCAGTTTGCATGACTTAAAGTAACTCCTTGGTGAACTTTTTAAAAGAAAATGTTATTGTTTTTAAATAACAAAAACAAAGAACAACATTTGGACACTAAATAGTGAGAGGCTACATGGGTGAATTTCCCCTTTAATGTTTAACTTTAATTGCAAGATTGTTTGTTTTTACTATTTCTTTACTTCCAAATATGTTTTCCCCTCCGTACTTCCTTCGCGTGCTCGACTTGCTGTTCACAGACACGGTTTTATGACAGGAACGGGAAATGGATTACATAACCATGACAACAGTTGTGTTTTTATCTGGCGTTGCTTAATTCCACATTCGCGCTTTTGTATCCCAAGATTAGAAACATTTTAATACAGAAATCATCCATGCCTTTTCTTGAATTTTTCTGGTAAAATGTTTGCTAATTTAATGTTGCCTGTATGATGTAGGTCGAGGTGGAGTTACTCACTCTTGTTTTTCGCAAGTTTTTTTTGCACTTCTTGTATTCATACCAGGGAAGTGGAAGTCAAATGTCTCACCATTGATCTTTTATTCATCACTACATGACAAAATGAAATTAATGTGTGAAGCAAGAAATTTTTTCAAAACTAATTTTTTTTTTCTTTCTTTGGCTGTACAAATTGTTTAAAAGTGTTTGCCTGTGTTGCAGGCCTGTAAAGTAGGTCATAGGATGAGTGTCACACTCTTTTCCCACATTTTATTGAATTTATTGACATAAGCGCCGCACTCTTGATAATGATTGATCGCGACAAGTCAAATGTAATGAGCATGTGAAGCAAGCAATGTTTCAAAACATGATTTAATTCCGAGTACACAAGCCACATTGAGGGTCTAATTAGACTCATCTGTGCCAAACACAGGACACATACTACACATAAAAGTGGCTAATTTGTTTACGAGTGGTGTCAACATTGCTGCCATGGCAACAAAGAATGTGGTAGTTTTTATAAAGTGAAGTGCACATGTCTCCATTTGGTTTCAATGGTGCTGTCTCATTGTTAGTTGATCAGTGATTTTAATTAGTTGAGACAGCGAACATTTGCTGTGCCAAAGTAAAGGAAACATACTCGGGCAATTTTCATACGTGTGCTATCGCCCTTTTATCTCAGTCATTATCTGATGTACGAAGTTTGTCTTTTTTTTAATATAATGGGTCTGGAATTTGTTAAAGGAAGAAGGACATTTGATGATAATGACACTAAATCCTACTGCGGTCCATTGCGTGCCAGTTAAGCTACCCAGAGGGACAATACACTCACGATAAAAATACTAGGCTCCAAATTGGTAGCGGCTTACTCACTTGAAAAAAAGTGAAAGTTTTATTGCATGTGAATGGTAACTAGGGGATTATAGGCTAGATCAACTGATAAATTAATCATCCTTTGCTGTAGTGTAAGATCGTCACTTTTGTTAACGATATCCGCACTTGGAAAGGATCCAAGAGACTTTTTAAAATCTTCTTCTCGAGAAAAAAAAATGTTCCCTCGGTGATGTGGTTTCACTCAAAAGGTCATTAACAGAGAGCTACCTTTAATCATGCAGGGCTCAAAGTTAGCACTGAGGGTCACCAAAGTTATATTAATATCAATATCATATTAAAGGGATCTAGTAACTTTGTTGACATGTGCAAAAAGTGATGAAGGGTTGATGCAATGTTTATTGTTGTCATCTCATATGTCCACATGGTATTTTGTGAAAATTTCAAGTCAAATGGACATTGCATGGCCAAGTAATGAGCGAAAATGCAAAGTGATATTCACCTACTCACTGCACTCACTTTGTACACGGTAAGAAAAACTCAGCTCCACCTGAGTTTTTCTTATCTGAATACTTCAATCGTACATATCTTTGTAACGAAAGGGAAATTTGAAAAACCGAAACCGGTCCCATGATTTTATTGTTAATACGAATACAACAAGGTATGATGGAACCGCTAGAATTAAAATTTTATTGTGAGGATTTGGACAATGTTACTAAGTCCCTTTAATATTAATATTAATATCATATTTTACTTGCCCCACTGGGCAACCAAAATCAACAGACTTTTAAAAAGTTTTGATAAGCATTGAAAAGAGTTTTCTGGGAAGGAGCACCATAAATAGGGTCTTGAAGCTCTGGTAGTTTGAGCATAGACCTAGGTCTAGACTATGGTTTGAGCAAGGGTTTGAGCACCCACCCGTATGGCAATTTGGTGGTCTTGGGTTTGATTCCCATCAAAGCCCAATATTCGGTGCTCATGTTTATTTAAAAACTCAACATTAAAGGGGTAGTACAGTTTTGGTAAGGCTGAACTTAAGTAACCAAAACCTGCACAGTAACATTACAAACTAATAGTTATAACTCCACCATGCTCGAAAGGTATACAAAAATACAAACGACTAAGTAAAAAGCCTGTCATCATTAAAAAAGAGCCATTAAAACACAAGAGGGCGCTCTCTAAAAAGGCATTGGTTTTAACCATTTTTCGTACAAAATTATGCATGTGAGGTTTTGTTGAAATAATTATTAAATAGAGAAATCATCAAAAACTATTTAAAAACCGCTTTTGAAAATGTTTGAAAAAGTGTAAGCATTTTTTTATTTAAAAAAAAAATCATCAAATAAATTTGGGGCCCAAATTCATTACGATTAGATATGTTTATTGATATTTCAGCCATTTCTGAACCGATTTTGACCAAATAAAGTTTATTCTGCCATTAAAATTGCATGTTCTTTCAAATTCGACACT
Source organism: Echinarachnius parma (assembly GCA_037951105.1). Classification (NCBI taxonomy): domain Eukaryota; kingdom Metazoa; phylum Echinodermata; class Echinoidea; order Clypeasteroida; family Echinarachniidae; genus Echinarachnius; species Echinarachnius parma. Next base: position 391,246 of record JBAMJV010001734.1, read on the forward strand.
CACTTTTTCATTACCTCACAACAAAATTGTGTTGTGCAGTGTGCCCTCTCTACCAAAACTGAACTACCCCTTTAAAAATCGGTATTTCTTGCATTTTTGTATTTTCTTAATGTAGTATGATGTATGAATGAATAAATGTATGAATGATTGAATAAATGGTAAATAAATCACTGCCTTTTAGATGTGCTTTTTCAAGAGTTATTGAAATCATTCAAATACTTATTTTGAAACCCTTCAACACTGTGAATTGATTTAAGGTCTTGATGAGGAAGAAAAATAAAGCAATCAATCATGACCCAGAATATTGATAGATGAGACATTTAATTCAGTTTGTCAATGGCAAATGGATAAATAAAACAGACTCATTTCAACAATACCACCTGTTTTTAAGAGAGACTTGGAATGAAAATTCATAAATATGTTAACTTTGTGGAATATGATTTAAAAACCAGCATCACTTTGACTGAACAGGAATGGTTGAACAAAGACCATGCTTTATTTTGTTTATGGTTAAAATTGTCCAAATGTTAGCTGAAGTAAAATCTTAACTTTTTGACTGGGTATTTTTGTTTTGTTGATGAAAATAAAGAGAGCATATGAAATTGCAATCAAATTTCTTGTTGATTGCCTGATTCTGGTACAATAATTGTGTTTCATTCCTGTCAACAGCAAGTCCAGATATATCCATATTTGCTTGTCCTAGCCATTATTTTTTTCTCATTTAAAATGTCTGGTTAAAATAGTGGTTGTGATTCTGACTTGTTTCCACATTTCTGATATTAAGAAAAAAATTGTTAAGAGGAGAGAAGAGAAGAATATCTTATTTATTGATTAATATTTGTAGTAGTTATTTGTGACATGTTGCCTCTGTGGTTGCCAGATGTGAAGCACAGACATTAGTTGACAGTGAAAAAATACACGGGGGCTCGTGGCGATTTCGCCCCCGAAATGCCAAAAAGAGCCCCCCCCCCCCCCCCCAAAAAAAAATAATAATAATAATAAAAAATTAATTAATTAATTTAAAAAATAAATAAAGTAATACAAATTTGAAAAAATAAATAACATAAAAATAAATAAATTAAATTAAAAAACTTAAAAGAGCCCCTGTGAATTTGTTTTGAGTTCAATGCAAATAAAAATTTTGGAGTGTTATTTTCATGCAGTCAAGCGTGAAAAGTAGCCCCCGAAATATAAATTTTGTATTTTTTCCCCCTGTTAGTTGACTTTGGCAAAATGATGTATATATCGTTTTTGTCATAATTGTGTATGTATAATACAATATTTATATGTTTTTGTTTCTGTTTTTATGAATAATGTAACCATATAACTTGTAAATTTTTGAATAAAATAAAGTTCCCTGAATGGGGCAAAAGAAGAAACAAAATATATCGTTGCTGGACTTCTTACAGTTTTTTTTTTTAAAGATTGTTGTTACAAAAGTATTACAAGTTCAATCAATATCTTTATTAAAAGCAACACATATTCAAATGTGTGTTTAAAGCTTAGATATAATTATGTAAACTAAGTTATTGTTTGAAATGATATATTCTGTGTTAAAACCGGACATATTTGGAACACCCCTTTCACTTTTTACATAGAATATAAAAACAAAAAATAATATCTTCATAATTGTAGGTAAAAGATCATCTTTATCATGCTTTTGGATCTTAGAACCTATCCGAACATCATAACTCGGCTAGTTTGTGCGATCTACATAACACAGAGCCATTGGCCCGTATTCACAAAGGAGGTTTGTACAGTCCATGGTCTAAACCCCGGTTTACATCTATGGAATGCCAATTGTAAACTGATGGAGAGAGAATGTAAATTCCTTACTTGTTAACAATGTTGATGGTACACATTCTCTCTCCATCAGTTTACAATTGGCATTCCATAGATGTAAACCGGGGTTTAGACCATGGACTGTACAAACCTCCTTTGTGAATACGGGCCATTATGTGTGTTTCCCGCATGTATGTATGCAAGGTGTTTGTAAGATGGCACCGTGCTTCTGATTTACAAATGAAATGAAATTCGAAATGAAATGAAATTTGTTTATTGTCAATGATAATCAGTTCAATATTTATAATTTACGATAAATATATATATACATATATTACAGATAAATAATACATCTTGAAATTAATAATAAGAATTGACAAAAAGGGGTTAACAAAATAGCAAAATGATGATACAATTGGCACCATCATCATTAGAAATATTATATCACACCATTATTTTCTATAAAGTTGAGATAAATGTAGTGGTAATACACTGTGAAATGTTTATTCTAAGTATTTGATTGATCACAACTCCCAATCAATGTTGTTGTTATTGTTCTTGCTCTTGTTGTTGTTGCTGCTGTTAATATGATTGTTGTCATACTCGCATGTAAAAAATAATACGTTTTCATTTTCAGTGATGCATGATGTGGTTTCCTGTTCTGTATATGGGATAGGGAGTGGAATACGAGATTATATGAATTGCAGCTTGTCGTCCCTTTACATCGTTTACTTCTGAAACTGATACGACTTTTTTTGGCCACCCTGTTGGCTGAAAAGCATCCAGAAATTGCAGTTGGCAGCTTACATTGAAAACTTCTGCTCCAATTTAGCATCACTTCCCGTCATTGCGGGGGCATTAACCTGGCAGAATCAGAAGAGATTATTGCAATGATTTCCATTTCAAAAGTTGTTGAGGGTGTAATACTGTTCATTGCAGAGTGAGAGGGGGGGGGGGGGGGAGGGTGAGAAAGGAATGGATGGATTGTTATTGTGTGTACAGTGATATAGGGTGAGCATGCTGATTTAGGGGGATGCCAATTACTGGAAGGGACATTGTTACATACATTTTTTGTTTGTTTTGAAGAAAAAAAAGAAGAAAAAAGATTTCTTTATTGTTATTTTATTTATTTTTGTTTACATTTTTGTTGCGGGGGGGGGGGGGGCACACATGCCCCCTCCTTTTCCATAGCCACTGCATGTGTATATGAGTGAGAAAATGAGAGATAGAGATAGGGAGGAATGTTTTTTTTCTTCTTTTTTTTCTCAAAATATTAAGGGTAATTCCCCCCCCCCCCCCCCCCCCCCATAGCTATGTCACTGTTCTGGTGTATACATAATGAGTGAAAGAGTTAGAGATAGGCAAGAAATGAAGGAGCGAGAGATAGAAAGAAACAGATGAATTATATGTGTCATTGTGTGTAATACTATGAGTGAGAGAACGAGAGATAAGATAGGGAGGACAGGAAGAAAAGAGAGCAAGATTGAAGGATTGGATTATCATGGGGGGAAAAGGTCTACGTGGTGTAATGTTTTGGAGAATGCAACTGTTGCCACTCCTCTTCCTCTATGATACATCATCACATAATCAGTAAAGCATCATTTGATTTTGTGACAGTGACCTACTAAGCTTTCACCCTATAGGTCTATATATTCCTTCTTTTGTATCAAGAATACTTATATATGCTTGAGGTTGCTTGAGCCGCAGGAAATTGTACATCAATCGTGCGGGATCATATCAATCAGCCCGTGAGATTTATGGAACCGTAATGACTGGAAATGCCCTAAGGCAGGAAAGTAAACTGATCCACCCTTGATTAGTAGTGGGGAAAATCATTGCATGTTTGTTTACGTTTTTATGACAATTTTTGTTTTTGTACCGCAGCAAGCATTACCATGATGCTAATTATGTCTTACTTAATTTTGTCACAAATGCCTTTTTTTAATGTTTATTCTCATAAAACCATGACTATCTGGGGACTAATTCATAGATGGCTATCAAATCATCATTCGTTCATGAATCACTTGCTTTCCCAGCTTTGTATTTATAAATATACCACGAGGCTTGTCTATTTACTATTGTGTGAATTGGAATGGTTTATCTCTTATTTGATCACAAAGAGTGATCAGAGAAGTGGAAAATGTGAAAATTATTGAAAATAGAGTTCTTTCTTTGAAGAGGTAAAAAATATCGAATCAAACAGATAAGGAAAATATTTCCAAATCACCAAGTGATTTTGGTAACAGAAGTTGTGAAATGTTGCATTCATACTTTTACATTCGATGGTACAAAGAAAATACCACACAGGCATGCACACAATGAGGGTGCGGGTGAACTAAAACATGTTTACAGTCTGCATGTCCGTATTACCATTTTTGCCCTGACAAATATTCTTCTAGGGATCAAAAGTTAAGCTCTTTATTGATTCTCATCTTATTAGGCGATTGTGTAGTAGATAAGCAGTTTCCAGTAGTATTTTACTTAATTTTCTTCATTGACTTAATATTTCAACACTTTCCCTGCGAAAGCTTCTATGAAATCAAACGATTATATCAAACATTTTTGTTGAGGAAATAACTTTTAGGGATTTATGGGGAAAATACTTTTTCACAGGGAGGGAAATTACCTAAAGGATTTGTTCAGAAGCTATTTCCTGAGTGACCAATCTATCGAAAGCTAAGCTCTTTATTGATTCTCATCTTATTACACTGCCGATTGTGTAGTAGATAAGCAGTTTTCAGTAGCATTTTACTGGTAATTTTCTTCATTGACTTAATATTTCAACACTTTCCCTGCGAAAGCTTTTTTTGAGGAAATAAGTTTTTATGGATTTATGGGGAAAAGATTTTCCACAGTGAGGGAAATTACCTCAAGGATTTGTTCAGAAGCTATTTCCTGACCAGTCTATTCCTGGGAGAGTTGGTTCCTTGCCACACAGGATGTCACACCTGCAGTGAGAGATGGGTAGATAGATAGCCTTGAGTTGGTGATAATCCATCAAGATAATCTTCTTCTCTCTTGCCCTTCCCGTTCATGAACTTCACATCCTTCTTCTAATCAAGGATTAGACTGGTTCTTGGTTCTTCTTATCAAGGATTAGACTGGTTCTTGGTTCTTCTTATCAAGGATTAGACTGGTTCTTGGTTCTTCTTATCAAGGATTAGACTGGTTCTTGGTTCTTCTTATCAAGGATTAGACTGGTTCTCGGTTCTTCTTATCAAGGATTAGACTGGTTCTCGGTTCTTCTTATCAAGGATTAGACTGGTTCTTGGTTCTTCTTATCAAGGATTAGACTGGTTCTCGATTCTTCTTATCAAGGATTAGACTGGTTCTTGGTTCTTCTTATCAAGAATTAGACTGGTTCTTGGTTCTTCTTATCAAGGATTAGACTGGTTCTCGGTTCTTCTTATCAAGGATTAGACTGGTTCTTGGTTCTTCTTATCAAGGATTAGACTGGTTCTTGGTTCTTCTTATCAAGGATTAGACTGGTTCTCGGTTCCTCTTATCAAGGATTAGACTGGTTCTTGGTTCTTCTTATCAAGGATTAGACTGGTTCTTGGTTCTTCTTATTAAGGATTAGACTGGTTCTCGGTTCTTCTTATCAAGGATTAGACTGGTTCTTGGTTCTTGGGGAAAAGATTTCCCACAACTAGGGAAATTACCTCAAGGATTTGTTCAGAAGCTATTTCCTGACCGATCTATTCCTGGGAGAGTTGGTTCCTTGCCACACAGGATGTCACACCTGCAGTGAGAGATGGGTAGATAGATGGCCTTGAGTAGGTGATAATCCTTCAAGATAATCTTCTTCTTCTCTCTTGCCCTTCCCGTTCATGAACTTCACATCCTTCTTCTAATCAAGGATTAGACTGTGTATAGGCTCTGTTTTACTAGAAAGACTGGGACTGATGGACTGGAGGGAATAGGTAACTTTTCCCAAATTGACTAGTATCATTTGAAAGTCTTTTTCTTGTGCATTGTTGGTTTTCTCTTATTAATCAAAGAATGAATTGTATTTAGAAACTTGTTTTTGTTCTGAAGAGATGGCTTTCTAGAGGTGATACATAAACAATGTAGAGGCAGATAATGTGTGAACAATGTATGATCATTGTAACTTTGAAGATTGTCATGCGTGCTACACTGCAATTCGCCATTTTGAACTGGGCTAGATTTTACCAGGGAACATTCCCATTTCCCTGATTTTACGAACTGTTATTGCGAATAGTGCCAACCTGTTCACAAATCAAAGCTACCTTTAATGTGAGAAGACTTGAGAGTGGTTTACTATCAATAAACTGTTGCAACCTTCCAAATTTAAAACTAAGCTATTAAAGGAAAGGGTACAAATTTCCTCTCCCCAAGAGGATTTTTACTTGTATCCCATGATCTTGGCTATCTCAAGATCTCACTTAGCATGCAGAGAACCCATATATATAGTTTCTGTTCCTACAACGTAATGTTTTCTTCCTAAAAATTAAAAATCCCTGGAGGAGTTCAGATATGACATAGGCGGTGATTATCTGCTTTGGCGCTTTCCCCCTTTCACTCCATGCATGAAATATGTTTCCGATAAATACCTTCCACCTTCTTCAGGATATAATCCTTCTTTTCCCGCCCCCTCTTAAGTTTGTTAAGATTAAGTTAAATCTATCTATCTCTACATCTCCTTTTGCTTGTGTAAGCTTCGTCTTGTTATGGTATTGTCGTTTCCACTTTCTCTTTCGATCTTATAATAGAACTTTCTTGCCTTAGTTAAAGGGATCTAGTAACGTTGTTGACATGTGCAAATTGCGATTGGTCGCAAGCCAAAAAATATGCATGGGCATTTGAGCAAATCATATTTGTGCATTTAGGCGCATTTCTGGTACGGGATTAATCGCAACATTGCAAGTAATGGCAACTCTTTATGTAACCCCCCAGTGGTGGCACTTTTGAAGAGGAATTGAACACACAAACAATATTCAGGCCAAGTTCTGTTGAATGTTCATAACTGTCTTCTTGACCGACCTTGCACTTCACCGATTAATAATCCGTCCACTCATTTAGCATCTTGTCCTGAGTTTCCTGAGTTTCCTTTAAATAACACGCTGCACATGCTTTCTAGCTTCAATGCTCCAGTTTATTCAGAGATTTCCACTTTCACTTTTGATTTCACTTGTTCTGAAATTCACAGATTTTTTTTCGGTCTTCTCATTTGGCTTCTTGAATTAAAAACCCAGCTTTTTCCTGGGTTCAAGCACTTGGTTCAACTTTCCTCAAGTACAACGTATATCCTGTACTGGCTTCTTAATGGTAGCTTTTAGTGCCTGGATGTTTAAAATTCAGTGATTAATTTCACTTTCACTTTTACTCTCATTTGAGATATATTTAGAACATCCTCCCTTTGAGAGAACTCTCAGTTATTTCCTCCTTAAATGTAACAAAATTATCAGTTCAGGTTCTCATAAATGATATGTTTTTGCTAACTTTTCATTACAAATATTGCAAATTTGGTCACTTAAGGAAATATTTGTTTTAAACCGTGATTGTCAAAATTAACCTTGGCCCTGGGACCCAGGGCTACTCAAAATGAGCTTTACTAGATAGGCAACCAAATATAACATAATTTCTTAAACCAGCTTCAGGTTTTGGGCTAATAAAATTTGACAAATTTGGAAAAACAGGGTAAGAATTTATAGTAGATTCAGAACATCGCTACACTGTGAACGAATCAAACAACTATTATTAAAGAAACCTTTCAACAATGACAAATATAAGTACGGTATAAGGTAAATATAGATTAGACAGGGAGGAGAAAAGAAGTAAACAAGGTGATCAATTAAGAGAGCTCAATTAGGCACTCATCACTATAGCTCTTGATCCTTGATGAAATAGTTCTTATGGGTGAGAGGAAACGGGATCACTCATGAGGTGCAGGAGATGAGATGAGATAGAGGGGGGTACACACAAACCCCCCTGATGCACTCCAGTGCCAAAAAAAACAGGGCCCAGTAGTCTAGTGTCCAGACACATTTGTATACGACCAGGGAAAAGGCACTCAAATGAGCCACCATAAAGAAAGTAAAAAATTAGAGTATTCTATTGTTATTTTGCAAGTAGCTCTTCCATATCTTCTGTAGATCAAACATAAAGAAAAGACAACACTAGACAAACTTGTATTTTTTTTTTTGTATTTCGTGCAACGTTTAGGGGGCTTGCAAAGTTAAACAATTCCAAACATCCAAATAAGATTTGGATAGAGCTCACCCCACCCACCCACCCCCCTATCCAAATTTTTTTTTTTTTTTTAATCCATCTCCGACATGGACAGAAAACTCAAATCATATAATGACTTTTTAAAAGTCATTATATGATTTGAGACAAGTAAAGTCCATTTTTTTACGCTAAATCTTTATTTTGGGTGGGGTTTACCAATTATTTTTTTTATATCCAAAATGGCCCTGGACCCACCCACCCACTTCCAAATCTTATTTGGATGGTTGGAATTTTTTTAAAGGGATAGTTGAGTTCTGGTAAGGAGAGTACAGTTTTAGTGAAACTGAATTTTAGTAACCAAAACCTGCATCATTACATTACAAACTAATAGTTATAACTAGAAAGGAACAAAAAATTACAAATGACGTAGTAAAGATCATGTTATCATTCAAAAAGAGCCGTTAAAACGTAAGAGGGCGCTCTCTAAACACTCATCGGTTTCAACCATTTTGAATAAAATATTATGCATGTGATGCTTTGTTGAAATAGTGATTAGATAGAGAAATAACCAACAACTATTTAAATACCTATTTTGTAACTTTTTTGAAAAGAGGAAGCATTTTTAGCTCATCCGGCCCGAAGGGCCCGATGAGCTTATGCCATGCCGTTGCGTCCGTCGTCCGTCCGTCCTTCCGTCCGTCCGTCCTTCCGTCCGTCCGTCCGTCCGTCCTTCCGTCCGTCCGTCCGTCCACAGTTTTCAAAATGCTTCTTCTTCGTTATTTTTCAACCGATTTTGATTCTGATTGTTTCATAAGATAGGGCTAGGAGGGGGATTTAAAACTTCTACACAGAATTTTGAAATTTTTCTCGATTAATTAATTATGGTAATTTATGCAAATTTATTCCAAAAATCACAAAAAATGCTTCTACTCCTTCATTTCTCGACCGATTTTGATTTGGTTTGCTTTATCTGGTAGAGCTAACTTTGGTACACTAAACTTCTACACAGAATGTTGAAATTTTTCTCCATTAATTAATTATGGTAATTTATGCAAATTTATTCCAAATATCACAAAAAATGCTTCTTCTCCTTCATTTCTCGACCGATTTTGATTTGGTTTGCTTTATCTGGTAGAGCTAACTTTGGTACACTAAACTTCTACACAGAATTTTGAAATTTTTCTCCATTAATTATGGTAATTTATGCAAATTTATTCCAAAAATCACAAAAAATGCTTCTTCTCCTTCATTTCTCGACCGATTTTTATTTGGTTTGCTTTATCTGGTAGAGCTAACTTTGGTACACTAAACTTCTACACAGAATTTTGAAATTTTTCTCCATTAATTAATTATGGTAATTTTTTATTTATTTATTTTTTATTTTTTATTTATTTATTTATTTTTATTTATTTTTATTTTATTTTAAAAAAATATAAAAAATTTGGTTATTTTGTTTACATTTTTTTATTTATTTATTATTATTTTTATTTATTTATTATTTTGTTTTTTCCCCATGTCCCTTCTGGGGCGTCAAATTTATATTTTTTTTGCTCTAATTAAAAAAATTAAAAAAAATTTATGTCCCTTCCAGGGCAGTTTTTGACCAGTTGAAAAGTGTACCACATGAAATTTGCGATATTTGATGTTGCGAGATGCCGGATGAGCGCTACGTCATTGACGTTCTGGTTTTGAATTTTTAACGGCTGGTTCAAAATTCTCTAATAAACCCGGGGCCCCGGGTTTATTACAAATTGTTATATTTATTGATATTTCAGCCGTTTCTGAACCGATTTTGATCAAACAAAGATGATTTTATTGTTTAAATATTATGCTCTTTCAAATTTTACACTCAGTTTTTCATTACCTCACAAACCAATTAAGTGGTCTAGCGCCCTCTCTACCAAAACTCAACTTTCCCTTTAACTTTGCAAGGCCCCTTAATCAATCTTTATTTATTTTCATGTGTTGGGGACAATTGATTTTGATCATAACATGCAGCATATTACATAGGGCCCAATATGTTTAAATCACATACTAGTGAATATGCAATGGTAATTCTAAGATTGTAAGATAAATGAAATGGTGATGGTATTGTGTTTGTAAATATGATACTTGTATAAATCTGACTTGTATATTATGTATTGCATCATTGATTACATGAATTCATCTCTTGACACTATCACACTTTCATGTTCAGTCCATCACTCCCTCCATCTATTCCCACGGTTCTCCTCACTGCCTACGTTCCATCTTAATCCGCAACATCTGGAATCCCCTTATCAGATCCTCACCCCTAATCATGCTCCCTTCCTCCAGTATCATCTTTCACCTTCTCCACAGGTTGTATTATGTAATCACCATGCTGTATAGTGGTGTCATGTGTTTGTAGTTAGAGGAGTATTGTAAATAGAGCACACTTGCTACTTCGACTCCAAAGAAAGCAGTCCTGGGGGGTGTTTCTCACAGAGATCCTAAGTTGATCCAGAGAGGTGGGAAGTCTTCCCACCTCTCTGGTTAATCTTAGCACTAAGATGGTCTTAAATATTATGGAAAGCCATTAGTGTCTTGAAACACTTTTGTAAAAGTTATGTTGAAATGCGTAAAATGTTGATTCAAATCATATATATTTTCTAATTATCAAAGAGATTTCATGAATTTTATGTGAAGATTATGAATCTCTGTTTCAAGACACTAATGGCTTTCCATAATATTTAAGACCATCTTAGTGCTAAGACCAACTTAGGATCTCTGTGAAACACTCCCATGTCTCCTTCCTTGCTCCTGAGCCTTGTATATTGGTACTCAAAATATGGTTTGCCCTTCATTACGCAAACATGCAGCAGGGTCAGACAAATGTTGAGATCGAGCCTACAAAGCGTGAATATGAACTCATCAAGCTTTATACGTTAGGACTTGAATCGTGTGTGTGTGTGCTTCTTATCATCCAATCTTTGCTGCATGATGATATAGTTTTGCACAAATATTTGATCTGCCGTGAAGGATTATCATGTGATATAGTCACGAGTGCATTAATCGTTATCTATGTTTGTTAATTATTACACCAACAATATTATTACATTCATACTTATATGAATTATCTCAAAATGGCTAACTCATCATGCAGATATGAAGTTCATGTACATGTTTGCAGTTTTGCCTTCTAAAATGACTCACTATTTACAGATCATGTTAAAATAATGCACACAGATTGACAATTACTTCTATATGTTGATATGACCATATCACTCCCAAGATACATAATTTACATTCATATTAGAAACAAAATGTTGAAAATATGACATTCCAGCATAAACCCAAATAAACATATGTGAATAAGATTTTAAATTCATTCGCTGTTGACCTGAACCCTAGTATTCAATCATATACCAATTTCATTGGAATAATCTTGAGAATGATATGTGAGATTTTCATAGAAAAAGAATGTTTACCTAGTGAAAACAGAGAAAATCATAGTCTGATATTATCCTGATCGTTCGCGTGAAGTATCCAAATTTGGATATTTTGGACGATTGAGTATCTGAATTTGGATACTCTTGACTACGGTCAAAAGCATCTATAGATGCTTTCAAATTCAATCTTAAATATCTCCATAATACGGGAGACATTTGAAAAATTAAAAACCCATTTCATTCTTCTGTTGCCATAAGCCAAACAACAAGGTACAAGAGAAGTGTTAAAGCTCCAAGTGATTTTGGTTGAATTTTACAAAGTCTATGCATCACTTTAACTGTATGCATTTTCTTTCATATGTCATTTAATCTTCATTTAAAAGCTCCAAGTAATTTTGGTTGAATTTCACAAAGTCAATGCATCACTTTAACTGTTCGCTTTTTCTTTCATGTACTGTATGTCATTTAATCTTCAAATCGGAAGAACATGAACTTGGGTAAATACACGATTCAGGCATCAACCCATTCAGGACGGGTCCTGAATACAGGCAAACCCTGTCTATAGCTGCCAATCTTCCTGTAGTGGCCACCAATTATTACCCCCTTTAGTGAAAAATTGTGTTTTAGACCCTGTCTATAGAGGTCACCTGTCTACAGTGGCCGCTTTTCTTGTTTCCCTTCAGTGGTGGTCGCTATACACAGCAAGGGTTTGACTGTATACATCTGTGGTTGATCTTCACGCATATTCACGTACTCTTGTTAAGCCGTTCATTTCGCTGTAACAACTATAAACATGCATCCTCCCATGTTACAGCGAAATGAAGGGGTTAACAAGAGTACGTGAAGATGCGCAAAGCAGCCTCCCAACCAGAAATAGCATGATTTGGCTCCCACAGGCGGGAGTATGTGAGTTCATGGTGCATCCCGGTGATAGACACTTGTTTGTATAGGGGATGACACCTGCCTCATAGAAACCTATGCAGAAGGGAGGGTGACCTGCCATGTTGGGGTCACCCCAGGTCGGGACATCTTTCAGCAGGGGTTGTCTTCTGTTGCTTGCCTCAAAACAATCTGCAAGTATACATTAGCCAAAGGGATCTTGTAACGTAGTTTGGAACTCTAGCGGTTCTCTCATGCCTTGTTGTATTCGTATTAACAATAGAAGCATGGGACAAGATCATACTACCATTACTATTACTTCTTTTTTTTGGTTCCCTTTCATTACAATGATATTACGATCAAAGTGTTCAGATTTTTAACTATCCACTGGATAGTCATTACTGTGTACAAAGTTAGTGCAATGAATCAGTGAATATCACTTTGAATTTTTGCTCATTACTCTGCAATATAACATCCATTTAAGGTGAAATTTTCACACATTACTCAGTGGATCACATCAATACACATTTTGTCAACCATTCATCACTTTTTGCACGTGTCAACAAAGTTACTATATGCCATTAATTTTAAAGGACCTATAGCGTCTAGATGGCCTTATTTTCACAATTCGGCTCTCTTTATGTAATTTGTCCTGAAGAAAAAGAATCTGGCAGTCATTTCTCATGAAATCAATCAATTTTGGGGTAATTAGTAAATATCTAATATTCCTGGGAACGCCCCTTTTAAATCGCCAAAATGTGACGTCATCTAAAGTACGGACTAATGAACTAAATTATGTAGATGACGCGTCATGACGTAAGCCAATGAATTGTCAATCACGCTGCCGATTCTTGACCCTAAATGTGGGTGGGGCGTAAACTGGCTACTAAATGAGATTTGGCATCAGAAAATTAGTTTTAAATCACTACTGTGTTTATTTTCAACTATGGAATAAGTGCCAAAGTACGTTGTATTCTTTAGGTCCTTTAAGGAAGGTAGATTTTTGGGGGAATTAGATTTTCTAACTGCCTCATATGGTAGGATTTATTGAGGAATTTAGTAAATCTCACAAAGTAGAGTTATTCAGGATTACACTAAATCTCACAAAGTAGCGTTATTACTTCTTTGTTACTACTTCTCCATTCCCCCTCACAGAGGAGGATTATTTAGGAACTACGCTATAGCTTCTTAATATGTGAATAATTTTGGAATTAAACTACTTGGTTCCATACACATAATCACTAAGTAGAATTATAGTGGAATTGTGGAGTAATTACATTTACTGAGGATGTATTTGTATTTATAACAAACTCCCCTAGTATGAGGAAAGAATTTATGAAAGTTTTTTGTTGTTACTTTGCACCATGAAGAGCCCTTTTAAATCAGAACTTTTAAGGTATGATACTTTCTGAGGAGGAATTAGAGATAGGTTCTGGAAATTCATAGACTCGCGATGAACGGATATGTGTGAAACCGGTTCAACTTGCACCCATCACTCATCAGAGCTCGCATGCAATTACTTAGGAATAAGGAGGCTTGTTCCTACCTGTATTCAAAAGATTTGTTAATAGGGTTATATACCCTTGACATTTTAGCTTGATTATTTCTTGTACTATAGATTATAAGATTTTAAAAATATATATTCTTTTTAGCAGATTGCAATTGCAAATCAAAACATTATTTTGGAACTGTCTTAGGTCAAATGTGTGGAGATTAAAGGAAGCATAATAGTTACAAGAAACAAATGTTATCTACACTTTTGAGTTTTGACCATTTACAGGACTTTTCAATCACATGGTACCATCAAAGCAAAATAATCAAATCATCTATGAATTCTTTCCTTTTTCCTCCGCCACCACATGTTGTGAGCATTTTATCAACACCCACCCTCTCCCGCTGCTACACCACAGAAGCAGCAACACAACATAGACTGAAAACAAATGGAGAGAGAGAGAGGAAAAACACAAGGAAAACATCCAGAAATAATTGGAAATGAGTTCTGAAAAAGGGAGTTTATCACTCAACATTTCAAAACAAATGTATTCAAGGCATTAAAGCAAGTGAATTAAAGTGTAAAGTGTCATGGATAAGGGATCAGGGACCTGCCTAGAGGGGGTGTTATTATTCAAATCATTTTTTTTCCCCTCTCTTTTTTTCCCTTCTCTATAGAACTTTTAAAGAGAACCAACGCCTCATTATTATTATTATTATTACTTGCAAGTGATCGGTTACGGAATTTCATTCCACCAACAGCCTTTATTAGAAATATGTGTGTTTGGAAATATTGTATTCAAACTTTGTTGCAAGTCATAATTGCCGCTAATGATCTTTCATGGTTCTAGCCAAGGAGGTATTAACCAAGCCTTTTTGTTCCTAGAACTAGATGACTAGATGAGTTTTCAATTTCTGATAATTGTTTTCTAAAAATCTATTTTTGTTGGAATAGACTAGTACTACAGTATAATAAATGTCTTTCACTTCAAAAGAGATTACCACAGACATTTACCCACATTTGCTGCTCTCAACCCAGGTGTATAAAATGGGTCCTCAGAAGGATCTGAATGTGGTTCCCTAGCACTGTGTGCTCGCACAAGGTGCCTGGCTGGAATGCTCCCCATGGCATGGAAAGGGTGCACTTTGCCTCCTGGATTGATTGCTGGGTGTATCTGATAACCGGGGTAATCAAGTAATAATAATGATGTACTAAGAGAAAGAAGGATAGTGCTCTTATATATATATATAAGTAGTTTAAGTAGCCACCATTATTCATATTCAAGAGTGATCGGTGTAGGTCCCCTTTAATGAGTGGAAGCGGAAAGTGGGGTGCAGTGGTGGGCAGTGGATGGGCTCATGCTGAGGGGTTATGGTTCCCCCCTGCCCGCACACACAGGAAAGTACAACCGCAGGAATGACATGCTGGTTGGGGAATTTTAACAAGAGAAGCAAACCCTAAAGTTCTAAACTGAATCATGATTACTGGAGAAATTGAAGATATATTTTACGTGTTTCTAGGTGGTGGAGGTGGAAAAGAGATACATTTAAAGGGAATTTGTGGTAACTTTACCACTTGCCGGCCAACTGAGTCTGACTCTGATCAAGGAGGTATGATGTAGGGTGGGTGTATTGACCTAGGTTTGTACCCACTTGAAAGTAATCCGAGGATGCTTTCGAATTCAATCAGGAAACATCTCATTGTCTAAGGAGAAATTTGAAGAAAAAAAACAACAGAAAAAACACCTTTTTAAAAATAAGTGATTAGATCTGTTTTGAGAGAGGAAATCAGCCTTAGCACAGAGAAAAGCCAAAGTTCCAAATTAATTAGATTGATTTGGACTTTGAGTCACTGATTCCATTTAACAAGAGAATCAAACTGAACCGATGGATTGAAGGTTGAGGTTGAGGTAAAAGGATGGGTAGGAATAATAACACAGTGCTCAGCCAAATCATGGTAATCTCTTGTTGTGCCTAATGTCCTTTCACACACAATGGATTAACATTTCACTCTTGTCGTAATCCTAAATCCCCCTTTCTCCTCCAATGATTCAATGCTCAGTGAGAGAAGATTAAATGATTAGTTTATCAATGTGAGAATTAGAAGTCTATCATTGTTGAAGTGTTAAGAACACAGAAAACTGATATGTGGGTGAAATTCGCACCTTTAAAAAAAATCCCCTATATATACGGTACTGCATTTTTAAAGCTGTTATGTAACAGAGCTCATTGAAGGCAGTAAGTAATAATAGAAATTGTGATAATCATATTGTTTGAATATTAAATGCACATATTGTATAAGGCAGGAGGGGGGGGGGGGGGGGCATTCTCCCCACAAATAACCTTATTACTCTCTTCGGCTATTTCACAACAAACACCAGACCAGTTACTTGTTTACATTCCCTGGTATAGAGCAGTAAATGTGGAATAGGTAAATAACTTGCTAAAGCTAAAGGATGCTAAAGTGTTGCTAGGGTTATTGATTGGTTTTGAACTCTGAACTTCTTAATTGGAAGCATGGAAGTGTTACTCTGGGCACTTATACCCTTCCAGTCATGCCACAGCGCCCCTCAACCATATTATAATGATATTATCCCTCTTGGTATTCATCCAATCCAGTGCCTTTATAGTATACTGGGTCATTATTCTACTATTTTGCTCTGAGGGCAAATACTCTCCCCATGGTACATAACGCCGGTTGAGAAGGAGAAGGGCGTTAAGTCACTTTTTGTACTTTAAAAGCCACAAACAAACCAATTATAGCTCTTTCTTATATGTAATGCAGGGCTCCACACTTACCTTTTTTGTCAGTGGCCCGGTTGGGCCAGTGAAATAACTTCTTTTCCCTTTCTGGTGGCCCGAAAGAAAAATTTACTTCCCCAAAAATGTTATTTCATCAGTAAACTTTTTACTATTCAAAATATAACTCATTCCTGATCAAACCTGTGATTATAGATGAAGCACGACATGGAAGAAAACAAGATTTGTTATAATTTTGTCAATGTCAGGTTGAAAATTTGCTTAACCGATCGGGCCACCAATATATGACTTTCATATATTTTTGCCGGGTCGAAGTGCAATTTCACTGGCCCCGAACCAGCGGGCCAGTGCGAGTTTCAAGCCCTGTGAAATGAATATTTCCAAAATTATACATAATTATTATCTTTTAAAAATTAATCATCTCACAAAGGAGGCCCCAACCTGTAATACGGTATACATAACTAAATTTTGCCCTAAATCGACTTAACACCCTTCTCAATCTCCCCGGACGGACGATATAATGCTGAGAGGTTTAACCAAGGAGGTATTAGCTGGCCAGCATCAAGAGGCACTGACCTCTAACAAGTTGTTTTTGATAATCAGTTCAACACGTGCACCCACAGCCACGCACAACGCAAACTGTGCAACGCGATGTGATGGGGTTTGTCGTGGACTCGTTCTCGCGTGCGCGCTGCTTGTGCGGGTTCCTTTCACTGCGGAGGATGCAGTCTGTGCGGTTGTTCTCGCTGCCGATGTTGGCTTTCACCGCCGCGCTCGTTTCTCGGTAAACAGAACAACAGAAATGAGGGGGAATGTGGTACAGGTCCTGTGGTGCAGGGGGAATGTGGTACAGGTCCTGTGGTGCAGGGGGAATGTGGTACAGGTCCTGTGGTGCAGGGGGAATGTGGTACAGGTCCTGTGGTGCAGGGGGAATGTGGTACAGGTCCTGTGGTGTCACATGGTTATGTGGTTTTAGCCCCGGAACTAATATTAAAGACCTTGATTTTAGCCACTGCAGGCTGACATTATCCAGGCAAGAAAGAGAACCAAGTTGTTGGACTTCCATCTTGTATTTGTTTCATAAAAAAACAAAATATATTTATCTATCTATCTACCAGCCATACACTGCAGTGGGCTAACCACCATAACAGACGGGAGACGTTTGATTGATAAGATATACCCTTTGGTTCACTTCTGACTTTTAGTTTCAGTTTCTGAAGTGCAGTTATGTTTTTATACATTTTCAAATGTGTGTTCTTTTTATAACTATTTTGGAAATGAAACAGGAAATGTTATTCCCAGGCACAGCTCTTATTTACCATGAACCCCCCTTCATTTTTTTTAAAGGGATCTAGCAACATTGTCCAAATCCTCAAAACTTACTTGGAACTCTAGCGGTTCTCTCATACCGTGTTGAATGCGTAATAACTATAGAAGCATGGGATAGGTTTCGGTTTGTCAAATTTCTCTTTCGTTAACAAGATATTTACGATTGAAATGTTCTGATTTTTAACTATCCACTGGATAGTCATACTCATAAGTTATAACTGTGTACAAAGTCAGTGCAATGAGTTAGCGTATATCATTTTGCTTTTTTGCTCATTACTCGGCCATAGAACATCCAATCAACCCGTTCCCCTTGAGATTATGAAATCCCCATAGTTCTGTACATGGCCCACACGGTTCCCGTAAGCAACGGGTTAACATACATTTTTCACACCTTACCTAGTGGACATCGGATTACAAAAATACACATTTCATCAGCCATTCATCACTTTTTGCACATGTCAACATGCTACATGTCTTCAAAGTTACTAGATCCCTTTAACCCATAATTATCACTACCCCCACCTTTCACACCTTTTCTTCCATAGCTTCCCCCTTTCTCTCTCCTCTTCCTTCCTCCTCCCCACCCTTCTCTCACCCACCCTTCTCCTCCCTCCCCCTCTCTCACCCACCATTCTCCTCCCTCTCCCTCTCTCTGTACCCTGTCATCTTTATATCTATCTCTCACCTCCCCTCTCTCTCTTTTTCTTTATTTCTCTCATCTTTAATTTCTTCCACTCTCCCCCTCTATTTCTATCCCCCCTTTACCCCCCCCCCCCCCTCTCCCCCTCTCTTTCCCTTTCCACCTCTATTTCTCTACCTTTCCATCCGATTCTCTCTTCTTTGTTATTGTATTTCTCTATCTACTAAAACCTATTATTGGGACGGGAATCATTTACAACATAGTGTGAAAACCCATTTGATTGACTTCCCTCCATTTTACTGGTTTCTCTCCTCGATGCCACATCACTTAAAGGTACTATGTAACTTTGTTGTCATGTGCAAAAACAAAAGTTGGATGGGCAATTTATACATCAGTTTTAATTGTCTTGCTTGCAACAACAAAATCGTGACAAACAGTTTATTCAGTGATGTATTTAGCGAACATAATAAAAATTTCATACAAATTGTTTATAGATATATTCATATCTAGATAATTTTGCCAAAACTTTTCTGGTACCAGGTAATTAGGCATACATATACACTATCATACACTTACAACTACTGATATTTCTCCTCCAAAATTAACATTTGTGCAATTTCAATAATTTGTCCTCGGACAATGTAGACAAAGTTCCTTTAATTGAGTCCCATGATCAACCACAATGCTATATAGTATTGCTTGACCATTCATCTTGTTTGGTGAGTAAATTACTGTAAGAGATTTTGAGGAGAAAAAAAAGAAGAGAAATGGGGGAGAAATGGAGTGTTTGTGTGTAAACACACGAAAAAGAGAAAACATAACACTTACTGAAGTGGATATGTCTAGTCTCCCCTTGGCTATGTACATTGTATTCCATTCAAGGCTTCACTAATAGCAGAAACTTAATCTGAAACTTTCCACAAAAATAGAAAAAGAAAAAAGAATATATGGGGGGTGGGGGGGGGGGGGGGGGGGGGGTGGTCGGGGAGAGAGAATAATAATAGGTGTAAATAAGACTGGAGGATACCTAGACCACTACAGAAAATGGAAACTAAATGTAGAATGCACAATTTAGTGGGCCATGGAATGAATGAGTTGGTCTACATGTACTGTATGTAGTACTATAGGAGCAAGGGCTGGACAGTGTCCTAGGACTTGTGGTCAGGTCCCAGGGCATTGGATGACCAGTGACCACTGACCACAACACTTTTAGGGGGCACTGAACTATTGGAGCATAAACACTACAAGTGCATGTAGAGGTATTCATTGATTGATAGCAGTGGTTTGTAGTTTATGTCCTAGAAAGTGAGTATTTAGTTTACCTTCCATGAATAAATGGTAATTGTATGTGATTTAGGAACTAACAGGTTTAAATACTGCATGTTGCAAACAAATTGTTATGCAAACAAACTGTGCTTTAATTGTCCGTATATTCTTTTTAATGAATGGATACGCTATGTTTGCTCTTCTATGTGCCAAGTCTTTGATATCTAATTTCAATTTTCACACCATTGGAAGTGTACAACCTGTGTTACCACAAAGCGAAATTAAAATTCCATCATAGAATAACTCGCATACCATGACCGAGGATAGTATCCCATGGGAAAAATAGTAACTGATGTACAATACCACCTGAAATGGTTTTGGGTCATCAGTTTTGTTTAGAATAAAAACTGGGGGGAAAGAGAGAGAGAGACGGAGGTGGGGTAGATAAATAAACATAGAAGAACAGATATACAAATTTAAAAAATAATAGAAAATAGTGAAAAGATGAACAAGAAAGAAAAAAACAGTTGTATGGATTAATAATTACTAATAAATAAATGCATTATAACTTGAAGATCGACTAGACGACTACAACAAGTTTATTATACATCCTTGATGATGATAATACTGTAAAGTTATGTTTGAATTTAGTCTAAAATTACGAAAGTGTATACAGTGTAGCCAAACATTATTTGGACACCTTGAACAAAATCACTTTAATTTAGATGATGCTAAAACAAATTTTTAAAGAAAATGTTTGGTAAAAAGCTGCCTAAAATTCATTGTATGTGTTTATTAGATGCTGCTTCATTGAAATCGTGATAAAATATAAGACCATTTTTGAAAATGTTTCAAAATAGTTAGTTTCATACTTTTCAGGGTGTCCAAATAATTATTGGCTACACTGTATATCATTAGTAGTGTGTTTTGTTAAAAATCTAAAGGAAAAGTAGAAATTGAGAAGTTTGATGCTCATTGAATAATATTTTGGTGTGATTTCTTGTGTGTGTGAGTGGGAACACACCTGAAGAAGAAAACTATAATATAATAAATTAAACAAGAAATAATGCTTTGAAAGACACAAATGAGTAACATCAATCAAATATTTACCACCGTGCCATGTCAGTTTGAATGGGCCATAAACCTGCCTGAATAATTCTCTTCACATTACATATTAAGATGAGCTTCCTTCTATTCTTTTGTGTGCTTGTTTACCATAAAATGTAATGGGAGAGATGCCATTGTTTGGAGAGATGAGAAGGAGAAAAACACCTACTGTCTACGCTAATCTTTCTAATATTTCGAAGAATTACTGTCCACTGATTCATAAAATTGTAGTTTCGATTCAGAACTTGGCCTGCCGTTGAACTGTAAGATAATAAATTGACAAGAAAAGAAGAAAACAAAAGAGATGTAACAAATGGCTTGCTTTCTTCTTCTAAATCTATTCACAGGTTGCTGGGCACATCAGTTATTAACCAGCTTTGAACTATAAACAAACGGGTGTAATTCCAGAAAAACAGTTTACTGGAAACTCATATTAGTGAAATGTTCTGGAAAAATTGCAATCATTGGCAATAACATTATATGCTTGCTCTGTTATCATGCCCCCTACCCCCAGAAAGCCTGACATAGCTGTTTACTAGAAATATGCAAGTATCAAAATACTGGATAGAAAATACTTTGCTTATAATGGTAGGTAGTCTTGATTTTATTCTTCCAAGGGATTGTCTTTACATTATATTTAAATTTGCCAGGCACCAAAGAAATGTGGGACAATTAGGTCTCCCTCATTGGTCTCTGATAAAATGGATCTCTCCTGAGCCCTGTAATGTAAAGATTCACAATTAATTGCATGATCATCCTAAAAATGAATGAAATGGTATGATCGATTGTTATGTCAATAACAGTTGATTGCACAATCAATTAAGTACATTCAGGCCTGAGTACATTATGTGATCAATCAATCAACTCCAAACTCCACCTCAAATCCTTAACTACCATACCCTAAATCGCCATCCAAAACCCTAATCCTAATCCTATGCCTCTGAATTCTGATTTGGATTAGTAGACGAATGGGAGTAGACCAGAAATGGATGCAGACCAAGCGGCAAGTTTAACTTTAGCTGAAGTAAGTCCATGCTGACAATATAAGATGCACGTACGAATGCATGCTGTGCACTAACAACCCATTGCCAAGAAAAATACTCACTAACTACTATGTTTCCATGAATGAATGAATGGATGAATGTGTAGGGCAGCCTGGATTTGATTATAGGCTGCAGTGTCAAGGACCTATAAACAGTTTAGAAGGGAGAAGTACTCAATTAAAAGAAATTAGATTTGCGAGGACCCAAGTTGGTGATAAACCCATAATACATGAGCAGCTAAAGGGGACATGACAACTCCCTCGACAACCAATAAACAAACATTTTTCATTCCAATTTTTTTCTTCTTCTGAGGTACCCAGTAGCAAGTGCTTTGGGTCAAGTGGGGTAAAGAATTAAAAAAAATTAAATTTGAGCTTTAATGATTTTCCCTTTTTGCATCATAATCCATCACATCCAGATTATGACATCCACTATGCTTGAAAATGTCACTTACCCTCACTAAACTGCCCCCTCCCCATTCCCCCCCCCCCCCCCCCACCCAATTTTCTCCTCCTTAGCAAGGTCCATGTCCCCCCTTATTTCACCTTGCAAACTCTTAATGGGTTCCTCCTAACTCCCTCCTAACTTGAGAAGGCTGAATAAACTTGACCCATCGGATTCCTCACGACGCTCACTCTCACCTGGAGGAGGCTAAATAAGCCCCAACGCAACAGATCTGTCTTCCTACCCCCAACCCCGCCTCTCATTCCATCCTCTCCATCCCACCCCCATTCTACCTCTCCATGCAGCAATCGTCAAACCCCTCTGATTCCTCCCTACACTGACTCCCACTGCTAGATGTCTGAGTAACCCCATCCATCTGCCTCCTACCCTATCATAACCCTTATTTGCACCCCTCTCTTCAGGTAATCTCAAAACCATCCATCTCGCCACCCCTTATTATCCATCTCTCCCTAAATCACCTAAAGGAATCAAAAGCCTATGCAGACACTCACCCCCTTGAGAAGGCTAGGTCTGCCCCCCCCCCCCCCCACCCTCACTAACCCTGTATTCCACCCCGCCTTGTTCCATCCCTCCTTTCACCAAATCTCAAGAGCCTGTGATTCCTTACTTACCCCTCCATTCAATCATGGACCTACTTTAATAAACCTCAAAACCCCCTGATTTCCCGGAAGAAGGCTGGATTAGCCCCTGCCAGTCTGCAGGTAGATAGGCCTACTTGGTTCCTGTCCTTCCCCGGACACCATGACTTGGGTTGGCAGAGCTGCAGGATATTGCCTGAAATTAATTCTGATTTAGCTTCAATTACTCCCATGTGACACACATTAAAGGGGTTAGGCTGTTCGTCCCCCTCTTCATCCTTTTTTTCAGCAGCGTGAACGTTCGTGTAGGTCAAGGATTAAGACATTATACCATGCCTTTCCTCACCCTAAACAAATTAAATCAATTAAACCTCCTTGGCCAAATTGTTGGTTTCTATATTCCTGCTGAATAATTGCATTTCTGGCTTTTGCACAGGTTTTTTAAAGCCCCTAATCTCTAATTCAAAAACTTATCCTAGAGGGTATTTAAAGGGAATTCAGACCGATATATTTGACGCGTGGATCCATATTGCGCACTTTTACGCACGGTACGTAATCCCCATTGGCTCAGTTATAAGTAGCGATCGCAAACTGTTCCACTTCCGAACACCCGAGTCGAAAATGCATCAAAAATATTCGCTTTCGGAATATTTGTACTGGTCGAATGGAGATCCATCAGAGATGTTTACGAGCGAAAATATTACGCAACACGCTTAAGCGCACCGACTTCAAAGTGCCGCTGTTTGATCTTATCAGCAATATGTATTGCCTTAGGTGACAGCTCGAGAAACTCGCTTGGTATACAGATACCAGCTGTTTGCTGCATGCAATTTCATAAGAAGGCCATTTCGAAGCACCGCTCTTCGATCAATCCAACACATATCGTGAGTTTACCTCAGGAGATTACAGTGGAGTGCGAGTTGGAATTTGCTGACTACCCATTATAACCCACGCATATATGGCTTTAACATAGGAACTATTCAAATTGGAACTGTGGGCGATTACTGAAAGCAAGGCTTTTTAAAGAGGCATGATTTGCAGGCTTTATGCATCTGTAGAGATAATGATGACGACGACAATGATGGTGATGATGATGATCCCCGTGTTCACACACAAAAATTTCATCCCTTAATCATGACTAAAGAATCAGCAGCTGACTATAGAATCAGCTGCTGATTAGCTATACGATGAAATTCGTGTGTCTGAACGCTGATTAACGAAACGACGTATCGTTAGTCATGACTAACGAAACACGGGTTTTATCGTCGTTTCGTACGAGAGCTGACTATAGAATCACGCTCTTTTCGTGTGTGTGAACAATGTTCGCTCGCTTAATCATGATTAGCTATACGACTCGTAACTAACTGGGCGTGGCTTAACGTGAACGTTCGCGCGCACAGCTCAGCTCAGGGAAACAGCAGACAGAAAAAAGACAACACTGCGCAGTAGCAAACTGCGCACTTGTTCGGTGCACCTGGAAGCCAGCTGTTGTGGAAACTTGGCTTTGTGTGTGAACGTAAGAGGTAGTTTGGTTTAATCATGACTAACGATATGTCGTATTGTTAGTCATGATTAAGGGATGAAAATGTTTGTGTGTGAACACGCTGCCAGATGATGATGATGATGATAATAGTGATAATGATTACAAAGTATGTATCATATAAAACAAATCTGTTAACTATATCATCCAATATTTAAACAAAATTCTAATCTAATCACACATTTATATAATTATCTATTGATTCATACTGTTGATGCAATTAGCTAGATAAAATGTTCCATCAGAATTATCATGCAAACATGACCATCATTCAAAAGTGGTTGCAAAGTGCACGGTTGAGCATGCATGAGTGACTCATTTATCATGTTTATTGGATGTGAAGAGGTACACCGACTAATTGAAAGATAAGATCAAGGGCGGCCGCCACGCTATAACAAAAAATGATAGAGAACCGCAGAGATTCAGATTCCAATACAGAGGAATTGAATGCAGCGTCTGACGCCACAGTCCCACAACAGACCGGTCCATCGCGTCCATTCATCACCCATTGATTGAGTCTGTGTATTGAACTTGACGATGCAGGTCTCGTTACTCCAAAAACACATTTAGATAATAAAGGCCACATAATCATCAGTGATTCCATTGTGTTTGATTGGTTTTGTAAATGGAACTTGCTATTAAAGTAAAGAGAACTTGGGAGAAAATATAATTTGGTATTCATGAAAGGCGATCCGTTCCATTTATGCAATTGTTCTTTTGAACTTGAGCGGGGAGGTTTCCGGTTTACATGAAAAGGAAATATAATGAGCAATTATAGTTCTTGGGGGGAAAAGATTTGCACAATGTAGGTTTTACCACTGAAACTTTGAAGAAGAACAAAATCAACTGCTACAATGTTGTTGTTGTTATTGATATTGTTCCCAGAAAATGCAATGGTTTGCATATTTCATCTCAGATAAGATGAGGATCTGCTGTGGATATGCTGTATTGCGTGAGAAGATCATATGTCGCAAATCGCTTTAGATTCCAACGTTGAAGATGATATTTTTATCCATGACCGGCGACAGGTGTTTGCATGCTCTTATTTCCTTTCCATTTTCTCCTTCCATTTTCTCTATTTTTGCTCACACTTGAATAAAAATCTAAACTTCCAGGAACTTGTAAACCCATATTGAATTGTTTACATATCCATGTTCTACTGGTAAATTAAAGAACTAGTACAGCTATATTAAACTCTTTTTAACTGTTTCCTATCTCTAAGTTATGTGGAAACTTCTCGGAACTTATTCAAATAAAACTCTTCTTGTCTGGTCAGATGTCTAGGCCCTTGACTAAAGACGTCGGATCCACTTCAACTACAAAAGTTTTAAGTACAGAGTGAAGGAGGCTCAAAGTTGGATTTTACTCTTTCTTTTGACTGGAAGAGGGCTAAGCAAACCCTGGCTCCTTCAAATTCAGTCGTTTTGCGGATTAAAGGAAATGAAAACAGTAACTAATATATCTTTATAACTACGCTGGAATGAGAGGAGAAATGTACCCCCCCAACAAAAAAAAAAAAGAAAAAAAAAAAAGAAGAAAAAATCATTTCCAGAGTGAATCTGTGTATGTATGTATAGATATATGGATATTTGTATGTATGTACATTATGTATGTATGTATGTACCTATGTATCATGTTTGTATGTATGTGTGTATATGTATGTGTGCATGTGTTTGTTTCATTCATGTGTGTGTGTATGTTTGTATATCTACAGCAATCAGAAGTGGGGGCTGGGGCAGGGGTTGGCAACTGCTTCCCACCCCCCCCCCCCCCCCCCCCTCCCACATCCAATTATTGAAACTTGGGGGTAATCATGTCCTTCATGAAGACTCCTTTGTTATTATCCTTGTCAGTTGGAGGTAAAGACCTTTGTATTCAGTCAATCAATATTTTGTTGTGCTTTATCAGTTCATGTTTGTTTTTGTATGGTTTGTGTTTTTAAGAGTTAATTACTTTTAACCCATTCATTTTGATCTTATGCATAGCCCACCACGTTCCTGTAGGTAAGGGGTTAAGGTAAAAGTTAGTAATAAAAAGGAGTAGAATGTTCCAGCTAATTAGTTGTATTATGCTAATGATGAAGATGACAATGATTACATCAATCACTTTGTTCTCATCGTTGGGGTAATTTAAGGACCTTACCCCCAGTACCGTAATTGGAGCATCATAGGTGTCTATGATTGTTTCTTTGTGATAAAAAGGGAACTCCGTGAATCATTCAATAGCAAAATCAATGAAATCCCTTTTGTAAAACTATATTTGTATTAGGTTTCCCATCTCATTCATCCATTCAGTCATCAGGAGCAACATTATGATTGATACCTCGAATTAACAGTAACAGGTTATTGATTATCGGCTTATCCAGGGGGTATAGACCTACACTACACTCTACAGTCGGCCCCACAGAGGTTGTTTTATTTAATCTGAGAGTGATGGTATGGGGTATGAACTTCAATAGAAGTCATATATAGTAGTGTTAATGTTGATGGGAGTTATATTGTGATCAAATTCATGACCGTGAATCATCACCCTAAAAATAGCTAGCTTTTCTTTTAAAAGTCAGGTAAATTAGAATTATTTTATTTATTTACTGAGTGCACATTCTTATACCTACTTTTGGATTTATTGATACTTTCTTGATAGAACATCTAGCAATTGAAGTAGCGAATTTTAATAGCTTGTGTAAAACAGATATATTTTAACCGGACCAGTCCGGACCAAGCGATGGGGGGGGGGGGGGGGGGGGGGGGGGGGGGGGGGGGGGGAGGGGAGGGTGAGTTTTTGTGCCCGAATCTGTGAGAAACATTATTTTGCGATTTATGTTCAAATCCTCCTAAAGTTGGTATTTTGTTTTATCTATTTTCTAAATGAGTTCCAATAATGTCTTACAAGGTCTGCCTCTTAATGTAATCTGTTTATTGCAAGGTTTAGTTAAAGGAATCTTAAACTGCAAATGAGCGGGGAGGAAATTTTTGCAAACGGCGCGCGAATCGAACCATGTGTTCTGAGGTGCAGTATATAGTTCATAGTCAAAGTCTTATTTTTCCCACACTCCCGCGGCAAAAACATGCTCTGGCGGAGTGATCAAGCGGAGATGTAACTCAACAAGTGAGGGGTACGTCAGAGAAGCGACGACGACGCTACCCTCCGAAAAAACAGACCCAAGATCTCTTCCAATCTTTCATGCCTTCGTCCGTCTTTCGACTTTTTTTCCCCCTCTTCCTTCCGCCCCCCATAAGAGGGAAAGCAGAGGAACGCGCAGTGCAAGTTTCTTTGCTTTTCTTGAAAGTACCCTTGATCAGATGGTAAACATGGATATGTCTATACACCCCGTGCCACGGCAGCGACAAATGTAAATAGTCTGCCAGTACACTGTCCCTCGCTCTAGCAAAACATCAAACAGTGAATTTTACCCTACTCTCCCCAAAGAAAAGGATTCGAAAAGTAATCATGGGCACTGGTGGTTTGTTTTCCTCCCCTTTTCAAAGAAAAACATAAAAGAGAATCGCCTATTGTTTGGGCTTGCTTATTTAGCGATTTTCTGACCGCACAAACCCTGGGTCGTGTTATGTGTTTCCTCGGAAATGCGGATACGAAAATTGATGGCAGCTATTTGTCATTTATTTTTCTCTTTTTGCTGATTGTTAGCGATTGAAGCAGTTTTTATTTCTTTAAATGAGTCAAAACATAATTGCATGGAAAGGATGAGAGAATAATTAAAGAGGCACTGTTGGATTTGGATTTGGGAATGAAATCCAAAATGTTATGATACATTTGCTGCATAGCATCGTCAAAAGTACCTATTAAGTATAATTATATATTGTTATCTTTTTACTGTTTAAATTTAAGCCTATTTTGCCAGCAGTTGCCCCAAAGATCTTTTCCCTACCAAAAGAGAGTGAAGTTTGTTTTTGACTGTAGGTTTGCACTTACTTGATATATATTGTTTGCATCCCGTGTGAAAGGGATGCCATATTTATTCATCCAGATTATTTAAAATGGATTAAAGGGTTGCTGGACATTTGAAATTAACTAAAATAAAAGAATCCTTCAATAATAATAATCTCTCTAGAATATTCACAAAACTCTCTTCAAAACATAAAGCTTGCATTTAATAGTGGGCCACATTGAGTGATCCAACAATGAGAAAAATTGATAAAATATCCTTTAAATCAAGACTTGAAAAGAAATTGCTTTGAAGTCTATGAAGCCGGGACTTTTCATCAACATGCATTTTATCGTTATAAGGCCATGGAAGAGCTACATAATAGGTCACATTTAGCAATCAAAGAATGAACAAAATCTATGACAAAATCAAGACTTAAAAAGAAAATGCATTTGAATTCTATAAAGCCAGACTTTTCATAAACATGTAATTCACCTTTAAAGATTTGAAAGGGAAAGAGGTGGCAGTGATCTGGTCTTTTATGCTATTGTCACGCTCCACTTCGATACACCCCATTTACTTCTGACTCAATGCAGTCTCGATAAACATGATTCGGGCCACTGATTTTCGAATGAATTTTGCCCATGTGACAAAACCGCAAAATTCTATTCATCAAAATATATGGCAAATGTTTATTCAATAAATATATGTAGGGGAATTCTAGGCCTATTCATCATGAAATATACAGTAAATATGCTCTCTATCAATATGTGTAGATGCAACAAAACCACAAAATTCATTCCATTCAATATTTTTTTTTGTATGTAGACAGCAACTACTCATACACTCCTACAGCAATCCTTGCAAGGATCGAGAATTAAATGAGTATTAAACATTCAACAAATGAGCTATCGATTTGTGTACTATTAGTTAATTATTCCCTTGTACAGTGTACATCAGTGCACATTCAACACATTTGCAAATACATACATACATACATACACATAAACACACCCAAATGTTTTCTTGTTTTATACCATGTGTTTTACAGTAAAATGTACACAATTGACCCCTTGCCTATGGGAACATGGTGGGCTATAATTTCATAATCTTGAACTTTGTAGATGGAATGGATCTACAGTAAATGTGTTGCCTGTTCAAAATGTGTAGCATTAAAGGGATCTAGTAACTTTGTTGACATGTGCAAAAACTGGCAAATAGTTGATAAAATGTGTATTTCTGTGATCTGATGTCTACTGAGTGATGTGTGAAAATTCCATGGTAAATGAATGTCGAATCTCGATAAACATGATTCGGGCCACTGATTTGCGAATGAATTTGCCCATGTGACAAAACCGCAAAATTCTATTCATCAAAATATATGGCAAATGTTTATTCAATAAATATATGTAGGGGAATTCTAGGCCTATTCATCATGAAATATACAGTAAATATGCTCTCTATCAATATGTATAGATGCAACAAAACCATGAAATTCATTCCATTCAATATTTGTTTTTAATGTAGACAGCAACTTCTCATACACTCCTACAGCAATCCTTTCCAGGGTTGAGAATTAAATGAGTATTAAATATTCAACAAATGAGCTATCGATATGTGCACTATTAGTTCATTATACAGCAGTGCACATGCAGCACACTTGCACACACACAGACACATAAACACACTTGCAAATACATACATACACATAAACACACCAAAATGTTTTCTTGGGGTCCATGATCCTACCATTGTTTTACAGTAAAATTTAGTCTGTGGGAACGTGGTGGGCTATAATTTCAGAAGCTTGAACTTTGCAGAGGGATCGGATCAACACATTTCTGTACCCATGGTACAATATTTTTGTAAAGTTTTTGCATGTTCAAAATGTGTAGGATCTAGTAACTTTGTTGACATGTGCAAGAACTGGCAAATAGTTGATAAAATGTGTATTTCTGTGATCTGATGTCTACTGAGTGATGTGTGAAAATTCCATGGTAAATGAATGTAAATGAATGAAAGTAATGAGCGAAAATGCAAAGTGATGTTCGCTTACTCATCGTACTGACTTTGTACATAGTTATGATTATCCAGTAGATAGTTATAAATCTGAACAAATTGGGAAAACCAAACAAGGTTTGAATGAAGAACTAGAGTTCCAAATAAGTTGTGAGGATTTTGACAGTTACTATATCCCTGCAATCTCTGTTCTGTGTGCTAGTCCGATTCAATATTTTTCAGGAAGTATTTGTCATATCACAAGCATTTTGTTTTTGTATGATGATAATAACTCCATGCAGTAGCATCATATGAAACCATGAAGTAAGTACATACAAATGCGGCCATGCATTGCAATGGTTAAAGGGATAGTACAGTTTTGGTCAAACTGAATTTTAGTAACTAAAACTTGTAAGGTTATCATTAAAAACTAACAGTTATCATTCAGTGATGCTTGAATGGGAGTAAAACCGTTGAACTCAAGAGAGCGCCCTCCAGACACCAAGTTTAAACCAATTTTTATTTTTAAAATGTGAATGTGATGTTTGGTTGAAATAATTATTCAATAGAGAGATCACAAAAAACAATTTTCAAAATCATTTTGGTATATCTTCAAAAATGTGTAGGATTTTTAAAATATTTTTAACTATTGAATAAAAGTTGGTCTCCAACATTGATCCCAATCAGATATATTTATGGATATTTCAGCTGTTTCTTAACCGATTTGATCAAACAAAGTGAAATCTGACTTTTAAAATTGCGTGCTCTTTCAAGTTTTACACTCACATTTTTTGAAGCGCCCTCTAAACCAAAACAGAACTACCCCTTTAAGGTCATTGTCATGATGAAGGCTAGTGCGTTTAAAGGCTTTTGCTTTAAAGGTGCAGAGTAACTTCTTCATCATGGGCATAAACATTTGTCGGATGTGCAAATCAATCATTAGTTTATTTGGCTCTGCAGGCAGGATATTATGAAAATGTGTTTCTCTTTCTGAATACAAATGTACTGATATTTCACCTCGATCCAAAATGAACAGTTTTGCGATTTGTCCTCAGAAAAGGTTACCAAGCGCCTTTAAAGCCGAAACTAAGGCGTCAAAGCGGAAATGCCTTTACCATTCCTGCCACTTGCTCTAGAATGACCCTGGAAGGCCCTGGATTGATCAGGAACGTTTGAATAACCCTTTCTGCAAGAATAATTAAGAGACAGTTTGTTATATATATATATATTGTTTCATTATCTCTCAAGCAGAAATGGAACATTACATGTTGAACTATAATCAAATTATCAAGTTTGAACAAGTTTCAGGAATCAACATATGTGTTTATATTTTAGTCAGTTTCTATCCTTTATAATGTCCCATTATCTTTCAGAAAGAAACATGTTAAATGGATCAAATCAAAACGAAAGGAGGATAATCAATGTATATGTATTTCTATTTAAATTGAATCATTGATTTGTTGGTGGGGTGTAAGATTATGATATTCATTCAAGATCAGGCATTGAAATTCATAATCCTAATATGTACATTGGGATGTAGTATAAAATATGACCCCTTCACTGTCAATGCCATTCCATTCATTTCAAATGGTTGATGTAATGAGTTCCCCCAAGATCACTCCTGAACTTAATGATGCACTGCCCAATACATCACTCACTGCCCGTTTACCAGAAACAAATATTACCACTTCAGAGAGCAATTACTACTAAAGCTTTCCATTGTGTAAGAGTTTCCTGTAGAAATGTTCTCTGTGATTGGTCAGGAGTAGGGACAGAATGACCAATGAGAGCAGAGACAGAAGGTGAGCTTCATTCATTGGGCAGTGTAGACTAGATATCCTGTAGATACCTGTAGAGATATGATCTGTGATTGGTCAGAGTATAAGCTTCATTCATTGGACAGTCTAGATATCCTATATATTCCTAGAGAGATCTGCTATGTGATTGGTCAAAGTAAAAGCTTCATTCATGTGCTTGGTCAAGAGTAGGGACAGAATTACCAATGAAAGCAGTCTACAGAAAAAGAGGAGTTTGTATAGTGGCTACATAGAACAATCATAACTGATAACAATAGCTCAAATTTTGAATTAGCTGTAAATGATTATAGCAAAATTCATGGCTTTATTAACTCCTTGTTTGCTCTGATACTGGCCAGAATTCTATTGACAAGGCGTCACATTTGACTGAAAGTCTGGAAATGGAAGTCCTGCTCAATCTTCTAATCACCTAAAACGTAAAGCTCTGCTAATCAAAACTGGATTTAAAAAAAATCAAAATTATGCCTGCGTAGAGATTATCCAATTTCAACCCTCAAATTTAGGTTGCCTCAAAATTACATTTATCCTCAAATAAGATTTGTATTTTTCTTGTTGAAAGGCCTATTTTCTTTGTTCTTGCTTGTCAGACAGCATGGGTGATACCTCCCCCGCCCCCCCCCCCCCAAAAAAAAACAAACAAACAAAACAAAACACAACGGCAAACAAACAAACAAAAAGGGAAAATAAGAAATCCCATACTCTTCTCTCATTTTGCAGTAAATAGTTCAGGTGTAACTCTTTTGCTAATGTGATTAACTTTCTTCACATTTGGTCAGAGCACAAAGATTGAAAGTCCTTTTGATTGCCTACGAGATCCATAGATCCCCAAACTCAAAGGTATAGTGGGTTAACTGATCACCTTACCCTGTGTTCACACACACAAAATTCATCGTATAGCTATACCGATGAAATTGTGTGTATGAGCGCTTACTAACGATACGTCGTTTAAAGAAACGTTATATAGCGAAACGGGGGTTTGGGCATCGTTTCGAACTAGAACTCGATAAAGAATCACGGTCGTTTTGTGTGTGAACGTACGGTCGAACCAAGGTCGAACTAGAACGGTATAACTGGGCGGGGCTTAACATGACCGCGCGCGAAAGGAGACCTGAAAGCAGAAAAAAAAACACAAGCACAGTAGCAAACTGCGCACGTTTCGTTGTAGAGTTTCGGGATACTTGTTCGTGTGTGTGTGAACGCCTACGATGATTCGTTATACAACGTTTCTTTATAGAGTTTCGGGATAACATTTTTTGTGTGTGAACACGCTGTTAGTAGAAACAACAAATAGGATGATGTTATGGTTGTACAATTGTTTTTCACTGTTGCTTTGAGCTAACTATGAGGAAGGTACTGTTATGTAATCTGAATTTCCTGATTTTCTCCGTCTCGCATCGTCCATATTCTACCTGTTGTGTTCTTCTTCTTCTTCTTTTCTACTATGAATTAAAGTTTGTTTACAACAAGTCAACATACTAGTGAGCCAGCAGTATAAATGGGAAATTGATTTATCCTTGGTGATTATGAAACATTTCTACCTTTAAAATGTGCAATTACAAAATAATGAGGCTGTTGTGACTACCCCCCCCCCCCCCCCCCTTCCCCACCCCTCATGTAACAAATCAGCAATTCACACCAGTCTAAATTCATCCTTTGGTCTGTGGCTTATTCAGTCTTAATTCTACTTTAATTCTAAATGATGGCTAACTGCCTAACACTTGCATTTCTCCAACTACAAGCTTGACCATAGCCCTAATCATAAGCCTCTGAATTCAGTCTCAGATGTTGCTAAACAAGTTGGGAGTAGACCAAATACTTGTAGACCAATGGGTACATGTTCCATGCCTCTATTGGTAATATGAATACACCTGTATGCAAGAACCGCTTTATAGTCTTAAGGACATTTTATTTACTTTGTGGCATGGATCAGGTTTTTCAGGGGTATTTTTTCCTTTTGTTTAAAAGATATTTACAATTGAAGTGTTCATATTTCTAATTATCCACTGGAAAGTTATAACTGTGTTGAAAGTCTGAGTGCAATGAGTAAGCGAATATCACTTTGCATTGTTGCTGTAACATCCATTTACCATGACATTTTCACACAACACCCAGTCACTTTTTGGCTTTTGCACATGTCAACAAAGTTACCAGATCCCTTTAATAACTTCTTGATATGACTGGTAGGGGTATGACAACATCAGTGATCTGCATCAGTAGATGTGATTTTCACAGGGGTAGGGAAGGTAGAGAGCAGAAGAGGGGGAAATAAGTGTTGGAACATCATTGGAGCTGGAGGTAGTGGGAAGAGCAAGAGAAAGGGGTGGGGGGGGGGGGGGGGGGGGGAGAATACGGTACATGTATTGTGGTGTTTGTGAGTAAATTGCCTTTCCAGATTATGTTATCACCACACATCAGCAGTCTCTCTGGCTCTGCTCAATGTCTCTTTGAATTATGTTCAATTCATCAAGCCTGAAAAAAGCCTTTCCAATTTCAGATCTCAGTAACAGGTCAATTCTTTTCACGAATGATAAAGGGGACAAAGAATGCATTAGCAGTAGGTCTTGTGAAAGATTTAATAGCCTAGCTGCTTAAAGGCACTTCAAGCACTTTGTATTGTATCACGTGTGTGACTGTTTGGCGTCATATTTGATGGTATCTTTAAATGAGGCATTATTATATTCATTTGTTTCCATTCTCCTCTATTAGCAGCCATATATATGTAAACAAAATTTAGGGCTATCAGTGTCCTTCTTGTATGATTCAAGTTGGTAATTTCAATTTATGCATAATAATTGTGTTTTTTATTCATGTAATTTTTGTTGTCAGGGTGTGTTGCAGTGGGGTTTTTTTTATGCACTTTGATTACATAAGTATATTTATATTATAATTATATTATAATTACATCATTATTATATTCTGTAAATGGACCACCCAAATGTATACTCCAGATCATCGAGCCGAACATGGAGATTCAAGAGTAATTTAATTGATGAATCATTCATTTTCAACTTATTTCTATGTTTGCATCATATTTAACACATTTAATTATCACACTTACAGGGGGCTATGATCGAGGTCCATTACTACATTTATTTACTGCTAGGCGCTCATTGCAATTCTTGCGCACATACTTCAACTGTAGAAACTTTTGGTAAACAGAAAGTAGACATTATACCTTTAAAATGAGACCAGAGTATGTTTTACTCATTTACATCCTCAACCAGCCATGTTGGCTAACCACTGCTTTGGTTTTGACTCATTGTAACTGCACAACAAACCTTGGGACCTAATCCCTCGCCTTAATGGATGATATGGTTCTCCTATAGATAGTCATTTTGTATTCTTTTTATTTAAACTGTTCAACAATTATAAATCATCTTTATTCATTCATATAAAACTAAATGAACAATAATAAATCATCTTATTAAATAATTTATTCAAATAAAATATAATGTTAATATAAAGAAGGGGTTCAAATCCAGGTCCATATAAACAGAAGTTGAAAATAATTCACAGTTTGCCATTGGGCAGGGTGAAGAAAATAATAGATACAAGAATTCAATTTTCATTTCAATACCTCTTGTCAACGAAGTGAATTTGATAGAAGAATGATTTCAGTGCAAGTTAATTTGGGCTCGATATAAAGATCGAAGAATGGCGGAGGCATCCTTTATAACGGTGCAGTCAAAGATCAATCTAGTCTCTCATGATTATCTTATTCAACTTCTTTCATAGCAAACAAACTGTCTAGGGTAGAATTGGTAATATAACAACTAGTTTTTTGTTGTTGTAATGATACATATTAAGTATTCTTTCCTTGTTAATGATTTATTTGAGTTAAATGCAGTGGATCATTTGATTGGCACTCTAGAGCTATAATAATGCTTTGGTGGGCTTTTGTTCACATTTGTATCTTATAATAAAAAAATCCCCAAAATTTAACAAATTCCCTTCAAATCAGTCTGACCAAGCTATACCACTGTTAACCACATTATCCTTCTTGTTTTCTCTTTGCAGCATTTTGTCTTCTCCTGACGTGCTGTATCATGACCAAGACCAGGAAGTTCTTTACCGTCCCCGTCCCCGGCTCCGTGTCATCTTTGCCAAACCAAGGTAGTGGGCCGGCGTAGTCCTCGTTTTCGCTGGTCTAAGGCTCGATGCGTTATTCTGCAACAGCAAGAAGAAATTACGGAAAGCAAACAAAATTACAAAAAGGAACTTGATACCTTGAGTTTTTTTCTTTTTTTGACCTGCAGCTAGGCAAAATTTGATCATAGATACACAATTTACTTTCACATAAATGGTTAAGAGAAGGGTGCTAAGTCACTTTTCATAATTATCTTTAAAGTTTGGGAGCCTTGTAGAATCTTTATTTTGAAGTTTTATTTTGATAAATATTCAAAAAATTAGAAATAAGTATAATCTGAAATTTGGCATCACAATATGTGAAACTCTGCACTTGTCGGTAATTCATGTTTTGAAGTAATGGGCATTTTAAGTTCACACAATGTGTGTAAAAGACTTATGATTGTAAATTGAAACATTCATATCTTCGACAAGTGCAGGGTTTTGCTATGCAGAACTCAATAAGTGTCTTGTATTATATTAAATCAAATTTGTTTTTTGAATACGACTAAATAATTGTGAATAAATGTGAATAAATTAAATTTATATATTTTAGCAGACTTTTCTTTTCCTTGAGTTATGCAATGATGGCATGAAATGATTTTGAATAAGATATTTTAATGTATGTTTTTTAGACAATGAAGGATTAAATGTTATTATAGGTTACTTAAAGGGGACCACCAGGCACAAGACTAGTATGGATGTCACCTATTAGTGCAGCAATCCAGCACTGGTATACACTGGATTGCATGAAGAAAGGGATTAATATTAGCACTGGAAATCTAAACAGATCTCCAGCCAACACTGCACCGGCAGACAGAGCTAGCTGCTGATTCAGCCTCATTTCCGATGCCAGGCACAGGGTTTGAACTATAGACCTCACTACCGAGAGTCAAGAGCTCTATCCAATATACCACGACGCTTCCACATGATGAAAATGGTATTCTCGTTAATATATACCTAGAATTTCCTGTAAGATAAAATAAGATAAAAAGTTTTGCCAGCTATAATAAGCCAGCCTCTACAGGATTTGAACCAGGGACCCTCTACCTCACTAGGCATACTCTGTATCCACTGAACTATCTTGGATTCTTGCTTTTGTTTGTATTCTCGTTATTATATACCTAAAATCCAGTTTAAAAGAAAAAGAAAGAAAACAATTGATCTTCTGCCAGGATTTGAACCAGGGATCCTCTACCTCACTAGGCAGACTCTGTAACCACTGAACTATCTTGGCTTCTTGCTTTTGTCTGTATTCTCGTTATTATATACCTAACATCCAATTTAAAAGAAAAAAAGAAAAAATTTATCTTTTGCAAGGATTTGAAACCCGGGACCCTCTACCTCACTAGGCAGACTCTATATCCACTGAACCATCTTGGATTCTTGCTTTGAATTTGTATTCTCATTATTATATACCTAGAATCCGGTGGAAGATTATAATTTGTTTAACAAAAAGGAACATTTGTTTCCCTCTCTGGATTTGAACCAGGGATCTCTAGCATGCCAGACAGACTCTCTACCCACTGATCTGTCTTGGATTAGTATTTGAAATGGTCTCATCTGTATTATGTACCAAGGACTTGGTTTGAAATAAAGCAAAATAAAGAATAAAAATAGGCAGCTTATAATACTAATGTGGAAAAAAGTAACCCATCTTTTTTGCCAGATGTTAGTGATAGTTCCCTGCAAAGCTAGATATTAATCATGTATGATTGTGCCTATATATCTGTGGCTTATGAATCGTGGGAAAGTGTCTTTATAAAAAAAAAGAGATAAAATATAAAAAATTATATATTTATCTTCACTCTATCAAAGCTATGTTTTCCTCCATTTGTTACAATGTACAAAAGTGCAAATAGTACTGTACTTTTGTAGATGACTATGTAGTATTTTGTGTGCTGTTACATACATATTTTATATTTATGACATAGAGTGGAACCTGTTATAACGATGTAATTTCACGGGTCCAGGTTCTATGTATTTTATTGTTTTTAAGCCCTGATACAACAATATATCTGATTTGATAAAATAAATCCAATGGACCCAATGTGCTCGTTATAATGAGGTTTCACTGTACATCAGTGTATGGTACATTGTAACATCGTAGGAGGACATATCGCAAAACTGTTTCTGAAGTGAATTATCAGTACCGGTAGTTGTAATGGATGCAACGTAAGGGATGCAACTTGTTTTTCACAATTGTCCTGTTTGATTTGAGTATGGGATGAATTCCCAGACAGAAAACCGTGTCCTCTAAAATATTCATTCCATGGTCTTATGAGTATGTGACCACACTGCACGCTAAATGTCCATCTCCTTGGGCACATATGTACATGTATGCCCACTTGAGCACAAGGATGCCTTAGCTCCCACCCGATTGGTCCATCAGTTTGTTTATCAGTTGTGCAAACAGGGCCGTCTACTCCCCCCAAGTGCAAATAAGCTTGACCTTGGTTGGTAATGGGGCCATGTTCAGACCATGGAAGTAGGAGTTCAGACTATAGCCATTGGGTCACTTTTGGAGTATTATATTCAGACTGTAGGGTGTCTACTCCCCCCTCCCCCCCCCCCCCCCCCCCCCCCACACACACACACTTGCTCCTTCTAACCCACCAACCCCTGCACTTATTTCCTTCTCTAACACCCTCTCTTCCTATCCCTCTCCCCTCCCCTTTCTCACTCCCCTTTCTCACTAATTTTATATATATCAGTATCTCCCTCTCTGTCTCTCTCAATTTACCACTCCTCCCTTTTCTAGCCCTTGTTTCCTGTGTATGGTCATAATTTGTTCCTTGATTACATGTGAATGACATGAAGTATACTACAGTGGAATCTCGTTAAAAGGAGCACATCACGGCCCATTGAATTTACCTCGTCATATCAGATATCTGGTTGTATCTCGGCTTTAAAATAATTAAAATACATAGAACCTGGACATGTGACATAGCATCAATATTTTAGTTTCCTCGTTATAACAGGGTTTGCTATAAAGAGGTTCCACTGTATAGTTCAAATTAAACTTAGTATCAGTTGGTAATGATTTTTAAATGGGATTATATGTCTTTACTTCATAACCACATGAAGAAAAGGGTTTGCTCCTATTCATCTTTTTAAAAGAAGTTTTATACAACACACCACTTATGAGAAATAAAGACAGATTTAAAACTTTGTCTAGTCGGAACAGTCATATTGTTGAAATATGAATGATTCAAAACACAGTCATTTTACTGTTTGGCCATGAGAGCCCTCTATCAATATCGAAAGGTGATTTAAACTGTGTTCAGTATTTTCATTGGTTCCAAGAACGATCGATTATGAGTGTTCATTTTGCCCCAGCTTTGCTTCCAATTATCTCTGGATGAAGTGGAGTTGATAAAATAATAAACTTCATTAACAGTACCACCTGTCTAGTATAAGCTCCATTTGTGCCACCAGTTTCCCACACGCTATAGGATTTTGTTTGTTTTCTCAAGATCTTGAGTCAAGATCAATGACCAGTGGGCCAGACAAAAAAGAACACCCATCTCATTATCACCACTGACCATCATCATTACCCCGCTGACCACAATTTTTCACCATAAGCACATTCCTCACACCATCACACTTTGCCCCCACTAAATCAATGAGATTTAACTGATAGGCATCTCACAGAGCTGGCAGTGATAACACCTCCTTGACTTAACTTTAAGTGGTCACCCTCATTATAATTAGTCAAGTCCTAACTTCTAAGACTAAACACTATACAGCAATACACTAAAAAGTAAATTGAGAAGAATTGTTCCTTTCCCACACTCTGCTTCTCTTCATCTTAGCCTTTTGTCAAGGCCGATGCTGTGTTTCACTAAAAACAATGTGAGTAAGGTGAACAGCATCAGCAAAGCTAACAGTGGTTTTGGCCATCCCTCCGATTCCATTTTAAAGGTAGTTCAGATTCGTCAAATGAGATGCGCGGCGCCATCTTGCATACGCGTTGCGCACGGTGCGTAATGCACGTTAGCTCAGTGTCATGCGGTGCGCGCAAACTAACCCAGTTCAAAATGGCGACCCGCTATGTAGCATCCCCACGCTTGATGCCCTTTAAAGGGGACCACCAGGCAAATAACAACAAATAACTATATGTTTTGGTACCGTTGTGTGATATTAAATAGATGCTCAAAACTTTGCAAAAGGTTGTGTAACAATACAATTAATTACCCTCACTTATGGAACCATCATAACCTGATGGTTCCGTATGCGCCCAACGTCTGAGAGTGCGCCAATTCTATTCACGCATACTTTGGAGACAATAGAATCCCGGACGATTTGTTTGC
The DNA here is from genome assembly GCA_037951105.1 of Echinarachnius parma. NCBI lineage: Eukaryota > Metazoa > Echinodermata > Echinoidea > Clypeasteroida > Echinarachniidae > Echinarachnius > Echinarachnius parma. The sequence continues at coordinate 431,867 of JBAMJV010001734.1, forward strand.
CCTGGACAAAGGTAGTCTTTGTATATGCAGACCCATGAACTCATGCTTTAGAATGGTAACTTTTTCCAATTATATAATACATTTTTTTAAACATATTTGTTTGAACTTGTTGGTGGAATGGACTACTAAAGATGTTACCCTTAAAGGGCAATGAAACCCAAGCAAAAAAACATAATCGGATAAGAAACAAGAAAACTACGGCTCTTTAAAGATGTCCATTTATTCCTATGGGGAACTCAAATTGGCAACGCACTCTGATAAGTGTGTGGACAACTCCCCATATGTTTTGTACACAAATGTTCCCATTTTTACAGTTTTCTTCATATAGTCACATTTTTCCATTCCCCCAACTCATGATATGTTATGTATAAAAGCATTCTACAAACCATATGTTGAACTCGAACGAAGGGTAAACATAAATGTTGAGAACATTTATCAAAACTGAAATTTTGTGTACAAAATGTATGGGAAGTTGTCCACAACTTTGCCAGAGTGCGTTGCCAATTTGAGTCACTCGAAGAAATACATGGCTCTTTTCAAAGAGCCATAGTTTTCTTATTTCTTGACCGATTGTGCTCAAATTTTCAGAGACTATTCATTATATTTAGTGTATTATAGTGCATACAACAATTTGTCTGAATTTCATTGTCCTTTAATTTATAAGAATATTATTGTTGGGTGGTGGTACCCTTTAAGGACCCAAACTGCAACTAGCTGCTCTATCTCACTATCATAGCAGTCAACACATAGTCTTGACTAAAGGCTACTCTCCTGTGGACCCCCAAACATGCATTAGCATAGGTAAATGGATTAGGCCAGGCCAGGCATGCCAGGGCAGCCCCTAATCCTCCATCTCAGGCTGTTAGCAGGGGTATCTGGCTCTAATCAGGTGCAGGGGTAAATCCCTGTGGGAAGTTTGGGAACTAGAGTGGAGAGTGGAGATTGAGGGGGGAGGGGGGGGGGGGGGGGCATTGGGGTATGAAGAGCAGGTGGAGGAAGAAGATGGGGCATTCCTTTCATCACCATTTCACATGGGAAAGATGATTTGTTGTTTTGGGGGGTTTTGGGATCATAGCAAGGAGGTACTAGTACTCCTTGATCATAGTACCTGTGTCTGTTTATGGTATGTTTGTGTGAGTGATTATAATCATGTATGTTTTTATAAAAACACAGTCTGTGACTATTTGTATATATATATGTTTCCAAGAATTTCTTTTTTGTCTGCTTATAGATACTGTAAAGTGTGGTTATTACCTTGTGTGATTGTGTGTTCGTCAATGAGAGAAATAGAGAGTGGGGTGTTTGTGTGTGTCTGTGTTTGTGTTCATGTCCTTGTTTGAATGTGTGTGTGTGTGTGTGTGTGTGTTTTAGTGCAATTTTATGGCAAGATACAAACACTTTCGTTTCATAATAGGTATACAATGTTTGGATTACTATTTGAAAGGTGGCATCTCTTGAAACTTTCTTCAATTTTCTTTTTCAATAATGGTGAGGAAACGTAATGTCAAAGCAATCAAATACTGTACATCAAATCAGAACTCATTTTATGTGTTAAACCCCTTCTTAATTGAGAAAAATAAACCTTACCTCGATGTTAACCGAGGGACTAATGGATAAGAAACAGTAGGGGGTCAGGTCGTAAAACACACAGCGAGCCTTCGGACCCCTTCTTATTCTACCATCCGCAAAATCCTCACTCGGGTAGGTTACCATAACAACTGCACCTCCCTCATCATGCGAACAGCTGGGGCGACACATAGTATCGGCGCGCGCTGTGTTTTTGTTCACGGCCATTACGTCTTCTACCCGGGTAAGGTTCTGCGCGCTTCTTAATACACGGTTTATCAGGATGACATCCTGATGTTGTCAGGACGTCACCGTCTAGGGTGAATTCTCACCCCGATGTCCTGATGTTGTCCTGATGTTATACTGATCGGAGCTTCTTAATTGAAACGGTGTAGAATCTCATCCGGACAACGTCAGGACGTCACCGCGACTATTTCTTTCAGTTAAGAAGGGGTTTTATATATGATTTACATGTATTTTAAAGATGTTTTTTTTTTCTATAAATTTTACATCCAGGATATATTTCAAAAGTGGCTAAGAAAAATTAATTATGTTGGATCAAATAATGATGATTTAAATGAAAACTCATCATATTCTTAAAAAAACTTGTTGTACTTGTATTGCATTTCAGATGTGAAATGGTCCCTGGCATTCCATTAGACAGCGACTGAAGCTATGCCAGTGGTGCATCCCTCCTAGCTAATCTGCCCGTATCATCAAGCCCTTCTTTGTCACATGGTCATGGGGGTGTGGGAAAATGCTGGAGCATCACAACAACTCCTTCATAACCCCCTGCTCGCTTCAAGTGGGGGTAAAGCATCATCCCCCGTGTTCACACACAAACAATTTCAGCCCTTAATCATCTCTATAGAATCATCTCTAGCGATACGACGTATCGTTAGAGATGATTAAATCAAACCTGGTCGTTGTTCAGACACACACAGAGCATATCGGACACCAGCTGGTTCACAGCTGGCGGCGAACCCCCCCAAACATCGTATGACTGCGCAGTTTGCTACTGCGCAGTGTGTTCTCCTTTTTTTCTGCCTGCCGTCACCTGTGCGCGCGAACGTTCGCTTTAAGCCACGCCCAGTTAGTTAGGGTCCCGATTTAATCATGACTAAAGCGAGCTTCGGTTGTTCACACACAAATTCGCCCTGATTCTATAGTCAGCTCTCGTACGAAACGGTGATAAAACCAGCGTTTCGCTAGTCATCTCTAACGATACGTCGTTTCGTTAGTAAGCGTTCAGACACACGAATTTTTAATGGGAAGCTGATTCTATAGTCAGCTGCTGATTCTTTAGTCATGATTAAGGGCTGAAAATTTTGTGTGTGAACACGGGGTACATCTCCGCATCAGAATTCCTCCAGATCAGACTGATCAGACTGCCACTGTCTGTTTGCTGTAACTTGCTGACTTGTCTACACCCATTTGGTCTACTCCCATCTGGTCTACTAGTACTAGCAAAACCTGGATTTAGAGGTTTTGCGTTACATTTATAGATTAGGATTATTGGTTAGGGGTATGGTTAGGTTTTAGCCTTAGGGTTAGGGTTATTGGTTAGAGGGGTATGGTTAGGGGTGAGAAATGGGGGTATGTTTAGGTTTAAGTTAGGGTTAGAGGTTAGAAACAGTGGTATGGTTAGGTTTAGGGATAGGGTTAGGGGTTAGAAATAGTGGTATGGTTAGGTTTAGGGTTAGGCCAGGGTTAGGGGTAAGAAATAGGGGTATGTTAGGGTTAGGGCTATGGTTAGGTTTAGGGTTAGGGGTTAGAAATAGGGGTAGGGTCATGTTTAGGGTTGAAGGTCAAGTTTGAAGTTGGGAAAATAGAAGTTTCAGTTCAGGCATCATGTAGAACTGAGAAGACAAAATGAGAAGTAGACCAAATGGGTGTCAACAGAGCAAACATAAGCCCTGCCTGCTTGAGATGGTTTGCTTGCCTAATTGGGGATTAACATGTATATGTGTGTGTCTGTGTGTGTAAGAATGTGTTCTTTGTGGCCGAGAGCGTGGCTTGGGATGGGGGATGAGGGGGAATCCCGCCTGGGACTTAATTGATTGGTTTCGGCCCACTGCATTTTCTCACCAGGACCTAATTCCTCCGCTCCCCATATCTCTTATCTCTGCCTCCTCTTCTTCTTCTCCTTGTTGGATGATAATTTACATGACTCTTTCATCCTCAAGTACTATATTTTTGTACAGATTTGATGTGGTCTTGGTGTTCTTTCATCTCATGGTCTATTTAGTCTTTTTCAAAACGAATAAACCATATTTGGACCACTTTTTCCTCTGTTGGAGATGTTTAGATGGAATAGATTTACTCATTCTTGAATAGTAAGCTTCATCCCCTTCAATATAATTATATTTCCTATGTCCATGTCAAGAGTAGGGATCACATTACTTGTCCGTTCTTTCAAGAACTTATTAATCAGGTGTGCATGTCTAATGTGATTGTCAATGAGAATATGGCCATCATTTGTGTGTGGTTGAGAGGATGAATGTGTCTGTTAATAGTGTTAACATGTGCATGGGTATTAAAATAATTATAATATTAAACATAATTACTTTTAAAGGACCTAAAGAATACAACGTACTTTGACACTTATTCCATAGTTGATGACTTGAAACATAGGTCTGCCGGAAAAAAAAATCCATGAAAATAAACACAGTAGTGATTTAAGACTAGTTTTCTGATGCCAAATCTCACTTAGCAGCCAGTTTACGCCCCACCCACATTTAGGGTCCGGAATCGGCAGCGTGATCGACATGTGATTGATATTCATTGGCTTACGTCATGGCGCGTCATTTACAGTATTTAGTTCATTAGTCCGTTCTTTAGATGACGTCACATTTTGGCGATTTAAAATGGGCGTTCCCAGGACAATTTAGATATTTACTAATTACCCCAAAATTGCTTGATTTCATGAGAAATGACTGCCAAATTCTTTTTCTTCCGGAAAAATTACATATAGAGTGCCGAATTTTGAAAATTAGGCCATCTAGACGCTGTAGTTCCTTTAAATGTATTTAAATGCATACTTGATCTAATCAACCTTCATCAATTTGGTTAAACTTGAAAGTGGAGGATGGATGCATGGCATCTGATTGTATTTTTCTAGTGATTATGTGCATTTGTATTTTGTTTTGAGTGATTGTTTGCATTGTTCTGCCGATGAAGAGAAGACACAGTAAGGCTTACACATCATCAGGTGAGAGTAAGAAGGGCGTATTAGCCTATTAGGTTAAATTGAGTCACACATTATCATTTTCTAATTTGGAGCCTCCTCTACTGTCTTGATGAAAAATATTCATATAATAATCATATCTAATTTGGGGATCATTCAACAAATATAAAACAGCGCTACATTGGGTTTTCTATATAGGCTACATGGCTTTCAAACTTTAAACATGATCTGCTCCGAAGTACAACTAGACAGTGTCTTCGATTATTACCGCCAATCTCTTTCTCGACTCTACACAAATTATTGCATTGAATAATGCATGACACGATTAGGTGACCTTTTTCCTCCCAGATGCCTTGACAGTGACTGACAGTGAGTGAGTGGAAGGGGGTGTATTTGCCAGCCATTTGGTTGGGCTCCCATGATTGTTATCAAAGTAAACATTCATCTGTAGACATTGGAGAAAATATATATTAACACTGAGGTCAAATAATGGCCATATTGAAAAAGGGCTGTTTAATAATATTGCATTTAAAGGGAATTTTAAATCTGTAAAATTGTTTGATGGTACATGTATTTAAAAAATCGAAGATATTTAGAGTATCTGCATAATTTTCCCCACCTATGTACTTATTTGATCTGCAGGAACAAAATATAACATGTACTCATTAACATACAATATGAACAAGGAGTTACTCCTTGAAATGAACATCAAAATTATATAACAAATTTGTACGACATGATCAAAGATGATCTTATATGTTGCTTTGAGTAAAACAAATCCACTCTTTTGAAAATAGAAACAGTCGAGATGTTTTGTTTTTTGCCTTCTTCATGAAAGTGTACATTTTGCAGAGACTGGACTAGTTGAGAGAAAGAAGACCACAGTATATCATCCATACACTGTGGCAAATTAATATATTACCCCGTTATTCATATAGACATGATTACAAATCCTTTCTGCTCCACCATGTGGCCTATACTATGCAGACCAAAA
>JBAMJV010001735.1:0-62237 GCA_037951105.1 Echinarachnius parma
ACTGGCATATTGGAGGGGTATTTTAAAAAGAGTTTACACTCATTTTTTAAGAGTAAAATTATTGGTATATGATTGGTAAAATTTTCAGAAATTGACTCACCAGAGATATAACTTCAGTTAGTTAGTAGCCTATTGACAAACCTTATTTATGTTTCCCACCTCTTCCGAGGTAGAATTGGAAAATCAAATTGTTAGTTTGTGGAATAACAGGCTGGGTCAGCCATTCCCAGGCCCGTAGCCAGGAGGGTGCGTTAGGTGCGTACACATCCCCCCCAAATCCACTTTGTATTTCCACTTTTAAATATTTGGTGACTGACCACCACCACCCCCCCCCCCCCCCCTCCTCCCCCCCCCCCCCCCCCCCACCCCTCCCGCTTAAACGACTCAACCAGTGCTCAGTGTCGGCCACGATCGGCCTCGGTCCCGTTTTGGTCAATTACGCACCCCCTTGGAAAATCCTGTATACGGGCCTGCATCCCCCCCCCCCCCCCCCAGTGGCGGATCTACGGGGGGGGGGGGGGTGGTTAGGTGGTTTAAACCCCCCTTTTGGGCTGCCAAGTGAAAATGTGATGTGCATAGAAAAACGCCATCATGTGTCCAGACCCACACAGTATGTTTCTAGCACTCTGTCCGACATAACTCTGGATATAACTGTGTATTAAACTGTTACTTGATTTAAAAAGACGTTATCATGCACTGCTTTTTTATGGTCTCCATTGTGTTAGTAGATGCCAGGAAAAACATCACTTACGGGGGTTCAAAATAGCCACCCACAAAAATCGCCTCGCCGCTACGCGGCTCGGACTTCGCGGCTCGTCGATGTCAAACCCACCCCCCTTAGCAAAAAGCTAGATCCACCCCTGCCCCCCCCCCCCCCCCTATGTTGGGAAGCTCGTATGCCATGCCTATAAAGTCTGCACGAATGGTTCGATACGATACGACAAAATGAAGTTAATTGTAATAAAACCAATTTACAACAGTGGTTAGGAAGGATGCCCTATCCCACTCAGCGAGTATTTTTGTCATGCCGTTGGTAGGTGTGGTCTAGGTGTGGGTTGGCCGTATATGGGCAATTGTTTGCCAGCCTGGGGGCCTGCCAATCTTCTATTAGAATAATACAGTGGCATAGCTACGTGGACCGGAGGGGGGCATATGTCCCCCTCCAATCATTTGAGAAAAACAATACAAAACATAAAGATGAAATCTGTGGAAAATAAAGATATACATACAGTGTGCCCTCAATGATTTGTGTACCTTCCCACCCCACCCCCCACCCCCCCCCCCCCCCCTCCAAAAATAAAAAAAAATAAAACAAATAAACTAAATCAGTCCAACCAAGCTATGGCACTTTGAATATATTGTAATATCCCATTGTTATAAAGAACAAGGATATATTATTTTCGAGGAGGGGGGGGGGGGGGAACACGTACAAGTTCTTTAACCCTATTAAACCATGGACCCCTACTTCTCTAACCCCTCGGCAATCAAAACATATTATGTTAAAGCTTAAATACAGCCCCTGGTGGTCTTTATAGACTGTCATTTCTGAGTATAGAGACGGTAAGATAGCACAAAACAGTCACTCTTCCATTTCTGACAAATCTGCACATAAATTAAAACAAAAACAAAATGGTGCGAATAAATGTTGTCTTGTTTCTTCTACCCTTTATTCAGGTTTAATTTATGCATGGACAGCACTGTTCTGCGTAAAATTAAGATATCCAATTGCACACCATATAATAACATAATAATGATCATCTATTCTTACATGCGATAATGGTCAGGGGGCGATTCACAAAAATTCAAAGTTGAACTTAACTCTAAGTTGGACCTATCTATTATGGAAAGCTGTAAGTTTCTTTATAACATTTTGGAAACAGTTCTTTTGAAAAGGCATACATTTTGATAAAATAAGTTATAATTGTTACTATCAAGGAGCCTTAACATGTTTGATATATTTGTGTTAGAAGTCTCAAATACTTGGTTTGTTTTTGCTTTTGAATATGGTTAGTTCACAGGCTGCAAATGGCTTTCCATAATTGTTAGGTCCAACTTTAGAGTTAAATTCAACTTAGCATCATTCCCTGAAGACCCATACATGTACATGTTTCTGAGCAGTATTGTATACCATTATACACAAAGATGTAATATAATATAACAACAGAATGAACCATTTTCAAATCCTAATATTGCTAGATATGTTAATACCAAGAGGACAGGTAATAAATACATGTAAGTGTAATACAATACCTAAAATTAAAAGATGCTTCAGTGCCCACCACATAAACACATACATGTACATTTACCTCAAGCCCCAACTATGTAGTACACATATATTATGAAACACCTATCAACTTGCACATATGTTTTTTTATAGTTCACAAATGCAATTTAACATTTAATAGTGCAATGTTCTTTCACATAATGTGAGTTATTTTGTTTTATTATTAGATAATTAACAAGGTGATTAAATATTTAGATGTAGACCAGGGTTAAAGCGCAATAACAGTCACATACATTTACAGAAAGAAAAATATCTAGAGCTTTAGATTTATCACAATGAAACCAAACCACTGTTAACTTGTATTAAACATACTAATTGTTAATGAATATCAATAACACAAGCAATTCAGAGAAGTGCTTGGCAATGTTTTAAAAGAAAACGAATACAAAAAGTTGGTAATAATGTCAAAGTAGACAATTAATGGAATGAAAGCTAGGTCTTCTTTGGGATTATCTTGATAAAAACAAAGTATAAAAATGTGAACACTTTGAACTAAAACCGTGGAGACAGATCCAAGCAAAATCTGATGCTAAAAGTATTAAAATATCATTTAATTTTTTTATTAGTACTTTTTTCAATTTCACCACATCATATCAATAATAAACTGTCTACAAACCTGTTATTAAACATAGCATTTTGAGGTAAACTAAAATCCAGAATCAATAAATTTCATTATTTTGTATTGTGATTTATACAATATCTCATGAAAAGAAATAAAATGAAATCAATATTTTGAAAGACTATTATTTAATTCTGCCACTATTACATGCCAATCACTTGCATTCTTATTTATATTTTGTATTGGTATAATATTATGTATATTTATTTCAATGAATGTAACTTTTGATGTTTTTTATCATGTAAATTCACTTGTAATTTAGCCTTTTGGCTACAAATAGTTGAATAAAATACCTTGAATTGAATTGAAAGACGATCCATATACGGCCACCTTGAATATTCCGCAGGTATAATTTTTCCATACTATCTGTATTTTATGTGGTCGACAAAAGAATAGTGTTGTTAGTATGCCTACATGAATAAATCTACATAACTCAAATACAACTTTAAAGTAGTTACACAAACCCCTGAATAATTATTCCAAACATCGACATGTACATTTCAACGATTTGTTCCACAAATCTAAAAATAGAAAACAACTCTCACATACAGAAAGAATATAAAGACGATAAAAACCATACTTATTCGCTATACAAATAAAATCTCACTATACTTAAATACTCTCCGAAGATAAGGTGCATTCAAACAACATACATGTAGACAGTGCAAAAAGTACAGTATAAACACATATAAAACATTTGTAGTGCACATTATATAGTAAAAACAACAGAACTGCAGCACATAGAAACTGTTCAATTAAGTGCTTAATTCATTTTAGCCACTATTCTTCTAATCAATATATGTATTATTATTACCACTATAATTATTGATATAATTATAGGAAACAAAATCAATCTCATTATATAATCAATAACTTTGGAGATTATGCTGGATTGAAAATAAATACATTATTATTTTCTTCTTTATTCAGACATTTCAACCAAGTCCTTTTATATTGTCTCCTAACGAACAATCAATGTTTTATATATAGATGGAGGTCTGTACGTAATTTTACATCAGTTTATCACAACCATAGTTGATTTATAACAATATGAATCAAGTCTACAGACACCACCGAGCTCCATTTTTGTTCATATTTAATAGCACTCAAATTGTGTTCTCTTTTCCTCCATTTCCTGGAATAAAAACTTCCACAAATCAATCATAGAACTACGAATGTTAATATACAAAATTGGAATATCTAGTATGTACCTGATAGCCATGGCTAATAATAATTTAAAGTGCAGTAGAGTATATATTCATAGTAGCTGCGCTATATACATATTCATATTCATATTATTATTTTTAAAATTATATTTGAGGATGTAATGCAAATATTTTAGTAAATCATTTTTTACAAGAGCTGCTCTGTGAAGAAGGTTTGATAAAATTGAATTAATTTACCCTGAAAATTAAGATTCAGCCTTACACGATCAGACATCAAATGAATTAAAGGGAACCACCATCCACAAATAATATTCTTATAAATGGAAGGTAATTGTTTTGGTAGTCCATTCCACCTACAAGTTCAGAAAACTTGGCTTCCAGATAAAAATGTAATAATTTGAAAACTCATCACCATGCTAGCGTAAGTGTTCATGGGTCTGCATACCAAGACTACCCCATTGTCTAGGACGTACAAATCTGTGATTTTATTGTCTCCAAACGTACGCGGGTATAGAATTGGGCGCACTCACAACATTTTGGCGTTTACAGTACCATCGGACCTGTTGGTTCTGTAAGTGTAGGTTTCGGTCATTAATTGCATTGTTAATGAATTACACAACCCTTTGCATAGGGTTGGACATCAAACAATGGTACCAAAACATATAACATTGTGTTGTTCTCTACGTGGTGGTCCCCTTTAAATAGTTGCAATGGTTGATTATTTCCAGCTCTAATAATCATTACATGTATATCATTCCACTAACAGCTACTTTCAAGGGTCTCATCTTCTCAGACTAGCTCTTAAATAGCATTTCCTTTCATGTAAGACAATAATCTCACAACTTTTCAATTTAGGCTTGCAAAAGGCAGACAGTATCTTAAATGGAAATGAGTATCAAACTTGAGGGCGCTTCAGTAATGCGTCATTTCTTGCGTTCCAAGCGCGAACATGATACGCACACATAGTAATGTACATTGTGTGACTCTCTGCATAGAGCGTGTATCATGCATAATGATTAAACATGGCTCACTCTTTGAAAAAAAGCTTTTGAATAACACAACAAAGCGGTCAAGTTTGACAATTAAATAACATTTACTTCAACTGCACTGTACATTCCACAACCCCTGATAAAAAACTAACTAGTATCACGCACAGAGTAAAATACTTCACATGAATTGTACATAGTCGGTTCTTTTTATAAAATATAACCACTTTTGTTGATCTACCATTTAATCCAATTGAATACAACTCTGTATTCAATTCAAGTTCTATTACAATATCAATAATTTTGATCTACCATTGAGTCCATCTATATACACTTCTGTAAGCAAATCACAATTATGATATATCAAAAAATAACACAATCACTTGTACACATTCATGGATACAAGTCACATAAACAAACACATGTACCAACTACAGAAAAGAGCCAAGAGTACCTAATTCCAATGTCACAGCTATCCATTGCCATGCCATGCCATGGGTATTGGTCCTAATGTCAGGCAAGCCAAAAATGTGTGATCTAGAAATTGCTGAGAAGGCAATCCACAAGCAAACGCCTCTACCCAAAAAATCTATTTTTAGAATAACAATTCTGTTATGATAAAACAAGAGTGACATCACTAACTTGGTACTATTATATCGTATCATTAAAATATTCAAATTTATTCACATTCTATGTCAATTTTGATATGAATTGTAATTGAATTGCTACCTATTATACAAATGTTTACTTTCCGAAAAAGGAAACAAAAATCAAAGTAATCTTTAATAGCAAGGTGTAAAGACTTTTCATCACTTGTAATAAGATTATGCATTAACTTATACAAACTTCTGATGGTTCAGACATGGAAATCATCAATAACAACCTAAAAATGTGCAAAACATTTTTTATTTGCACTATTTAACATGAAATACAGTGACACAATCAAGTTTCCTAGTATGGATATTGATTTGAAAGGATTTCTGTACATTCCATGCATATACACAACCATGAAAAAAACACCAGCATGTTACTATGCAGACTGGAATACCATCATACATAATAATCTTTTCATTCCGCATCTTATGCTAAAAAAATACAATTCATGATGTCCAGCACCAAATTGGAATTTGGGGAAAAATATCTCTATAGACTGCATTTTTTCTTCTTCTTCTTATAGATTCATGAAAAAGAACTTAAAGCCTAATAAATCACTCTGGGAAAAAATTCCATAGAAATCTTGGAAACATTAATTTAATTCATGAATTGTACACATATTACCCTGTTGACGATCTGATGTTGGTAAACATGGATTTTTTCATAGACCCCTGGTGCTTGTTTTATGAAAGGGTCTTAGCCATGTACGTTTTCAGGCAATTATCTCCGCGTTTTGCACAGAGCGTTGATAGCTGTTGGAAATTCAAAAGCTTTAGGGTCCGAACGCAGGCACCCTAACTACGCGCCGGACTATGTACATACATGTAGCTAAGACCCTTTCATGAAACAAACCCCAAATTAAGGTTATATTCGGCAACTGTCCTGAATAAATGACTGATATAACGTTGTTGATTGAGAAAAAGACAGGCGCTAAGTCAATTTTGTACTTCAGGGATAATCATATTTAAAGTTTGGGAGCCCTATAGAAAGCCAATGCAATTAGTTCTCTTCGATATTTCAAAATTTTGAAATAATTCATATCTGAACATTTGGCATCACATACAGAAAGCTTCGACCTACAAGATGGTAAGCAGAACTCAATTAAGCATTCTCAATCTCACCCGACGATGTGTCAATTGCAACAATCATAGCCAAAATCGGGTACTTTAATCAAAGAGATCCAAGTAGCTATAACAATCTGTATGGGCTAAAACTGAATAAAATTATAGTTATATTTAGAATACTGTGGGGGATGCATACATTTTAAATAGTAGACTAATATTTTTGAGGCAATTCAGGCAAATGTCAGAAAAATATCACGTTTATTTGGTAAAGCACATTTTGTAGCTTGTCGTATCTATTTTTTTAATGATGCTTTCATTCACATTTCTAAAACATTTTAAATATAATTGGTACTCACATCTCGATCAAACATAAATATATAGACTTACAAATTGTAGACAAAGCCATCAGACTTTTTGTAATAATCCATAAACCTTTATATTCAGAATACGAAGTTTGCTCTAATTCATAGTATATATATGTACAATTGTACTTTTCCCAGCAAGCCATTTCATGAGAGATATTCCTACAAGTTCGTAGACATGAACCCTAAGAATAGATGCTGCAATCACTCCAAATAAAGCTCACTATTTTTCCCTTATTCCTGCTATCACCTAATGGAAAATATGCCTCCGTGAGAGTGATTATCGGGTATAGCCAATCACATCATAAGTTTTGTCTGATCTTTGTAGTTGGACCTTCCCTAAAGAATTTGGCAATTTGAATTTCTTTCAATTATGCACCTACATATTTTGATTTGTATGGATATAATATATTATACATGAGGTTCTAGTATACTCTGGGTAATACCACTGCCCAGGGCTCAAACATAGCATTGGTCCCATTGGCCCAGTTCACTATAACTTCACTCATGTTAAACTTTGCTTGCCCTGATGGGCTACAAAATATAAATAGAGCTGTTAATATACTTCTTTGTTTCGGGGCCACCCAAGAATGGATTTGGGCTACCCAAACTTGATGAGTCTTCCTTCACTGGGCAGAGCCTTCTGGAAGGTGCTTGGGCCAATCACAAACCTGATTCTAGAATTTATGGGTGGAGCTACTTGAAAAGAATTTTGGCATTCATCCAATCAGAGATAAGCTTCTAGAACTTCTCAAGCTGCCTGCAGGGTGTACTGTTCATCCAATCAAACAAAGGCTTCTAGAATAATGTAGGTGATGCATGATTGGTGTTGGGCCAATCAGAGACGGGCTCTTAAGTGATTGGGCCAATCAGAATCAAGCTTCAAGCATACCCCGTTTCAAAAGCTGGTCTTTGAGCTGGTTGAAGATGTTGAGTTGCTGGTCAGGGGAAAGCTGCATGATCTGCTGGGTGAGTTTCTGTGGATTGGCAGTCCTAGAAGAAAAGAGGCAATATTAACATTTAACTTAATTTTGAATAAATATATTTAAATCATGGAAAGAAATCCAAAAGATATTGAAGAAGAGAATGAGAAAGAGAAGAGAGAAAAGGTGCAATTTCTTTTGAGATGGACGGGTATAAACACTGAGTGCTCATAATTATATGGGTTAGGTACAATCAATTAGTAACAATAATTATAGAATACCAACAGTCTTTTTCAGGACTACACCAACAGTCCTTTCTAGGACTACCAACAGTCCTTTCTAGGACTACCATAGTCCATTTCAGGACTCACCAATCCACCCATCTCACATGGTGCAACCGCAAACCACACGTATTAATAATTATAATGAAATAAATTGAATCCATTTATTGTTCATTAATAAATTGTGGAAATTGTAAGTCATACAATCATTAGTAAGATAGCTATGAGAAAAACAAAATACATACTTACATACAAATATTACATTAAACATAAGACAATGTTAAAGGGACAGATCCACTTTTACAAAACGTCTGAACAGCTTTCAGTTGACGGATAGGGATCAATGTAACACGCAAAAAAAAAATCAGAGCGAACAGCCCTCTAATTTGGATTCTACGAATGAAAAACGAATGCGTCCCTCCATTTAAACTTTATATCGGTCAATAAAGGAGTTCAACTGATTTAGCATAATATTACAACAATATAGTACTAATTCTCGTAAAGGTATTGTGAAGCCGACATTTGTTAACGTATGTCACGGAAAAAGATCTCAAAAAGAAAGAATATATAATTACATGTAGTCAGTTTAAGCGAAGTTTGGGTATTTTGCTTGGTAAACGCTCACACATTAGTACTTATGCGCGGCTCACGTAGCTAGCGGGGGTCACGTAGGGGTCATGCATACCGATCTGGCGCTCCGTGAAATCTATGTACGAACTTACTCACCGGCCAAAAATACGTATGTACATAATTAACCAACGTCCCTCAGTTTATTCAGTTTTAGGTCTATAACTCCACGAAAAAGAGATTTCAAGCCCTAATTTTTTCAGGCATGCTATTAAATGACATTTCCTTTCATATAAGACAATAACCTCGCAACTTTTGAATTTTGGCTTGCAAAAGTGGATCTCTCCCTTTAACAAAGAAATATCTACATTACATTATTACCTTTTTCACAAATAATCAAATGATATTGATTGTTACTAAATCTGTGTGTGTCCAGTAGTATGGCATGACCTGGACCTGTATTTATTCTGCTTCCTGTGTTCATGCTTTTAGAATGTGCAATAAAGTGATGAATATAAAAATCACATTTAGCATACTGAGAATTGTAGTCAAGTGTGTCATACATAGCAGCAAACAGATGTCAGTGGATTAAAAAAAAATAAATTATCATAAGAAATATTGGGAATGACTTACTTGAGGAAAGTATTGATGTAGACATAGAGGAATGAAGCCATGAGGAACTGGCAATCAAAGCGATCCATGATGCCACCGTGGCCGGGGAAAACATCACCAAAGTCCTGCAAGAAGAATTCAATCAAATACAATCATGAAATAATGTGCCAACCATAGACACATACTCTTATTCCAAAACAGAGGGGGAACTATATCAAATTTAATAACAATCTTTGATTTGAATCAACATGTTCATGCATCATCATGCTTTGAAATAAAAATAAAAATAAAACATCACCAAAGTCCTGCAGATATTCAAGACAGAAGAAATCAATCAAATACAATCATGAAATAATGTGTCAATCATCGACATATACTTTTATTCGAAAGCAGAGGGGAACTAAATCAAAGTGGATATGCTTTAAAATTGAAAATAACTAGATGGATCTTCGATTGCGCGCAATCGAAAATTATGCCTCCGCTATCACGCGATTTTAATATGCCCAAATTAACATGCACTGATTTAATTTTTCTTCTATTTTGAGTCCTGTGACCTTGACCATATGATCCCAATCTTTGATGGCTCCCTAAAAAACAGTCAGGTACCAAGTTTGATTGAAATCTGACATTTAGTTCTTGAGATTTTGGTATTACAAGCTTTTTTGCATGTATAATGAGTCCCGTGACTTTGACCTCAACCTCATGACCCCAACATTTTATGGCTACGTTGACTCTTTATGATACAGGTACCGAGTTTGATTGAAATCTGACATTCAGTTCTTGAAATTTTGCAATTACAAGCCATTTTCGCATACATATTGAGTCATGTGACCTTGACCTTTGACCTCATGACCCCCCAAATCTAATCAGATCAGTGGCACCCCGATATGTACACTCATACCTAGTATGTAATTGATCCGTCAACCGGTTCTTGAGATATCGCAAGAACGAGGCATTTTTGCACATACATTGATTCCTGTGACCTTGACCTTTGTCCTCATGAACCCCAAAATCTAATCAGATCATTGCCACCCCAATATCTACACTAATACCAAGTTTGAATTTGATCCGTCAACCAGTTCTTGAGATATCGCGAGAACGAGGCATTTTTGCATATATATTGAGTCCTGTGACCTTGACCTTAAACCTCATGAACCCCAAAATCTAATCAGATCATTGCCACCCCAATATCTACACTAATACCAAGTTTGAATTTGATCCGTCAACCAGTTCTTGAGATATCGCAAGAACGAGGCATTTTTGCATATATATTGAGTCCTGTGACCTTGACCTTTGACCTCATGACCCCTAAAATCTAATCAGATCATTGTCACCCCAATATGTACACTCATACCAAGTTTGAAATTGATCCGTCAACTGGTTCTTGAGATATCGCGAGAACGAAAACGGGACGTACGTACGGACGTACGGACGGACGTACGGACGGACGTACGGACGGACGGACAACCCGAAAACATAATGCCTCCGGCCACTTCGTTGGCGGAGGCATAAAAACTAACATTTGATGCAAAGGAAACACCTAAGGGAGAACTCAACAAGCTTCCTATTTTTAAATCAGGGCTCAAAATTATCACCAGTGGCCTTCTGGCCCTAGAGCAATTCAAATTAACTTCAAGCCACCAAAGATTAATTCATGAAAGATTCTATTTGCCTTACATGGAAACCAAATTTTACATGATTATTGTCATTTTCTGTTTCTTCTTGGCCATCCAAAACCTGTTTACGACCACCAAAACCTGGGAAGCACCTGTAACTAAATGTACATACCATAGGTTGTACAATGTACAAAGGGTTCTATGACCTACAAGCACAAGTTGCTAAATTCATAGGGTCCTTTCATGACATTTTTCATATAATTGTTACGCATTCTTGTTACTCATACCTTTATTTTGAATGCCCTCTTGAAGCCACTTGCGAAGAATCCCCCAAAGGGACTGACCAGTGAAGCGAATAGAGCGATAACGAACGCATGAATCTGAGCGGGCAGTAGGTTGACCGTTTCCCAGTCAATACCAACCTAATAGTAGGGTCAAACAAAATGTATAATTTGTTTATAAAACAATTATTTTTAGAGTCATCTTCATCATCATAACCAGCAGCAGCATCTTCTTCATCATCTTCGTCATTGTTATCGTCGTCGTCGTCGTCGTCGTCGTCGTCGTCGTCGTCGTCGTCGTCGTCATCATCATCATCATCATCATCATCATCATCCCACATCATCGAAGAGTGCCCAATCCTTCGCCCACCTGGCCACCCAAACCCAGATTTAAACAACTTGGACCCTGACACTGTTAATTGGCTACAAAACTTGCGTGATGTTGCGTAGAAGCTGCGCTGCCTCATACGCAAGAAGAAGAAGATCATCATCATCATCATCATCATCATCATTTACCTACAGACAGGTAAATATAACATTGTTTTTCTCTTTGCAGGGGATTAACTTTTGGTGGTCACTATCTATAGGCAGGTTGACCTCTATAAAGACAGGTTTGACTGTAAATGATTCTTCCAACTTACAGTATTGAGGCCGCTCTGCATGTATCCTGGTATGGTGTACTCTTTCAGTTGGAATGTTGAGCTCGGTTCACACTCCATCCTAAACACCATGTTTTCTTCGTCATACTGTAGGGGGGGGGGGGGAGGGGACAGGGTTAAAACAAATTGAAATGCATTAGAAATTTTACTTTGAGAATGGATAATTAATTAAACAAAGAAAAAAAAGAGCTCAGCACAGGTGTTTAGTGGGGTGTGACAACAAGAACACTGGATTGCTCGACCAGGGCTTGTATTCATGAAAGCCTGCTAACTTAGTTACATGCCAAGTCCATATTGGATGACGTTGCTAAGAATTTAACACATGATTTATTTAGTTCTTAACTAGGGTTAACCGAGTGGGTAGCTCAGGCTAACCCAGTTCTGTTTGTTGCAGGGCTTTATGTATTTGGGCCTAGCACTCTATTAATTGAACTACAGAGCACGCTAGATGATTGCTCATCCCAGTTAAAATAACCTTCTTCAATGATTGGTTTCCAGTCAAATACTATAAAACCTTGCATCTACATAAAGGTATATTGATTGATTATATCATATAATTTGTTTGTATAATGCTGAAAGTACTGAGCCCGTCTGAATATAGTGAATATACCTTTTATACATCAATCCGAAATATTGCTGCTACTTTTTTTTGTACGTATTGAAATTACAATGATTATTAACATAGCCACAGTACTATTTCTTTAATTGGAAATACACTGTACACATAAAATGATAAGATAACAGTATAAATTTGATCCAGGACTGAACCTTGGATGTAAACAAAACCTGGGCTGATCAAACATTGGTTCTGTCACATCTTAACTGAAGTAATCAATAAATTGCTAAAGATATTAACATACTAATTGTTTCAAAGTGATACTCTTTAAGGTGTTCAAGACTTGTAAATGACCTTTTTATTTCATTCAGTTTCAAACAGATATAGGGCCATTCTTTGAAAAGTGAAACTTTTTCGGAAAAATTGAAGTTTTATTTTTCTGTAGTTTTGTTCCATTTTTGGAATGATCCATGTGTAAAGTTTCATGAAATACATGATTTGAAGTTTAAAATGAAACTTTTTTACTCATTTGCATAAATTTACATATTTCAATATTTTTCTAATAATCATAATTCAGAAAATAATCAAGATATCAAAAGGATAATTAGAAAGCTCATTCTTCTCACTTTCCTGTACAGGTTGATACCAACTTTGTAAAAATTCAACCTTTCATTCTTTTCTAAACCCGATATTATAAAATTCCCATTTTTCCATTCATATTGTACATGTCACACACGTGACCACCCCAAAATGTCACACACGTGACCAGACGTTGCCACATAATTAAGTACTATAAAAAACAACGGTTTGATATAATTCTCATTCATTGCTATTGTTGTACTTACAAATGTATAGTACTTCTCTGGTAATAAGATGAACATTATAGCTATTCATATTTTAAAGAATATTACAAATGAAATTTAGTTATGAAAAAAGCGCTCCGTGCGAAGTCACACACGTGACCCATGCCATTTGACCTCTTACATTGAGTTACGTAATCCTTATAAAATCTTTTGTGTTAAGTTTGAAAGACTACAACATATTCAAGTCACATATGAAGTAAAAATCATTATAGTCTCATACTTACTGAAATATAAGCATCCCATTTCAAAATTTGTCATGTTTTGGGTCACACACGTGACCAAGAATGGCCCTATATCACAATCTTAACAAACTTTCAGGGAATAATGTTTTTAAATTTATTACCAGCGGTACATGCAGCATTAAATGCAAAATACAGCAAAATAGATATACTGATATATCACATACATGTGTGCATGTACAAAAAATGTCTTACAAATAACAACAAAAAAGATACCATTTACAATCCACTGTAGCAAAGCGTCAGTGTTACCAACAATTTCCCCCTTTGCCAGTGGAATCCAGCAAATATTTCATACGGCTATTGCAAGCATTTTAGTACTTTAAATATTTAGAAAGTTTGAAAAAAAAGAAGTTATTTTGCGGCAAGACTGTGACATTTGATCCCTGATGACTTGGAATTGTCCATTTGGTATTTTTAAACTCACCTCCGCAGGACAAACGAAGAAGTGAAATTGAGAAAGAAATCTTGCAAGCTGTCAATGATAAACAAAAATAGAGAAAGATACCTATATTAAAATCAACATTGATAAGCTTGCATAAATCTTGATATAATAAATCTTACAAGGTGTCAATGAAAAAAAAAACAAACACAAATTTATATTAAAGTCAAAATAAAGTCATCAATCTAGATATCATATATTTTTTAAGCAGTCGATGAAAATAAAGAAATACACAAATATCAATATGAAAATCAATAAGCATAAATCTAGATATAACTATTAAAACATTCAAATACCTTAAGTGCTTCATTGTCACTGTCAAAGTTGTCAAAGTTCACATTCTTATCTACAGATATATTTATAGTTGAGTGTTAATTAAATAATGAATATCAACATCAGAAACAACCTACATGTACATATAAACACTTCAAAGTTGCATTGTGCTTTTCATCCAAAGCTCTTCCAAGAGCTTTAAAATAAAGAAATTGAGACTTCAATCCTATACCCAAATCATTGTAAGATATGTCTGAATGATGTGTGGTAGTTTCATTGAAAAAGAACACTGCTTTCCTGGTTAAAAAAGTGAAAATTTGTGTCAGATTTTACAACTAATTCTGAGTTTTTTGCCATAGACTCGAATATGACATTTATGACCGTCTGTAGATGGTCTTGAGCTGAATGATAGATATCTTCATACGAAAGCGACATTTGAACAAATCTAACCCTATTTTATTCTTCTCTTACCATAAGCTAAACAACACAGTAGATGAAAAAAGTATTTTTCGTAGAGTTAGACAAAGTCCATGGACCACTTTAAGTTTAAAACAATCATCTTTGACACCTAATTTTGTACTTAACCTTTTATTCAACCTTATAATATTTGATATA
This sequence comes from Echinarachnius parma, assembly GCA_037951105.1. Lineage (NCBI taxonomy): Eukaryota > Metazoa > Echinodermata > Echinoidea > Clypeasteroida > Echinarachniidae > Echinarachnius > Echinarachnius parma. Next base: position 15,063 of record JBAMJV010001735.1, read on the forward strand.
AAGTGCTTTTTATCTTTCCGTCATCATTGTGCCTTGAAATTTCAGCACAAGATAGACGAAATGTTATACAGGGAAACCCCGTTATAACGAGCTCGCTTATAACGAGGTACCATTTATAACGAGGAGAATCCTTTGGTCATGATTCCTACGTTCATTTAAATGATTGTTATTAATTCGGCCGTTTATAACGAGGTACCGCTTATAACGAGGTAAATTTGATAGTCCCGACTACCTCGTTATAACGGGGTTTCCCTGTACATGTACTTCAAATCAGCTACAAATAAGAAATACAATTATCTTTTCAAGAATTCAACTTCAACACAATTGTCTCTGCTAGAAGCTTTACTAGCTTTTAATACCGAGGTGGGTCACAAATATATATTTGTTTTACTCACAAAAAAGCTGTAGACGACAGTAGAAAAGAGAGCACCGATGAAGCCTTCCCACGTCTTCTTGGGTGATAGTTTGATCAACGATGTCCTCCCAAAAAAGAAGCCTGATGGAACAAAAACAAATTAAAGTGATCTATTAACTTTATAAGGTTTTTCCAAATGTGATATTTGAGACTTCAATCATTTACCAGTATTATTGTAAGATTTTTATACATGATATGTGATATTTGTATAGAAAAAGAACAATGCTCACCTAGTGAAAAAAAAAGGTGAAATTTATGTCAGATTTTATCCCTGATCATTTGCGCAAAGTAGCCAAATTCTGATACTTACGGCTACAACAAAAGCATTTGAGAATGTTTATTTCAATTCAATCTTAAATATCTCCATAATTAGGGAGACATTTGAAAAATCAAAACCCATTTCATTCTTTCTTCTTTCATTCATCCTAAGCCAAACAACAAGGTGAAAGCTCCAAGTGATTCGCTTGAATCTGACATTGATGGATCACTTTAAAACAAAGACTATCACACGCTTCAAGATCAATTTTATGACCAATAATAAGCAATTTAAACTAGACAAGTCTGAAAATTCTAGGGTAGCCTCTTGGGTGTTTCTGCCCTGTTCCCCAAGAGGGCCCTGCATCTAATAATGCCTTGATCATCCGATACACACCCACTATCAATCCACTCTCTCCCCTTCCCTGGGGAGCATTCCAACCAGTGCCCCATTTCATAAAACTTTTCCAATTGTTGTAAGTGTCCAATTATTGTAACTACCATGGCAACAGCTAAAATGTTTGATGCTGATTGGCTGTTGCCATAGTAGTTAACATAATTGGATACATACAACAATAGAGTACCGAAGTAGTGACGTCACATGCTTTTGTTATGGCATAGTAATGGTTCTAAACAACTTGTCCTTTCATACTGACCTGTGGCAGTGGGTTAGAGCTGGACGATTGCCTTCTTAGCAACCGCTAGATCACCAATTCATTGCTTGCCTGACATTGTTTAGAACCATCACCCATGGCAATGAATAGCTCTGACGTCACACTTCGGTACTCTATTGGAAAAGTTTTATGAAACGGGACCCAGAGCTATAACTTTACAAGTACACACATTATATCATGATCATCTAAAGCCCTCTGCAGACAGAGCCGACTCGACCCGATTCCACTGGTTTTCATTCGGATCAGCTCAGTTTTCAGTGCCTTGCGACACACATGTTGCCAGTCGAAAGACAGTCGGATGCTAGTTGGGGCCAATTCAACAAGATGAAACGGATCCGACCGACCGGGCCCACCTCTAGCCTGATTGAAACCAGTCGGATCGGGTCGAGTCGGCTCTGTCTGCGCCGGGCCTTAAAGGTGTTTGAGATTCATAAATCAGATACAGGTGCCATCTTGCAAATGCCTTGCCCACAGTGCAAAGTACACACTGGCTCAGTGTTATGAAGTGTGCACAAACTAGCCCAATTACAAATGTTGGTACCGCTTTCTACGTCCCTGCACATGTTGATATCTGAATGAAAGAAAATTGTACCTTACCAAACATGTATGCCATGATGTCATTGCAGATATAACTTCCTAAAGGGCATTCCAGCCATTGCTCTTATATAAGAGCATTCAATATGTCATGATCGTCCTAACTGAGAGAAAAGTTTGTATCTTACCAAACATGTATGCCATGATGTCGTTGCAGATAACACATGTGGTTGAGAGCAAGAACCAGATCATGCCATCGAATAACGTCTGCACAAAGATGTTGGACTGGCTGACCACAATCAACAGGGCTATGTGTGTCCAGCCAAACTAAAAATGAAGCAAAAAATAAAATAGTTTTATATTCAATAGCTAAAGCCCGAGGGCAAATGCAAACAATTTTAAATGATACATGAAATATCAAATTAATAACATTACTTTAACACAAACAATGTCCGCATGATAATGTTGGACTGGCAGACAACAATCGACAGGGCTATGTGTGTCCAGCCGAACTAGATGAATCAAAACGAGGGGTATAATGCTTCCTTTAAATATCGTACGTTAAATGATATATTAAAGGGACTTAGTAACATTGTCCAAATCCTCAAAATAAAATTTTAATTCTAGCGGTTCCCTCAGAGCTTGTTGTATTCGTATTAACAATAAAATCATGGGACAGGTTACGGTTTTTCAAATTTCCCTTTCGTTACAAAGATATGTACGATCGAAGTATTCAGATAAGAAAAACTCTGGGCGAGTTTTTCTTATCGTGTACAAAGTGAGTGCAGTGAATATCCCTTTCTATTTTCGCTCATTACTTGGCCATGCAATGTCCATTTGACTTGAAATTTTCACACAATAAACTGTGGACATATGAGATAACAACAGTATACATTGCATCAACCATTCATCACTTTTTGCACATGTCAACAAAGTTACTAGATCCCTTTAAAGGGAAGCCAGACAATGGCATTTTTGCTTACTGTTACTGAGAAGTGCATAATTCATGTCACTTCCGGTCGTATATTACCTCTTCTAGGTATCACTACAGCGAAAAAATTAATATTTTTATTTCGGGGGCTCCATTTTCGGGGGCTACTTTTCCAACTTTCGGGGGCTACAAATATCCGGGCTCTTTTTCGAATTTCAGGGGCTACTAATAAGCTATAATGCTGTAAGTGATCAGTTTATAAGCATTTGATCACAATCCAAACAGAAAATCCCCCCCCAAAAAATTTTCGGGGGCGAATTTGGGCATTTCGGGGGCGAATTCGCCCGCCGCCCCCGTGTATTTTTTTCGCTGTATCACTAATAATGGAAATAATCTTTGTTTTAGAGACCACTATCAGTTATCATCTGTCATCGAAGCATGCATGAACAAAAGCGTGTTACATAACACTGTCGAGTATGCTGCTCTATCAGTGGTTACGTAAAATTGCTTTGGTTTACTAGTGCTTGCTCAGATGACGTTTCACAACACAGAAAATGAAAACCTGTTCCATGCATCGTGGTAACAAGTAAACAGCGAGGCACAAGAGTTCATGTACCTCTAAAGAACAAAATGACTTTGGTCGATTTGAATAGTTACTTTAATGTTCCCTTCAAGGAGAATCAGAATATTTTGGAAAAGGTTGTGAAAACTTACCAAGGTGAATTGCACAAGGTATTGCTTCTTCTGTAACGACAGCACAAACATCATGAAACCTGCAGAGATATGGAGGATTGGAGAAACATATTGTAAACTTAATTATGAACCAACTCGGTAACATAGATCTATACAATTATCAAGTGCCAAGTATATGGAATTCTATTTATACATGATGCTTTGAGGTTAAAAGTGAAATCATAAAAGTTTCGATTATGGCCTCAAAATTATTATAAAAGCTGACGCAAATTTTCTGCTTTTTTAACCAGGAAAGCAGTGATCTTTTTCAATGAAACTTTCACACATCATTCAGACATATCTTACAGTGATTTTGGGTATAGGATTGAAGTCTCAAATGTCATTTTGGGCAATATCTGACACTTTACAGGCCTCACTTTAAGAATACGAGACTTACCGATGACATAAAGCCAGAAAGAGATGAACCGGTAGTATTCGATTAACGGCTGAAGAAACTCCTGCGAAAAGAAAGATGTATCAAAACATTAGCAAATTGTTAGCATGGATGTTTCACATCTATTTGGGCATTTCACATGGTTTTATAGCATTTGGTCTGGTGACAATTGCTTCAAATAATGTTTGTTCATGAACCAACAAAGCTTTAGAACCGTAACCCAAACTATAACCCCCTGCTCTAGCACTAACCCTAATCATAAACAGACCCTAACCCTAACTTTCACTAAAACAATAACATGGCGACAATCCATGGAAGGGAACAATTTTTGTCAGGGCAAAATTATGCCATGCCATTTTTTACATTAAAAGGATCATTATTAACAACTTTGTTTTTAACTATTTTTAAAATTTAGAATACGTTTTTTAATGTAGTCAAATACAATACAAAGCACCAACACTATCTATTCACAGAGTAGTTTGCGCACATAAAAGTATTAACCGAGTGTAAGAAAGGTTGGCAAATTTTAAGTTTGTTACCCTTTAGAAACATTTCTTAAAACCACGTCACAACATATTTCAACCGAAGTGTTAGAACTAGCGTACTTACTAGTTCTCTCCTTAGCACGATGCCGAAGTAGTCCTTGAGACTCTGTCCATAGACAAAGTAGTTTGCGGCGAATAAGAAGTACCAGCTGAGTGTTCTGAACCAGGGCAGGTTCTGGGTTCGGTAGACAGCATGGCCGATGCTGATGATCTCCTTGAAACACATTACCTCAATCAACAGAACCTAGTGAAAGATATCATCATGGAGAAAAAAGTAATGACAAACCTTTAAAGAAAAGTCAAATATATATCATCTTAAAATTGGAGGTCATAACATATCTGTGCTTCCATAAACATGTACATATTATGTGATTTATTAATGCATAACAATATTGTGAAAAAGAAAAAAAAAATTTGATGGAAAGATGTTGATTTGCTGGTAGAAAATGCATGGGAATACTGAGTCAGACAAAAAGTTAAACAACAATTTATAACAGAATCATCATTGATACCTACAGTAACAGCAGGGCTCAAAATAAGCAGTGACCAAGGGCCACTCGAGATTTATCTAATTTTGATGGACCTGAATAAGAATTCCATGGCCCTAAACAAAACAAAAAATAAATAAAAATGTAATTTTGATTACCCAGTCCTACAAGTCAAATTTGACATCACCAAATGCTATTGGCCCGTAGCTTATTTTGGTGGCCCCAGAGCCAGCAGGCCTGTGCTTAATTGGGGCCTGAGCTTCTTACCAATCCTGTGAGGCCGACTGGTCCCATGTAGATGATGAGGGCATAGCTGAACACCATGAGGAAAGAGACCGCTCCTCGGATCACCCAGTTCTGCCATCTGAAAAGAGGGATTAAAGGGATGGTTCGGACGATTTCAAAATTAATGTACCAGAATCTAACAAAATTACTCATTGGTAATATATTTTTATAAAAAAAATATCCTATCAGGATGATTTATACTCCATTGTTTTGTGTCTGCAATTTTGATATTCATCGTCTATTTTCTGTACGTTTCCGATTTTTATCACGTGGTCGCGTGACGCGCCAGCCTCACTTTGCTTTGTATTGGCAGCAAAGTGAGGCATCGACGTCACGAAAATTGCATGCTGAGATAGATCCCACTGGCGGCAGATTCGATCAAGAACTGTTACCTTATTTAGTCCCAAAGTGATTGTGAATGATCCAGTTGGTCTTTTTTCGTCTGGACAAAGGCAATATGTTGAAAAAATATTGCTTCTTTGATTGGTAAATGCTGGAAATCGTCCGAACCCCTCCTTTAATCAAATATTTATATTAACCCTCTGAGTGCCAGTCGACTCAAGTCTCAATATTAACAGCATTTATTAAAGCAAGCCTCCACATTAACTTTTTTGTCTACTTGCCCCTTTTCAAATTTTACTTGCCCAAATAGAAAATTTACTTACCCCCCCCCCCCCCCAAAAAAAAAAAAAAATCAAAAAAAGGGGAACATTTATTGTGCTAGTTAGCTCAGCAAATTTCTCTCTTGTTTATAGATAAGATTAGAATACATGGAAGACAAATTTACTCTTTTATTTCGAATTTGAACAGAAATGTTAGTTGTCCAATCTGGGAAACAAATGAGACAGTTTATGAAATTTTACTTGCCCGACATAAATTTTTTTTTACTTGCCCCGGGCAACAGGGCAAGTGCTAGCGTCTAGCCCTGTTATGGCATAAGATCTGTGGATCTGTTCTGAAATGCATGCAATAGACCAGGGTGAAATAAATTGTACTTGATTTCTTTTAATCTGTTCAGGACTGATTTATTTAGCTAGTCCGAGTATTTTTGTGACCAGTCCTGAATGGTTTAATACAAATCTTCTATCAATTGTAGACAGAGACATTATTGAAGCCGTTTATTTAAACTTGTTTAAAGGACTGGGTCAAGTGGATTCCTGCAATTCAATTTGGCACTCAGAGGTTTTATGAGAATATTTACTACTGTATTTGGAAAAAACAATGTTCAAGTATTAAACATAAGGGCAACGTTTTACAAAAAACAAAGAAATGCATAAGGTGTGCCCCACAAGTCAGTCTGTGACCATGCTACGCCACTGAATACATGTACAGTATATTTGAAATGAACTTTCAAATACAATTAATTTTTTTGTTCAAATACATTTGAAGAGTTTTTTTTTTATTGCTTCCACAAGTGTAATGATAACTCAGAAAGAATGGCATAGTTTTATTGACCATAACAGTTCATAGACAATAACAGACACGCATTCATTGTTCCACTTGTAAGGAGTATTAGTATGGTTCACCTTTCAAGGACTAAATTGCTGACATATTTTTTGTTCTGCCTCTTTCTTGTTCACAACAATACACAAGCATACATTAACCATGATATAGCAATTATACGTACAAGGTACAGCGAAAAAAAAAATACACGGGGGCGGCGGGCGAATTCGCCCCCGAAATGCCCAAAAGAGCCCCCCAATTTTTATTTTTATTTTTTTTTTGGGGGGGGGGGGGGGATTTTTGGGATTTTTGGGGGGGATTTTCTGTTTGGATCGTGATCAAATGCTTATAAGATGATCACTTACAGCATTAGAGCTTAATAGTAGCCCCTGAAATTCTAAAAAGAGCCCGGAAATGTGTAGCCCCCGAGATGATAAAAGTAGCCCCCAAAATTTGGAAAAGGAGCCCCCAAAATAAAAATATTAAATTTTTTCGCTGACAAGGTAAATGATTGTGTTTATATTATTCTAATCAAGAGCAACCATTCACAGGACTTACCCTTAACAACACCCTAAAATAATATACTTATAAATGAAAGGTAATCATTTTAGTAGTCTATTCCATCAATAAGTTCAGAAAAAATAGGTTTCCAGACAAATAATATTGAGGAAGAATGGAATGTTGACTTTCTGAGGTGAGGTTGCAGTTTGATTTCAGGCATATTTCCTCCCTGGAACCTACCCTCACATTATGACGTTCATAGCTATTTGATATCGTGTCACACACGGTATTTAAACAAACAAAAATAATATTACCACACACACATGGTATGTATGATTTGATTTCTTAACATACCTCGGAGGAAGAATGGAATGTTGTCTTTCTGAGGTAAAATTGTACACTTTAGGATTTCAAACATACCTCTCATAATTCTACACAACACATGAATGCAAGGTATACATGAAACAAACAAACACACACACAATAAACAAACATGTTATACATACCTCGGAGGAAGTCCCTTGAGGAAGAATGGAATGTTGTCTTTCTGAGGTGGGATGGGGGGCTCCTGGATCTCAGGCAACCCCAAGTCTTCTGGTGGCACGCATCCATCACTCACCGGTTTCTAAGCATCAGAATAAACAAAATATACACAAAATATATCATTCATTTGATTAATATGAAGTACTAAAATGTAGTGCTGTAGTATTTGGTTATTTTCAAAAATGGTCGGTCACCTGTCACAAAAAATGGGCTGTTATCGGTTAATTAGAATTACCTTTTATAACATTTTTCATTAAGTATTGTTATGTATGTATTGTCATGAAATTGAGTTGCTACTAGCCTAGGCAGTGCTCTACATTTAACTTCTTTTTTAGTGGACCTTTGGATTCACAATCTTGAATGTCCAAATTTGTGGTGGCCCGAACAAAAAGAAAAGAAAAGAATACAAAACAACTAAGATCTTTCAAAAACCAACAAACATGTTTTCTGTAAATGATTTAAATAAAATAGAATCATCTGGTGGTCTCAGTCTCATTCTGTACCTGCTGCCTACACAGTACATGTACAAATTGCTGAAGCATGTACACATTTTTTGGTGGAAATTTAATTGGCACATTTTATGGTTGAAACAAATAGAAAATTCCATCTGTACACTTACATTAGAGCAATCAAACAACAAGAAAACCTCCCTACATCCATGCACAGACACAGACAATCATGTATACAGATGACAAATGGACAAACAAATTGAGTAAAATAAATTTTACAAATTCTACATTTCATATATATCCTATCATTTATGTGTTGTACAGAACAAATTAGATTAAACCAAATTTCCATCAAATTTTCTGCAATCAAAATCAAGGACTTCTTTACAAAAGTGTTCAGGAATCCAATTAATTTAGACTAGACATAAAATTACAAGAACGTCAAACTGTACAGTGTATGACCCCGTTTACAGTGAGCAAAAGGCCAGGCCAGGCCGCGGCCTGGCCCCGCACTGTAAACGCACCGGGGCCAATTGCGCGGCCAATTGCGAGGCCAAACTGGCCGCGCATTTGGACCAGCTCTGGAGGTAGTCTCGGCCTCGGCCTGGCCCGGCCTTTTCTCACTGTAAACGCACCGGGGCCAATTGCGCGGCCAATTGCGGGGCCAACTGTTACCCCGGAAGTGAAAGGATCATTACGTCATAGGATAATGACGCCGTACCATAACAATCGAACCCACGCTTTCATGGTATTTTCTTCAGTGTGTCAAGCCAAGTGTCAGCTGTGATATTCAAAAGTTCGCCGTGCATTTAACATGCATAAACATAGGGAATTGGGGAAAAGATTCATTGGAAATATCCCGCGCAGCGCGCGACCGGATCTACACTGTGACCCCCGGCGCGCCCCCCAAAATAATCGTTTGTTTACATGCAGAGCGCCACTACGACAAAATATTGGAAGGTTACAATGTAGGCCGCGGCCTGGCCTCGCACTGTAAACGCACAAAATTGCGGCGCCAACTCGGCCGCGGCCTGGCCCGGGCCTGGCCCGGCCCTGCCTTTTTCTCACTGTAAACGGGGTCAGAGAGATTTTTAGAAATAAGGTTCTACAAACAGCAGCAGTCTATATCTTGACAAATGTGTAATGCGAAAAAATGTATACATGTGATGATGTGAATGCATCTAGTTGATGCATGCATTTAACATTTTTATTGCAAAAAATATTTAAATGTATTTGAACTTAAGTCATAATATGTGACGACACTGTACATACATGTTAATTATATGTACAAGGCAACACATTTTGTACATGGTAAACGTGCATAAAAAAGGCTTCTCACTTATTTGCAAACCATCTACAGTAGGGCCTCATGGGTTAATTTATCACAGTAATGGTTGGTTACTTAATTACATGATCACATGCAAGGTGTGAGCGTATCAGCGTAATATGTTTAATCATGGCCGAGTAGACCTACATCACGTACACTCCTGGGGCCCTAGCTGGCATACTTAAGTAATTAAGCAGACTTCTGATACCTTGCATGCGATATTTATAATGAGCCGAGGCTCATTTTTCATACATTAAAACGAACATCATAATTTGTACAGGGTAATTAAAAAAAGTTATCATACATGTACAATTATGCATTATATAATATTTACGCTGGCTTATCAATTTTTTAGACACATTTGGAAGATCCAGGCATTTGTTCCCTAAACAAATCAAAATAAAACATTGAAAATATATACTGTATGTATGTAATGATTGAAAATGGAAAACGAAATAGGCACAGCTTCCATGGAACTCCAAGAGCATGAAAAAGAATGTCATATTCCCAATTTATTTATTCGCCTTAGCCATCAATGGCAGCTCGGCTAGTATGCTCCCCAGGGAGTTGACAAAGTACGCAATATCATTGCGTTGGTTTGCAATGTACCTTATGACCATGGGTAATAATAATAAAATTATTATTTAAGCGCAGTAGAGTATAATTATATTTATAGTAGCTGCGCTTTATAAATGTTCATATTATTATTATTATAAATTTGACAAAATCTTACTCCAGCATGACTACTGGGCAATTCCGTATGAGAGAAGGCAAAAACACCACATCTCAAAGTTGAGCAATCTTCCCTAAATCAAACTGTTATCAATAGAGGAAAACTTGAATTTTAGGAAACTGAAAACCGTTTGTATATAGCTCGATTGGTTTTTCAAATATTTCTGCTTGAATTGAACAGAAATGTATGACCTTTTATTCATAAATCAGCTTCATTTTGTGAAAATAAAGTGAATCTTTTAATTCAATGACTGTTTCTGCTCATTTTCTCATATTTTCCATACGATGTTGTAACAATCACAAATTGTAAAGCATGGGCAGTAACTTCATTGCATATTTTTTTGAGAATTTTTTTTAATCTATGCACATTTGATCGTAATTCCGTTACGATAAAACGTTTTAAGTTTTTCTCAATATCTTATTACTTGTTCTTTAGTCATGTCATTGTGAATTCTCTTCCTTCACCATAGTCCTAAGAACTTCCAACATAATTTTCTGAAATAATGTCACTACTTTTTCCAAAAATGGCGTAACAGTATTAGTAATTCCGTTACGTAACGGAATTACATGCACATGGTTTGTAAGGTATTGAATGATATTGCTGAAAATAACATTTTTTCTTGTTCTGAATGTAGAAATACCCTTTAAATAGCATGAACTGTAGCCATGTAGACAATAAGTCATTATACATACATGTACTGTACAATGTTGCTTTATGTGACTCATTACCTCACATGCTTCATATTGCATCAATGGTGATTTAACTAAATTGATACACGATAGATAATTACTCTAATTTCTCCATGAACATAATAGAGATGATAATGTTCTATCATTAAATTAGTTTCCAGCAAGACCCACTTGACTGAAATTATGAAGATGCAGCAGATTCATGTTTGTACTTTAGAAAGGGAAAAACGAAAACAATAACAAAAATTTAAAAATATCCAGTAATTAGTATGACACTGGTTCTACATTTATTTTCTAACATTAATTTACATTGATGTATTTTAAGATACAAATCATACCTTCAACTTTCAAGGAGATTTAATATTAATAATTTTGTATGTAGATTTGAATATCATTGATCAGTTAAGGGCTCATAACTCACCATTAATTATGTAAATTTGTATTAAACTGAAGCATATAAAATCAAACATAAATACAGAATATAGGCTTCATGATATTCAAAACTATACATAATACAGGCTAAGATATGTTTTATTCATTATCATAAAGTCAGAATTCATTGAGTGTTCAGTGTGCTTCTGTATGCAGATCAAAGAAGATGTACAAAGTATTTGCATTTTCAAATGGGAATTCCTAAAGGTGTCTTTCATTTTTTGCAATTTGATTTTTATATTTTACATGCCAACTTTTTGTATTTGAATCATACATGTTTATATCCGTACATGTATTTCATGAAATGAATGAAAACACATTCTAAATTGATTTGAGAGTAAATTAAGATCACTTTAGGATGAATTTTTAAAAGAATAATTTTAGAATATAACAAGAGTTTATATAACAAATCTCAACAAATCTTGATTTGTTTGTAATTCTGTTACACACACACATAAATTCAGGATTTGTTCTGGTCCTTATGTAAGAGTTTAACAATTCATACATTGTTTAACAATGCATACAAATTAACAATGCATACAAATTCTTTACTATAGACTGTACGCAGAAAAATGTAACCAAGAAATTGCATTTTCATGGGTGGATTCATGGGTGGATTTCACAAGCGTAATTCCGTTACAGTGACATTCGTTTGTCTTAAGGTAATTTCAGAGGTTAAAATAGATCATTTCTGGAAAAAAGATGTACCAAATTCAAGTTTGTAACTTAAATGATAAGTTTTTATTACCAATGAAGAATTTTTTGTGGTAGCTTTTGCAGAAAATCATTACAAAGTTAGTGTTGAATAAAAGACCCCTTTCCGTTATGATTGTATTTTGGTCTCCTGACGCTACAGTGTTATAGATTTGTACCTCTAGTACCCCTGCCAGTTATTAAAGTAAGTTGTAAAAACTGTGGAAGTGAAAGGAATTTTAAATATGATTAAGAAAACAGAGCTAAAAATCACTTATATGTCATTCTGTAACAGTGGAATTGCCCATTCACAATGCATTTCCATTCACACAGATTTCCAATATTCAGGAAGTTTACGAGGCTTTATAGCATTGAAAGTGGAATTATTTGACCCGTTTGTGATTTTAAATTGTTTAAATGTTTCTTGATATTGATGATGTGTAGTTCTTTAGCATGTCACATAATGTAGGTACTTTTTTTTTTTTTTTTACTTTGGGTTTTTTCACAATTTAACCATTTTTCATGAAGTAAAGGAAAAATTTAAAAATGTTGCTATTTTTTACTTCAAATATGGTCATTATTGTCAAATTATTGATTTTTGAAAAGTATTGAAGCTAAAATGTGAATTTGTTGTTGTTCATGTACCGATTTGTGGAAAAGTTGATCCCACTGCTCAAGTTGTGTAATTCCGTTACACACTTTAGTGGACATAGTTTCTAGGATTTTTCTTTCATTTAATTGATGCAATCCTTTTTAATTTCTTGCCTACTAATATGAAGCTGAAAATAAACCGAAATAAAGCTGGAGTTTAGCAATACTTTTTTCAAATTTCATTCTTGTTTGTATTTTGGCCATATTTTCATTTATTTTACACATAACAAGTTCAAAAATTGCTTTACAGATATGTCAAATTATGGTTTATATTCAAGTGCTAGATAGCCTTGATGTTTGCATTAGCATGTAAGAAAATTTGAGTGCAAAATAATTGAGTTTTCCTTGTAACTTTCAGAGATGTAATTCCGTTACAAATTTGTGTAATTCCGTTACAGTGGTCTTTTTTCAAAAAAGTGAATTTGTGAACTTATCATTGTGTTGTTTATGCACATACTTTTTCCAAAATGAAGTTGACTTTATCAAGATAGAAAACATACATAAAATCAGTTTCAAAGTGTCTTATATTTCAGAGAAACTCAACGCAAACTTGTAGCAAAAAAAAAACTCCATTCTCCGGTAATTCCGTTACGGTCACACATATTGGTCTAGTGTGCAACAACACATGGAAGATATAAAACCATTTCCCTATCATGTTGTAGCCTGGTTACCCGTGCAACTTATATAAGTATCAAAATTTACTTAAGTCATGAGAATATTGCGCAGGGAATGAAATAATGAGCAAAAAACGTCTCTGAATGTAATTCCGTTATGGTGGAATTGCCCTACTATATCATTGAATTTAATCTAATTTGTACTCCATTCCTCACTTTCAATTAATGTTTCAGGTCATGAAAACATACGTTACAGTATTTCAAGCTGGTTAACGAATGCAGAACCAGTGATGCCAAAAACAGATTTATTTAATTTTCAAGATCTATAAAAAGTATTTAAAATTCTCTTTGATATGGTACTCAAGCCTCCACACTAACTTTATTTTCTACTTGCCCGTTTGGGCAAGTGAAAACATTATTTTTACACTTTTACTTGCCCGAACAGGAAATTTACTTGACCGAGAAAACAATGTGAAAATAAAGACAAATGAATTGTGCTAGGTAGCTCTTCTTCTTGGCAAATTTCTTCCTTTTTTTTCTAGATGAGACGAGATAAATAAGAAATTATATTTTCTCTTGTAGTTGAATAAAAATGTTAGCTGCCCGATCAGGCAACCAAACTAGACCATTTATGAATTTGACTTGCCCCGGGCTATAGGGCAAGTGCTAGTGTTGAGCCCTGCGGTACTGCATTAACACTTTGCATGCCAGGGATTTTACAGCTCTATGGCATTTGTGTGTATAGCGCGATGCAAATATGCTACCTTAGCACTCAAGAGGTTAATTTCCTATGTGACAATTCATAATTATTTAGTATTTCAAGCGGGTTCACACAAAACCAGCTGACACCAACAAATATGTAATTTCGAGGTGCCTATCTAATATCAGGTCCTTTTTTAAATTCTCTTTCATATCCTACAGCATAGCAATGTAAGCATAGATCATACTGGATTGCACTGGCTTCCAAGTTCCAATGCGCGCTGAGCTATTAATAACGTATTCCATGTCAACAAAACAGCAGACTACAAATTATGTATCATGTACGATATATGTGCATGACTGTACACTCGTACAGTGCACTACACGGTTTTGCTGCTGTGTGTGCCTGTGTGGTACCGCGGTAAATTGCTTTTCCATTCTCTATACACTGCAAAATGTACCCCGGGTGTATAATATGGTGGCCCTGAAGTATGGTGGCCCTGAAGGGACATCGTGAATCGTGAATTTGGATTCACGATTCACGATGAGATTTGCAAATTCGTGAATTTGGATTCACGATTCACGATGAGATTTGCAAATTCGCATATTTTATTGTGAATTTTGTTTCACGATTTGCAAAAATCGTATATTTTATTGTGAACTTTGTTGCAATATTCACGATCACATTTGCAAAATCGCACATTTTATTGTGAACTTTCTTCCAATATTTACGAGGAAATTTGCAAAATCGCACACTTTAATCGTATACTTTATCGTGAATTTTTTTCTGATCATCTGGGTGGTATCAAAAGCTAGACATCGAAGATCTTGAAGATGCGAGACTTTCCCACCATGATTTCTGTGAAAGTGGTAAGTTTTTACTTGAAACCATGAACTATTTGTATTTAATCTCAGACAAGATAGGTACTGTGTACCCGGTTTGTAATTAATAGTAGATATTAATCTATTTAACATCTATAAAATGGGACTCTTAGACCCAGGATGCACTATGCACTGTCCCATACCTTAATTTCCATGTTGGAATTTTGGAATTTTGTGATGGGGGTGCAATTGCAAATGGAAATCTTAGCTCTTAATCCTTCAGTTCAGGGTTGCTTTCAGCAAGGCCCAGCTAGGAATGTGTCACTGTGTGTGTGGAGGAGAGGGGGGGGGGGGGGGGGGGGGGAGGTGGCACCCCTGGCCTATGGGGCAATATACCATAAGTGATTCTATGAAACTTTCACTCCTTATTCAGAATACAAAGTTATATTGATATTGCCGTGTATACGATTGACTTCTTAATCTTATATTTCACTTTCAGAAAAGCTAACTGGTTGATGTTGATGGATCAAGTATCAGTATCATTTAAGTATCAATCTCGGGCAATCTACAATGGGAATGACAGAATTAGCAATCTTTTAATGTGACATTTATAATAAAATCTTTTTAAAAATGTCATCTTTTTTACTTTGCTCCTAAGCGTTTTCCCTAGCAGTATTCTATTATCAAGCTCTGCACGTTTCATGAAATGTTTTATACATTATCAAGATGTTCTGTCTTCTTTGATTGAAATTTGTATTGTAATGGTTGCAAAATTGCTTGAGCCTTGGCTTGAGGCGATGATGATTACGTAAGAGACTCCAACATCGACTAGGGCAAGATTGTCGATGCTACATTACGAAACGAAAATGAACAACACATTACTATTAAAAAAATTGCAACCATTACAATACAAATTTCAATCAAAGAAGACAGAACATCTTGATAATGTATAAAACATTTCATGAAACGTGCAGAGCTTGATAATAGAATACTGCTAGGGAACACGCTTAGGAGGAAAGTAAAAAAGATGACATTTTAAAAAAGATTTTATTATAAATGTCACATTAAAAGATTGCTAATTCTGGTCATGTATTTTTCAGCTATAGTGTTTAGGAAGTTAGTTGTCATTCCCATTGTAGATTGCCCGAGATTGATACTTAAATGATACTGATACTTGATCCATCAACATCAACCAGTTAGCTTTTCTGAAAGTGAAATATAAGATTAAGAAGTCACTGCAATATCAATATAACTTTGTATTCTGAATAAGGAGTGAAAGTTTCATAGAATCACTTATGGTATATTGCCCCATAGGCCAGGGGTGCCACCCCCCCCCCCCCCCCCCCTCCTCCTCCACACACACAGTGACACATTCCTAGCTGGGCCTAGCTGAAAGCAACCCTGAACTGAAGGATTAAGAGCTAAGAGTTCCATTTGCAATTGCACCCCCATCACAAAATTCCAAACTTCCAACATGGAAATTAAGGTATGGGACAGTGCATAGTGCATCCAGGGTCTAAGAGTCCCATTTTATAGATGTTAAATAGATCAATATCTACTATTAATTACAAACCGGGTACATAGTACCTATCTTGTCTGAGATTAAATACAAATAGTTCATGGTTTCAAGTAAAAACTTACCACTTTCACAGAAATCATGGTGGGAAAGTCACTACGCATCTTCAAGATCTTCGATGTCTATAGCTTTGGGTACCACCCAGATGATCAGAAAAAAATTCACGATAAAGTATACGATAAAGTGTGCGATTTTGCAAATTTCCTCGTGAATATTGGAAGAAAGTTCACGAGGAAATGTGCGATTTTGCAAATTTCCTCGTAAATATTTGAAGAAAGTTCACGATAAAATGTGCGATTTTGCAAATGTGATGGTGAATATTGCAACAAAGTTCACAATAAAATATACGATTTTGCAAATCGTGAAACAAAATTCACAATAAAATATGCGAATTTGCAAATCTCATCGTGAATCGTGTTTGCAAATTCACGAATTTGCAAATCTTATCGTGAATCGTGAATGCAAATTCACGATTCACGATGTCCCTTAAGGGCCACCATAGAGATCGCGTATCGGGTGCGTCGTCACCGGATCGAGGTCAATAAAACAAGTTAATATGCATACGTCACCATGGATCCAATTGTTCTCATAAGCGTGATAAAATCTAGGACAGTGCGCGAAAAAATAGGCGCAATAGTCTACGCACTTCATAGCATGATGATTGGTCAAGTCTTTCTAGGTCACTACGCGATGACGTAAAGAAGTAGTGCTCAAAAGCTTCAAAAATCTCGTCACTCCGCCATCTTGCCCATGTACAAAGTATATAAGTTGGCCTTCTAGTTATAAACGGGTTGGTTTATTTATTCATAATTCTATGGTCAGGGCATCTAACTTCGCGCGGCATACAACTTGGCGCAGTTAGTTTCACGCAGCTAACTTGCTAGCTCCACACCATTACGTATGCATTCAAATGCGCGAAGTTCAATCCCTCTGTATTTTGTGCGCGCATGAAAATGCCTACAAAATGACAGTGAAGACAGCTACAATGGCCTTTTAAATGCGCGTACAAATGAATGGGAATACTGCTGCGCGAAGTTCCATCCCCTTTTTTTTTGTCAATAAAAATGGAAGGGTTTCAAAAACAGACCGAAATAAGTAATTTAAATTGAGTGATCTTAAAACCAAAACATGTTTATTATACTACAAAATATTCTGAATAAACTGGTATTAGAATCATTATACAAATCAGTATATTTCGTGTCGAAATGATGCGTTAAAAGTTAACTGCGCGAAGTTCGATGCCCCCATCATACTAGATCGAAATATATCTGGGACCCAGATTTATTAGATGATTTGTAATAAATGTTTTTAAACAAATGTTTAAAAAATGCTCATACTTTTTCAAAAATTGTCAAAAGAGGTTTGTAGATAGTTGTTGATGATCTCTCTATTTCATCATTATTTCAACTAAACATCATAAACCCCTCAAAAAAAGTTCGGAAACTCAAGTTTGATCGATCATATCTCTCGTATTTTTTAATAAGCATATTCGAAATTGGTGTCACAATAAAGCCTCATTATATACCTTTCAAACGGTGCATTATGTGTAGTGATTATGCAATTGGGGCGATTTCAGTAGCCCAGAGAATAGGGGGAGGCAGGAAGTGAAATTTTCGCAAAATGGCTCGAGTGCATGACTGTGCTGACCAGTTTTTTGAAAGTTCACTTTCTATTGAATACTGCCACCCTTTCCATTCATCAAAATCATTGGAATTTGATACCATTTTAATGGAAATTATCTTTTCATTACGATGGCATATTGATCGTAATGATTAGGCAAATGGGGTGTGTGCAGCGAACCGGAATATGGAGATGGGTCGAGTGTGAAATCAAGTAAAAAGATATGGAGTTGACACAAAATCAGAGCGTTGCATTTTTTCGAGCTTTTGGGAGGATTTTTTAGCATTTCAAATAAAATATTCATGATTCAAATTGATATCAACGGAAAGCCCAACAACTCTTCTGTATGAAAATGTGAAATTTATAATGATGTTTGTAAAGGGCGGCTGCAGGGAGATGAATGTGGGGGAGCCTCAAAAGTGACCCATTTCAAAAGGGCGCTCTCTAAACACTCATCTGTTTCAGCCTTTTTAAATAAAATATTGTGGATTTAATGTTTGTTGAAACAGTAATTAGATAATCAACAACTATCTACATACTTCTTTTGTAATTTTTTTGAAAAGAGAATGCATTTAAAAAAATGTTTAACGGCTGGTTCAAAATTGTTGAATATTTGTGGGGCCCCACATTTATTGCAAGCGGTTATGTTTATGGATATTTCAGCCATTTCGGAATCAATTAAGATCAAAATAATAAAGTTTATACTGTCATTAAAACTGTATGCTTTTTCGAATTTGACACTCAGTTTTTCATTTTCTCACACAAAATTTTTTTTTTGTGTGTAGCGCTTCTCTATACCATAACTCAACTATCCCTTTAACCCATATTCCCCACACAAATTACTCGGTTCCCGTGGTCAAGGGGCTTCTCCCATAGTAAATACGGACTTTTCGCAAACCTGAGGACGACGAGTAGTGGGGTGGTTAAGGGGTCCATGACTGCATTTTGGGGTACGATTGTTTTACTTGGCATACATACTCCTTGGATCAAAAGAAGAAAATTCGTCAAAAGAGACACTCTGTATCTATGCAAATAGGCCTAATTTCCATAATTGATACAGAGTGTCTCTTTGGATAAATTTTCTTCTTTTGATCCAAGGAGTTTTTATGCCAAGTCAAATAATTGTACCCCAAACTGCAGTGAACACCCATATTTGTGGCCCCTACTAGAAAAAATGACGTCATTTAGGCGAGAAATTACGTCACTTACGTTCTCTCTCGTCGTCTGGCCAATCTGAGCACTAGTTCATGCCCGATTTCAGGTTCGTCGGAAAATCCAGTGCACCGTCTTCAGAATTACGTAATCAGAGAAGTATCAACATGTATATGTGTGTGTGTGTGTGTTTTATACGTGTGTATGTGTATGTGTGGTGGATTATGTAACTGGTGTATGCGTGTGTGTTTGAATGTGTGCGTGTGTGGCTTTGTGTACGTGTGTGCGCATTTGTGCGTGTGTGTGTGTTTGTGAGTGTATATGTGTTTGTTTGTGTTTGTTGGAATGCGAGTGCCTGCGTGCGTGTGTGTATATGCGTATGTGTATACGAGTATGGGTTTTTGTTTGTGTGTGTGCGTGTGTTTGTGTTTGTTTGAGTGCTCGCGTGGATGAGTGTGCGTGCGTGTGTTTGTGTGTGTGTGGATGTGCGTGTGTGGTTGTTTGTGTGCATTTGTGAATGTGCATTCATGTGTTTGTGTTTGTGTGGGTGTGTGTTGTGTATCTGTATGCGTATGTGTGGGAGTTTTTATTAATGTTGTGTTTGTGTGTATACGCGTGTGTAAGGGTTTGTGTTTGTGTGTGCGCATGTGTGGGGTGTTTGTGTGCATTTGTGTTTGTTTGAGTGCGAGTGCGTGCGTGCGTGCGGAAGTGGATGTTTGTGCGTGTGAGTATGCGTATGTGTAAGTGTGTGTGTGTGTTTGTGTGATTGAATGAGTGTATGTGTGTGTGTGTCTGTGTTGAAGTTTGAGTATTTAAGTGTTCGGTGCGCATGTGTATGTGTGTATGTGAGTGTTTGACATGAGTGTTGACTAAAAGCGAAGATGGTTGAAAGGCAGCGAACAGGTAGTGAACAGGACGGGTTGACTAGATCCAATAGACCGCTTCTGTGATGTATGCAAATAATATGCGTATAACGTACATGTATACTCCCCGTTGACAAGATTGGCTTAACAATAGTAACTAGGTCCGGCAAGCTAAGTATGCCGGAGCTTGACGGACCTAGTTACTATTGTTAAGCTTGTATTACGTCATACGCATACTATTTGCTTATACAGGGTGGCCCAGAAATAACGGAACGGGGTACTTTCCATTATAAAGAAACATACAGACTAGGTTCACTGGATAGATAATCTTTTAAAAAGAAATTTTATATCAACAACAGTAATTTGGTCAAGTAGTTTTTTGTTTGGTATCTATCCAGTGAACCTATTATGTACGTTTCTTCACAATGGCAAATACCCCGTTCCGTTATTTCTGGGCCACCCTGAAACGGTCGTTTCAGAACGGGAAACTCGTTCTCGTCCACACTAGCGAAAAGTCCCTAATATTTAGAGATGTTGCAGGTCGCAATACCTCCTCCAAAATGTATTATTACGGACTTTTCGATTTGTACGTTCACTAGTGGACTGGTACGGTGACGTCATTATTTGAAGCAGTGCGCATGCGCATCTACGTGCCCGTCGTTCGTACCAGATATCTAGTACGTGTTCACCCCTGTTTTGCCGTCGGTCTATATCTGTGACGATAAGCACTATTTGGCTACGAAACACAACGTCATATAGCTGTATATTTCTTGTTTCTCTGTTGTGGTCTCTGTAAACAGGTTAACTGAACTATATGATTTAAATGAACTTGTCTATAAAGGTTACCTGTTTATAGCGTCCACTCTAACTTCTTGTCTGCATTGGGTGGTCATTATACACAGGTTTGACTATCTCATTTTAATTTTATGGAGTCTGTCAATAATAAGTTACCTGATTATAGCGCCCACTTCCATTGTTTCATTTGGGTGGTCACTATACACAGGTTTGACAGTACAATGTGTTATGGAATTTGTCTATAAAGGTCACCTGTGTATAGCGCCCACATGTCTTGTTGCTCTTGGGTGGTCACCATACAAAGTTTACTGTTACAATATGATTTGATGGAACTGGTCTATAAAGGGCACCTGTTTATTGCGGCCAATTTATTGTTTTCCTTTTGCGGTCGTTATACACAGGTTTGACTGTAAACGACTTTACGGGACATGTGTATATAATAAAGTTTACCTGATTATAGCTGCCAATTTTCTTGTTTTCCTTTGGTTTTCATTATACACAGGTTTGACTGTAAACGATATTTCGGAACCTGTCTATAATGATCACCTGATAATAGCGGCCAATTTTCTAGTTTTCCTTTGGTGGACTTTATACACAGTTTTGACTGTAAACGGTATTTTGTAACTGTCTGCAATGGACACCTGTTTATAGCGGCCAATTATTCATATCCCTTTGGTGGTCATTATACACAGGTTTGACTGAAAACAATATATTGGCACCTGTCTATAAAGGTCACTTGCAATTAAGTGTCAATTGTATTGTTTCCATTGACTGGTCAATATATTCAGAGGTTTGACTTTATAAGATTTTATAGAATCTGTCTATAAAGGTCACCTGTTTAGAGCGGCCATTTGTTCTTGTTTTAACTGGTGGTCACTATACACAGGTTTTACTGTATTAGACCTTAAAACCTTTTTTTACAAAACTAATCTTCCCTGCAAACTTCGCACGAGCACTGCATGACGTAGCTGTCCAGAAACTTGAACGCGCGTCGTCGTGTGAAATCGAAAAGGTAAAGAACAACAGTCAACGTGCCTAGTCAACTCAATGTGGTACTTCACTGGGACGACAGGTCAACGGCCCTCGTCGCGTCTAAGCGATCGAAAACTCCCTATTCTTGTTGAGCAGACAGCTCAGCAGCACGAGCGGCTAAATACGCGTGCTTGCTAGGCTGAGACTAACTCATACTGCAGTCTACAACTAACTTCAATATCTAAGTGACGGATGAATAATTTAATAAAAATGCAAACTTAAAACAAATGGTTATTATTAAAACAGAAAAGTAGAATGCAAGTTATAACTCACATGTACATGCATTTTTTTTCAATTTTTGAACATAATTTGTTTTGTTATTATGTATTTTGTATTTTGTTTTTATCCAATAAAAGCCATTCAAAAACAGTTTATTTGTATATATTTATTTTTTTAATATTAGGAATAAGGGCAGTATTGCAAAGGTAGACGTGATCGATTATACTTGTTGTAGAACGATGATCGAAAGGTAAACAGTATTATGAACAACGATTGTATTTGTTCAAAGTATTGCGTATATTAATCAATACTATCACAATATCATTCTTGCGTGATTCACGCTTCAAATGTTATCCATTCTTTTTTTTACTGAGTATGATGATGAAGAGATACATTTTATTGGCAAATAATCACATGATCGATCATCACACATTACGGTCTGTGATCGATCAAATACCTAAATCATTGCATCAATCGTACTTTGTAATTGTGTATACCTTTCGAGCACAGTGGAGTTATTACTATTAGTTTGTAATGTTATTGTGCAGGTTTTTGATAATACAGTTCAGCCTCTCCAAAACTATACTACCCCTGTATACGTATAATAAAAACTATAAACATAATACCATATCTGTTACACATCTAATTAAATACGAATTGCTTTTAAGCAAAAATGACGAGTAAAGACGAAGATATCGCAAATTTCGTGCGGATTTCGTGCGCAGCGCGTGTCTCCCATATATATTATATCGTGCGGCTAAACGTAGACAAAATGGCCGCCTTAACTACAAGGGTCTATGGCAGAATCCCGCAAACGCAGTGCGAATACTTCACATTCCCGCGTCTGAATTGGGTAGGTAAACATATCCGATATCCGATATCCGAGTAAACCCAATGATGAGACAGGTCTTTGAAGAAGGTTATCAGGTTCTCCATATACATTTAAATAACCACGGATTCATTCTTATTATGACATTTTGACCAGTGTCACGTTCCATCTCTGACATGTTTCTATACCTTGGCCCTGCCTATTTTCCACCGATATTTTCACCTCTGACATTATTGCCTCGGACAATTTTACCTCTATGACGTTATTTCCTGTGACATTTTACCGCTGGCAGTTAGTACATGGATCCGCGAGGAATTGGCCCTTCCTTTTGATGAATCAGACATAATCGTCTGAAATAAAATCATCCTACATACTCTTATATTAACTAACAGTTCAAGTTTTGCACCATATTGCGCAATTTCGCGTGAAAACTGCAAAATCTCCCTACCCTGATGGGAGGGGGATTTCCCCCTCCCACACCTCTTCCCCCTCGGGCGCTTCGTGCCCTCGGGCTAATTGGTCGCCCTGCTCGCTCGCATCATCCTACCTCGACAGAAAAATCCATCTCGTTCTGTAGGGGTCCTTTAATATTATGACGTCATACTATCCCCCCCCTATCACGAGATGGAACGGAACTCTAAAGAGTTCGTACTGTGACGGAGCAAACCGGCTAGAAACCAGCCGGACAATATATATCTGTGCGCTCGCATCGATAACACAGGGGTACCGGGTTCAGCACTCGCACGCGTACGTTATGAATAACAAAATGGCGATCATGGAGTGAGAAAGATTTACAGGATATTTACAACGAAAAAAGGCGAATAAAATGACCAGACAGAGATTGATTTAGTATAAGTAAAGAAACTTGACTTGTGAATTAATAATATAGGTCTAGTTTTGTGACATTTGTGGGGGAATTGGGATATTTTTGCACTCGTCTTTGATTTATTTTGTTGCCTCAAAGGCACTCGTCACACAAGCTAATAGCCGGTAGTTCAGACTATGTAGAGAGCAGGTGAGAAAACAAAAAGCGTCGAAGAACCCTCGAGACATTGGCTGATTTTTCGGACTACTTGCATCCTCCCATTTCTATAAGCAGATGTACGCTGCCCACTGGCGGGCAGCCAGTGCACACTCCTGACACCTCGGCCCGTATTCACAAAGGAGGTTTGTAGGAGGTTTGTACAAACCATGGTTTGACGATGGTTTACATCTATGGAATGCTGCTCGCATACCGTAGATTGTAAATCAACATTGTTAACAAGTATGGAGTTTACATTCCTTCTCCACCAGTTTACAAATGGCATTCCATAGATGTAAACCTTGGTCAAACCATGGTTTGTACAAACCTCCTACAAACCTCCTTTGTGAATACGGGCCCGTAAGTTTCAATCATTATATGAATGCGATGTTTGGATGAAATAATAAAAACCATTTTGGTGGATGTTTAAAATTGTGTAGCATTTAAACAGAAATCATTGAACAAAAGTTGGTTCCCGACATTTGTTCAGATTTGATATACTGTATGTAGGGATAGTTTAGCTGTTTCTCGACAGATTTTGGCAAAATAAATTTGATTATCTCATTGACAACGTGTGCTCTATTAAATAATTCACTCTTTTGGTTTTGCAGGTTTTGCAGTTTTTGCAGAACTGAACAGCCCTATATTATTCTGGAGAGCTTGCTGGTGTGCTCGCTCTCCTACAAAATTAAATTTACAATTACGACAGAAGAACGGCACAGTCGGCTATGTAATGCGCAAGTAGACTATACCATGCCGGTCAACTCGTTCTTCACATGCCTTCGATCGAGATTAATTTATATATATATATTTTAAATTTCTTTGTGTGGTTAAGAATATGAATAGTTTAATACGAAAATGTTTCTTGTTAGATTTACCTACACGCATTGCTTAGAGCTATTTGAATAATTTTGCAATAGTTGTTTGCATAACTTTTGATACAAATAACGCACATGAGATGTTACATTCTTTAATATCTTTAATTTGAGAGTTTATTTTAAAAAGACAACATGTAATCGATACAATAGACTTTCACTAATCGATCCTAATGTACATTATTTTGATCGATAATATGATCGATCTTTACCATGTTGAGCAAAAACTGTACAGTGATCGATTAATTGTTACATAAATATTTTTAAAGGCAAACGATTATATGATTCCACGCGTTATCCGGTAGCAAACAAAGCCTTACGAATTATCTCGTGAATATTGAATGTAATAGAAAATGAAAGTTTATTTAAAAAATATTGAATACTTAAAAAAAACAAGAGGCAGAGATATGGCCCTATATCCCCGCGAGCATTTCCGGGTGAACCACGTCATATTTCGGCAAAACCATGGCATATTATTCATGTTAAAGGGATCTAGTAACTTTGTTGACGTATGCAAACAGTGATGAGTGGTTGATACAATTTACATTGTTGTTATCTGATATTGACCTCCAAAACATGAGTTGGGAGGCGGAGCTTACGTGACAGTACATGCACTTCCGTCGATAAACCTGGCGCTCTTCGCTTCGAATGCATTCATGCAGTTCAGTACTAGTGCTCTCCTTGTTTGATTGACAGGTATGTCTCCAGAAACTGTGATTGTAATCACAGTTTGCGCGAAGTCTTTTTCGTCGTGTGAAAGCAAGGCAACATAATTTCCGTGTAAACATGACTCCAATCATGATTGCAATCACTGTTGTGAAACCACTCTTAGTGGTAGAGATAATCAATAGAAGGAACCTCTGTAGATGGTCATTTGTCTTCAGTGGTCATTTTGCTTACTTACCTTCAGTGGTCTCTATACACAGGTTTGACTGTATGGGCAGAATGGTACTTATTTTGTCACCCCAAATGGACAATCAGTGACAACTACATATAATTGAAAATAAACAAGTGATTTTGTATCCGCATTGATCGGCTTAAAAAGGGGTTGATCTTTTTACGTATATCCTTAATTATTCAATTCGACACACACACACACACACACTATCCAATAAACACATTGCATCGAGACATTTCATTCATTAGATTGTATACAGAATTATGCTTTAAACGCCATCATCATTTGCCAATCAATGCCAACTTAACATGACGGTTCCTAACTATAGATTTTGCAATTCACGTTAGGTTATAGCTAGTGTTTTATAAAATGGTGCCGATGTGTGCGTCTTGTGAATGGTTGCCAACAACTGTACAGTAGCCAACAAATCGAGACATTAATTACGTCAAACTCAAATTTAGGCAGCATGATATCATACATTTCATCCTCGTCGACCAAACAGAGGTTCATAGCAACTTAAGAATTATTAAACATTGTTTTCATCTTCACGCTCATTAACATAGCACGGCCATATTTGTGTCTCTCGGATGGTTGCTATGGTGAACAATAGCCAACAAATCGAGACAATAATTACGTCAAACTCAAATATAGGCAGCATAATATTATACATTTCATCCTCCATCGACCAATCAGAGGTATCTTCATGCTCATCCTCAAATGGCGGCCATGTTAGCGTCTTTTTAATGGTTGCTAAGGTAAACAATAAGGCGATACCGTAACTAAGCGAAACTCAAATACAGCCAAAAGCACGAGTAAAATGACTAAATATGTCATATGCCTCATCGACCAATCAGAGGTTCATAGCATCTTAAGAAAATTAAACGTTTTTTCATCTTCACTCTCATCCAGTATAGGGTGGTCGTGTTCGCGTCTTTAATGATTGCCAAGGTAAACAATATCATATAATATAAGGCGATACCGTAACTACGCGAAACTGATATATAGCCAGGATTTTAATAAATATGTCGTTTGTCTCATCAACCAATCAGAGGTTTACAACAATCTAAGACAATTATACTGTGAATTTAAACTTCACGCACATCCACATATAGGGTGGCCGTGTTTGCGTCTTCTTAATGGTTAATGGTTAAGATAAACAGTAGCCAATTAGGCGATATATTAACCCATTGCCTACGGGAACCTGGGTGGGCCTTTTTTAACTTTATATAGGAATTGCAAAATCTAGTAAGGAACAGGTTAATTACGTCATGCTCAAAAATAGAAAGGATTGCACAATTGATGTCAGCCTCATCGACCAATCAGAGGATCATAGTATCTTAAGAAAATGAAAGTCTGTTTTGCATTGCCGTGTTCAGATGGCAACATTGAAGCTGACATCAATAAACGGCGCTTGTGTTTGCGGCGCTGATTGAGCACCGTCAGATTTTTCTTGTCGGTAAAATCAGTTTAATGCAGATTTTAACTGTCGATGAAGTCAGCTCAATGCAGATTTATTCTGTCGGTGAAATAAATTAGATGCAGAATTTGTTTTAATGAAATCAGTTTCATGCAGATTTCAACTGTAGGTGAAATCAGTTTGATACAGATTATTATTATATACAACTGAGAAAAAACACTTTTTAGTGACCATTCGTTGACGTGGTAACGCGACGGACGAAGGCGGGAGGGAGAGGTAAGTTTATTATTTAACTATGAAAATAGCCGTTGATTTAATCCATTTTAGATACGATTTATTTGTAATCAATGTCGAATCCATTTCAGATACATGCTAGTTTGAAATCGGATATGAAAGTTGAAACCAATTAAAAAACAAGTATTTTTTCAAGTTAATGTTATGTACACGTATACAAGTTATCATGAATCATATACACTACTCACAAAACGTAAGTCCCGCCCTAGCATTTTTTCATATAATTTATCTCAAAAAGTATTTTACCAATTTTGATCATTCAAACGGTAATGGATATGGAATTTTCTTACGCAAAAAATGGTTGGTAAGTGTCCGCCACTTGAAGGCACTGTTGGTGTGAAATCATGCATTTTATGACAAAAGGTGTGAAAAAAAATCTTGCACTTTTGTGATTTGTGTCAGCTTCTACACGAATAACAAGAGAATCACGCATGTTTCTGAACTTTCAAGCACCATTTATTGAATGTCACTCTAGGTTTTTACTTTTAATAAGCACCACAATTAAAACAGGACATGACTTGGGCCACTCTAATCCCCAAAAATGTCATATTGAAAGGCCTATTGTTTCATAAAAATGCATGTTTTTGAAAAATGGTTCCACTAAGAACAATGCAGCAGTAGTACTGAATTACATAACAGGTTTGTGTGTCGGGTCATCTTCAATGAAGACGCTTACTCGTATACAAAATGTACCCAATATGCCATATAAAACTTAAAGTGCAACTTTTGTTTTGCACATTGTATCAGAAAATACATTTTTTGATGGTAAAAACGTAATTCTATGGCAACCATATTTATTGGAGTCGGCCTAATTCACAAATCTGCTATGTAATTCAGAACTAATGCTGCATTGTTCTTAGTGGAACCATTTTCCAAAAGCATGCATTTTTCTGAAACAATAGGCCTTTCAATATGAAATTGTTGGGGATCAGAGTGGCCGCAGCCATGTCCTGTTTTATTTGTGTTGCTTATTAAAAGTAAATCATAGAGTGACATGCAATAAATGGTGCTTGAAAGTTCAGAAACATGCGTGATTCTCTTGTTATTTGTGTAGAAGCTGACACAAATCACCAAAGTGCAAGTTTTTGTTTCACACCTTCGTTCATAAAATGCATGATTTCACACCAACAATTGCGTAAAGAAATTACATATCCATTACAGTTTGAATTATCAAAATCGGTAAAATACTTTTTGAGATATATGATAAAATGCTAGGGGGGACTGACTTTTTGTGAGTAGTGTATATTTGTAATAAGGAGATGTACATGTGAGAAATCGTGTGTGTGTGTATGTGTGTGTGTGTGTGTGTGTGCGTGCGCCTTTCTGTGTGTGTTTGTTTTTTTCGGAAGCCAAAACCAATCTCATGTTCCGACTGTCACTATAGGGTGGTTACATTTGTTTTATTTTAAATAAGGTGCACGGGTTCAGAGGAATCAAAACAAAAATATATGTGTGTGTGTGTGTGTGTGTGTGTGTGTGTGCGTGTTTGTGTGCGTGTGTGTGCGTGTAGGTGTGTGTGTGTGTGTTTGTGTGTGTTTGTTTAGATGTATTGCTCAAATAGTCCGTTTCAAAGAAGTTTTTTGAAAAATCTGTACATTATCAGATAAGTTATGACGTTTTCTTTCACATGCAATACAAGTGTACATTACGTGTGTTTGGGGTGTTTCCTAATACTGTTATCACGGTTATCTAGCTTTAAAGGGGTAGTTGAGTTTTGGTAGAGAGGGCGCTGCACATTTTTTTGTGAGATAATGAAAAACTGAGTGTCGAATTTGAGAGAACATGCAATTTTAATGGCAGAATAAACTGTATTTAGTCAAAATTGGTCCACAAACGGCTGAAATATCAATAAATATTTTTGATCTTATAATTATTTTGGGCCCAAATAATTAGATGATTTTTCAAAAAATAAAAAAAATGCTTACACTTTTTCAAATGTTTTGAAAAGTGTCTTTTAAATAGTTGTTGATGATCTATCTACTTAATCATTATTTCAATAGAACATCACATGCATTATTTTGTATGAAAAATGGTTGAAACCAATGCCTTTTTAGAAAGCGCCCTCTTGTGTTTTAATGGCTCTTTTTGAATGATAACTGGCTTTTTACTTAGTCGTTTGTAATGTTGTATACCTTTCGAGCATGGTGGAGTAATAACTATTAGTTTATGCTACTGTCCAGGTTTGGTTACTAAAGTTCAGCCTTACCAAAACTGTACTACCACTTTAAATGATTATTTTCATCATATAAACTCGAATGTTGTATATTATTATGATGTTTGACATGTAGTCTGCTATATCCACGCATCTACTTAGTTGTATTATGTTGATTTATTTGTTGATATGATTTTATTTTGATGTCCACATGCCATGGCTGTACTTTAAAGGGATAGTTGAGTTTTGGTAAAGAGAGTACAGTTTTTGTCAAACTGAGTTTTAGTAACCAAAACCTGCATTATTACATTACAAATTAACAGTTATAACTCCACCATGCTCGAAAGGAATAAACAATTACACATGACAAAGTAAAAAACCTGTTATCATTAAAAAAAAAAGCCGTTCAAACTCACAGGGGCACTCTCTCAAAACTCATTGGTTTCATCCATTTTAAATACAATATTGTGCATGTGATGTTTTGTTGAAATAGTGATTAGATAGAGACATAATCAACAACTATCTAAAAACCTCGTTTGTAAATTGTTTAAAAAAGAAAGCATTTTAAAAACATTTTTAACGGCTGGTTAAAAATTCTCTAATATTTGTGGGGCCCCATATTTATTACAAATGGTTATGTTAATGGCTATTTCAGCCATTTCTGAACCGATTTTGATCAAAATAATAAAGTTTATTCTGTCATTAAAATATTATGCTCTTTCAAATTTGACTCTCAGTTTTTCATTATCTCGCAAAAAATGATTTTGTGTAGCGCCCTCTATACCAAAACTCAACTATCCCTTTAACTATTATCTCTTTGTTTTACTTTGTAAATTACCATGCAGTTCATCTTCTTCTGTGAGAACGTCATTGTTTATAAACATTTATTAAATTGATTCGAAAATAACAGCACATTTGAACATAAATTACAAGTACTTATAAAGGCGCTTGTTGAAAAAAAAAACACTACAATTTACTTGTAACAACTTTGTTTCTTCGATAGAGTGCAAGATGCTTTCTCCCCTCGAAAATCAAACGGAATCTATCTAAGCACCAACGACAGTATAGAGTGGTGAAGTGTGATGTCATCTATGACGTCATAAACACCTATTTACTTTATGAACCAGTGCACTACAACACTGATTGCCCATTGAAGTAAAATTAATTTGGATGGGCATATCTCAGCCAATACTTAACATATTCAATTGATTTTCGGTATTTATACATTATTTGTCATGCTCTTTATGAAAATGAAGTTCAAATTTGAAAATTCTTAAAACAGATCTTTATGACGTCATGGCTTCTGTACTCTATAGACGGCTAGTATTTACAGGGTAACTATATAACAAAACAATACAAAACGTGGCTACTATTATTTCTTTTAGCCCGATGATATGTTTAATCTCATCCTAGAAAAACAAAAAAACAAATCACTGTTCAATTATGTGCCGTAAAGAAATTGCTTCATGGAAGATATAATCGATCAGATTATTACTCGATCCTAGAATATTGGTCGATAAACAAATCAAATATCCTGATTTCATAAACAACTAGAAGGCCGACAAAGTCAGCATACCCACGCCTCCCATTAGCCCTGTTCTACCCCTTCGTCGGCCTCAACCCTGTTTTGCTTACCGCAGGCTAACCAGCGCGTTTTAGGCACGATTTGGTGAAAATGCCTAGGCCAGGGTGTAGGCCGCTTGCTTGCGGCGCGGCAGCCCCATGGCGAGGCAGTGTACAAAATTATTGACAATAAAAACACCTGAATCATCCAAAAATGTAAGTTTCCAAAGTGCACCCTACTTCCGATTGCTCGAAAATTTGAGATTTCAACAAAGTTCACTGCGAAAATGCGGCAAAAAATGACTTACGGAGGTTGAAATTGGTCGAGTTTCTCGATTCAAAACACGAACCGGATCTATAATCATCGCAAGCATCTCTTGTGTATACTTCACATGCATATTACGTGGTTCAATCAGCTGTTTGACCGCATTACATTTGGAAAAATAGTATATCCCTCCACCCTTGCAATAGCGAAGTTGCATTGCCCACAGCCAAACATCGCGCAAACTACGTGTACAAAAATATGGCCCATGCGCGCACGCCATGTAACGCCGAATGACGATGCCTAATTAAATACATACTCAAACTTCAAGGTTCCACAGAATTTGCAGGGGTCAACCAATCATCACCAAAATCTAATCGATTCTTCCATGTCACTATCCAAACATTCCCTGAAAATTTGGTGCAAATCCGTTCACCCGTTCTCTAGTTATCTTGTACAAACAAAAAAAAACAAAAAAAAACAAACAAACAAACAAACAAACAAACATACGGAACCCTTTACATAACCCCCTGCCGATTTCATCGGCGTGGGTAATGAGACTGCACACTGTTTTACTTTTGTATAATCAATCCATTTTCCCCTATTTTCCTGATTCTAACCAGTCTAGATGTATTCAATATGTAAAAATGAACATCTGTTCATCTTCACATTAGTGTCGGGTCAATAATAATTATTAAATAAATAAATGTATTTTTCGGAAACTTACCAATTTCTTGGCGCTTCAAAGTTCAGATCAGCGTGTTGCAATTCAATTCCGTTCCGTATTAATTAACCCGGAATCGAAAGTACCGTACCATAACATATGGTACCGTGCGCGCGATCGCGATGCACACCTGGACTAAACTTGTTAGTTGCTGCTCGATTGGATTCAGCGAGGTTACCGTACCGCGCCTATAACGTGCAGATATTATTTAGGCACACACGTGCATTAAATACATACTCAAACTTCAAGGTTCCACAGAATTTGCAGGGGTCAACCAATCATCACCAAAATCTAATCGATTCTTCCATGTCACTATCCAAACATTCCCTGAAAATTTGGTGCAAATCCGTTCACCCGTTCTCTAGTTATCTTGTACACAAACAAACAAAAAAAAAAAAAAAAAAAAAAACAGACAAACAAACAAACATACGGAACCCTTTACATAACCCCCTGCCGATTTCATCGGCGTGGGTAATCATAAACCTCAAACTGCACGATTAAGGTATGGTCACACGTATACCTACGATGGGCTGCCACGGCCTGCTATGAGTCGAACGCGCATATGAAAAGCGGATATTGTCAAAGTGTGTAATACATAACCGCGTTGTACACAAGCTGATCACCTTAGCTCCGGACTGCAGCTATACAACCCCTCATAACAAGTTTGAGCATTCATATCTCTCTTGTCCCTAAGTTATCTTACATGAATGTGGTATAATTAAAAAGCCTGTTTATTCCCCTTTACATTGATGCCCCAATTATGAAATGTGCATGCAGTAAACCTGAATATGGAGCCATGTCAACAGCGAAATAATGCAAAATACATCGGATGGGGTCCAAGCATTTGGCTTTTAGCTCATTCAA
This sequence comes from Echinarachnius parma, assembly GCA_037951105.1. Classification (NCBI taxonomy): domain Eukaryota; kingdom Metazoa; phylum Echinodermata; class Echinoidea; order Clypeasteroida; family Echinarachniidae; genus Echinarachnius; species Echinarachnius parma. The sequence continues at coordinate 48,068 of JBAMJV010001735.1, forward strand.
AGACCCACAAATAAAACTAATGGCAAACAAGTTGGGCAATTCCACGCCAAAGTGGACATAAAGTCGAAACATCAAATGAGGATTATTTCTGATCTTGTTTATTTTTTCTGGAATATTTGTTCATAAATCATGATCACATAATGATATCTTTCAGTTTACATGATTACAAAAAATATTGGGCGTCTCCTGATAGGAGAAACAGACACCATACATGAAACTATACACATGGGACTACACAGTGCCTATTTCTAGATTTTCTTCATTTTTTGCAATCCTTTCTAGTATTTTTCTGTTTTAAGGTACCAAAGTCGATGATTGAATATCACAACATGCGTTCAGATGAAAATTTCAGTCTTTTGAGTGCCCTAAAGTATATTTTTAATGAATCAAAAACTCTGTCCTTCCGTTACTGTCCTTCCGTTACCGAACAGTGAAGCAATTATTTTCTTGTAATTAATATACCAATAGACATATTTTGTTCAAATAAGTGTTGTAATACTCTTTGAACATTAGGGAATGGACTATGAGCCAATATAACATGATAGTCCTCTTAACTTCACAGAGATTGGATCATAACTAAAGAACTTGAAAATCCATGTCCATTTTGGCGTCCTTCCGTTACCGGCCTCATTAGTGTCCATATCTAATTAACGTAATGTAAACAAAAATAAAAATAAATAGGAAATCAAAGGTGTCCCACCAAGAGTCTCAGAAATGTAATTTACAATGATGCATCATAAGCAGGATCCTGGAATTATTTGATTTAATTTTAAAAATTGCGTCTGAATGTCCTTCCGTTACCGTGGAATTGCCCAGTTAGCAAAAACAACGACAATTGTAGGACATGAGGGGCCCTTCATAGCTTCTATTGTTTATTCGCAACTCATCGCAGGCCGTCACTGGCAGCCCATCGCATCTCCACGTGTGACCATACCATTAATCACACAACCAATAGACCGCTTCTGTAATGTATGCAAATAATATGCGTATGACGTCAGACTCCCCGTTGGCAAGTTTAACAATAGTAACTAGGTCCGGCAAGCTCCGGCAAATTTAGCTTGCCGGACCTAGTTACAATTGTTAAGCTTGCCAACGGGGAGTATTACGTCATACGCATATTATTTGCATACATTACAGAAGCGGTCTATTGATTGAAAACCCGCTCCAACATTAATCAATCGCCCATATGCCATATAAATCGATTGCACTTGGAGTTTTATTCAAGTTTGTATGTGTTTTTTAGCAATTTGTAATCAATTGCCATGAAAGATTGATTGCTATTTGAAAATGAATCGCCAAGGAATATTTCAGTTATAAAAATTTCATATCATAATAATATTTGGTAATACCAGGAAGCTGGTTCATATTTTTTTTTCCAGGAAAGAAGTTAAAATATCAATGCTTTTTCAAAAAGCAATTTCTGTATTGTTTTTAATCAGCAAATCTAACAACATGTATTAAAAGAATGTTTGATGAGAGAACGAATTTTATGGGAAAACTAATCGTTAACAGATTGAAAAGAAGATCGATTTTCAGTATTAACCGTTTGTGATCGATCTTATTTTTGAAAGTTTACAGAAAAGGTTAAGACAAGGCTGAACGCATTTGCCCCATGAAGTAGTCATACTTATGTGGTAGTTACTTTTGAGCCAACAGTAGCGTGAGGGCCAGGCGTTCATGAATAAACATAAGGTCATGACGTCACGGTACGTCATCTGCATCATGAATATTCATAACTAGGATTAGGGTTCGGTGAATTTGAGGGCTTATAGTTACAATGAAACCAACACCGATCAGCAGCCGTTGACGTGGCCTAGTGGTCACGCTGCTTAGTGGTCACGCTGTGAACATCAACACTTGGGGTCATGGGTTCGAATCCTCTCTTGTGACACTTCTTTTCTTTTGCCATAAAAAGATGGTGAGTAGCGGTTCATTTAGTAAATGTATCATGCAGAGTTTTCACTAAAGTCTGAAATGACGTATCGTGATGTCATTACCCTATGATTATTCATGAACGCCCAGCCCTCACGCTACTGTTGGCTCAAAAGTGCCTACCTACTTATTTTGCCGTAGTGGGTACAAATAAAGCATCAGCCTTTTTCTGCAGACCCATGAACACATAATTTAATATGATGATAAGTTTTCAAACTATGATATTTGTCTGGAGACCTTTTTGTCTGAACTTGTAGATGGAATCGACTACTAAAACCTTTCTCTAAGGAAGCCTCTTTTTCGACTTTGGCCCTCCGCCTGTCATACTTGGCGTCGATTGTAGTAATGACGAAATGGTATCAGCAAAACGCAACCGACAAGTTCAGCTAATCCCACGAACATGAATGCCTTGCCATAATCAAGCGAAGAGGACAGCCACCCTTAAACAAAATAAAAAAGGAGGAAAAAGAAATTGAACGTCACTACTGTTTCAATAACTGACTGAACTGAACTGACTGGCGTCAATTGTGAACTTTAACATGTTTAATGAGAAATTAAGTACAGTCATTTTATTAACTTTTTTTAAAGATAAATATCATCATTCACTACTTTTGAAGAAAAAAGTATACATCTTCCAGGCGGCTGCAAATAGCACCCTCTTGCGTTAAAGACAAATATCAGCATTGGGAACGTTACCGAAAACATCTATACAGGGTGGCCCAGAAAGAACGCAACACCTACGATCGTTAATTTCATCAACATAATCGACCAATGTCATTGGATTTTGTTTGATTGGGTAGAGCATTCTTTTTCCAACAAAATGATACCATGAGCACTGATTTTGGGTAAGGCGTTTGGATGTTAGGGCCATTTTTCTGAGGCAATGTCGTTTCCTAAGTTTGCTACTTTTTCGTCTCCAGCGATCCTCGGAACACTGAGATATTCTCGCCCCACGGCCTGCCGTAGAATTAGCTGTACAGAAGAACCGCATGACTGCACTCCCTTTGATAAGGAAGACAATGTGAGCCATACCGTACGGGGTAATCGAGTACGCAACACCGCGCTGTTCAACAGTGGTATGGATGGGGGGGGGGGGGGGGGGGGGGGCGGAAGAAGGTGGTTTATTGTCATTAACGGTGCTTGGTGGGGAAAAGGCATGATCGACAATTGATGCGTGGGATGGGTTATGTTAAACTGGAGTAATTAGGGGTTGGGAAAGGGGCACTCCGCCAAGTTAAGCTGAAAATCATATGAATTGACAATACACATGATGTTGCGTACTCGTTTACCCCGTACGGTATGGCTCATATTGTCTTCCTTATCAAAGGGAGAGCAGTCATGCGGTTCTTCTATACAGCTAATTCTACGGCAGGCCGTGGGGATGTCTCAGTGTTCCGAGGATCGCTGGAGACGAAAAAGTAGCAAATTTAGGAAACGACATTGCCTCAGAAAAATGGCCCTAGGAAAAACCAATGACATTTGGTTGATGATGTTGATGAAGTTAACGATCGTAGGTGTTGCGTTCTTTCTGGGCTACCCTGTATTGGCCAAACTAATCGATTAATATTGTTGAAATAGTGTAAAAGGGCTTATGTGATAAAAATCCGAACCTTAGCATATAAGTCGAAAAGTCCATGCGCGCCGCCGATTTGACCATTCTCCGCCGGGCTGAGTACCTGGAGCCTAACACACAAACAGCTCGCATGCCACGTGTCTGCAGTTTGTGCACGCAAAGTATATGTGGTTGAATTGAATCGTAGGTGTTATAGATTTTCGATTTTTTTTTTTGTTTTAATTACTCAAATAGTCAAATTCAAAGCAGTTTGGGGTAAAAGCTTTACATTTAAAGATACACTATGATGTATTATTTCGCACGGTATGTGATAACAGTGTATATTTCAATATTGTGTGTGAGCGGCGTTTCCCAATACTGTTATTTAGCTTTAACGGCTATTTGGATGACAACGGGAATCTAAATGAGACGTTGCGATTTCTCACACATGGTAGAACGATAACTATTGCTTTACAATGATAACACAATAAATTTGTTTTCCCTTTAAAGGGAACTAACAACAGTTTCCCAATCCACCAAACTTACTTAGAACTCTAGTGGTTCTCTATGCACAGTTCTCTCATATCTTGTTGTATTCGTATTACCAATAGTAGCATGGAACAGGTTTTGGTTTTTCGAATTTCCCTTCAGTTAAAAAGATATTTACGATTGAAGTGTTCGGAGTTTTAATTATTCACTGGAAAGTTATAACTGCGTATAAGTCGGTGCAATGAGTTAGCGAACATCACTTTTCGCTCATTACTCGGCCATATCAAACATTACTAAGTGGACATATCAGATCACAAAAAATATAAATTTGTATCAATCATTCATTACTTTTTGCACATGACATCAAAGTTACTAGATCCCTTTGATGTCGAACCAAGTTATTCAAAGACCTTACCTGTCAGAAAGCCGCCAAGTGGTTGCCCTATTGAGAATGCACATTCCGATAGAGCAATAGCTGCAGAATATGTACTTCCAGGATAACTTTCCTTCATGAAAATTGATCCTGATGTCGTCTTGCCCCCGAGTGTGTAGCCACCTACAAAGGCGTTGAATGAAAGCAGCCAGAAAGATGATACGAAAGGATCGAGTAAGAAGACGATCGCATTCATAAAATGCAGGGCAATCATTTGATCGACGGCGGATAGCCACTGCATGTGGACGACTGTTCCCGTGAGGAGTCTCCCAATAATATTTCCGATTCCGCCGAAAGATGCGAGAAAAACAGAGCGCGACAGAGGATAACCTTTGTAGACTCCATGGGGAATGAGAAAGACTACCCATGCAGTGAAAGCGACGCCCTTAATAACGTAGTTACAGTACAGGAGTAGAAAATACGGTTCTTTCGTTAGGGTTGATACTAAAAAGCTGTTCTGGATAACTAGCAAGGCCCGGTGGCAACATTGGAAAGGACGTTTTCCTTCATAATCGAAGTTTCCATTAGAGGTCTTCAAATCATCGGTGTCATCTGTGCTCGTTCTTTCACTGATGAAGTCGTCACCCAGCGGGGTTGTATCTTCTTCGTAAGAGGCACTCGGTAGTGGCTGGTCTTTTATGAGTGGCAACCTATCAGAAGTGTCAGAAGATGAATCTGACACACCGGCGTCGATTTCTGCTTCACCTTCACCACTTGGTAGATGAAGTTCAGGCGACTGTTCGAGCAACGAACATGACGAATGGTCTCTCGAATTCATGGTACTGTTGGCTTCATCATCGTCTCGTGCCTTCTCCAATGACGTCCAGTCAGCAGGCTGGCCGCCTGAAGTCGTCATCATGAAGAGTAATAAGGGCATATTGAGGTACATCCCACCGAGCATCAGGACGGTGCCTCTCCAGCCGTAGATCCCAGTCAGGAACTCTGCAACAATGGGTCCGAGAACCATTCCAACCGCGTTGCCCGTGTTTGCGATGCCGAACAGAAGAGCGAACTTGTCGGACGGGACAGACTCCTTGAATCGCACAAACGAAGCTAGTATCACGAATGCGTACGCCGAACCTTCGTACAAAGAAATACAAAAATAATACAAAGAAATGAGAAAATACATGCATTTATACTAAGGTACACTATCGTCTACTACGAACAATATTCTTAATGTCTTCCTCAAAGATTGCATTAGCTTTCGAGATGAGGTGCTGCATGGCAACTGAAACGTTGTTAGAGAGTTGAAGAAGAGCGGAAACTAATAGGATTCATATACAGGGTGCTCCCCCCCCCCCCCCAAAAAAAAAAAAAAAAAAAAAAAACGGAACGGGATACTTGCTTTAATAAAGAATCATGATGACTAGGTTCACGGGATAGAACATCATTTACAAAGAAAATTATACCAAAAACAGTAATTTTAGTCAAATAGTTGTTGTTTTATGATGTCTTAATACCATGTCAGGTTCCCATTTTTGTCAATTTCTACAAAGTCGGTGCCTGATTAATCGCACTTCATGCCCGTCATAGCATCAAGCAACGATCAATACGTGCGTCATTGTTCATCAGCATTCAGCTGTGGAGCCAAACTTGAACGAGAGAGAGGCATAGTAGGGAGTGAGTAAAAAGGGGTAAAATTGCCGCGGGTGCGTTTAGTTGGCTCCCCAACATGTCCTGCATGGGAACTCGCTGGTGCATTAGGTACTTTGATATTCTAAATTTACTTTTTAACGGGCGGGGAAAGAGAAAGGGGTTGAGATTTGGTGATGGGGAAATTTTCCTGTGGTTCTCCCCTTTCTTTCTATCCGCTATATTTTGCTTCGCCAATGTTAAGCAATTACTATTCAAAGGTGAACAAGGGGGCTATTCACCATTGACTGAGCGATCGCACACCCGCTCGTACATTCTTTGTAATAATTGCTCAACAATGGCGAATCACAAACAGCGGGTAGAAAGAAAGGGGAAAGCCCCAGGAAAATTGCCCCATCACAAAATCTCAACCCCTCTCTCTTTCCCCGCCCGTTACAAAGTTAATTTAGAATATCAACATACTGTCAAACGCACCAGCGAGTTCCCATGCACAGATACAGGGAGCCAATTAAACATACCCGCGGTAATGCTACCCCTTCTTACTTACTCCCTACCATGCCCCTTCTCTCCGTTCACCTAGGTTACACAGCTGAATGCACATTACAAATGGCGCACGTATTGATCGTTGCTCGATGCTATGACGGGCAGGAACTGCGATTTATCAGGCTCCGACTTTGTAGAAACTGTTCTTGGTATCACTTTCCTTTGTAAAAAGATGCCCTATCCCGTGAACCTAGTCATCATGTTTCTTTATTATGACAAGTACCCCGTTCCGGTTTTCGGGGGGGGGGGGGCACCCTGTATAGCAGAAAGAGGGAAAGGGTGGTACACAGCATCAGACATTATACAGTTGTTAACTGGTGGTGGAGGTGATATCACGGAATGTTCAACTCCGAGGGTTTTAAATGCTATTGAGGGAAGATTATAAGTCCCGAGACGTAGTCGAGGGACTTATTTTCTTCACGAAATAGCATTTAAAATCCCGAGGATTGGAACATTCCATGATTTTCCCGTCAACAAAGTTAACAACTGTTATATCATCTGACCGACTATGATCTGTGACTATCATCTAAAAAAAATCCATTTCGTGGACGTTGGGCTTTTCACTCACTCGCACACACACACATCACGCAACACAACACAACACACAGTACATAGCCTGTGCACAATACAGTCGATTTTCGTGCGTAATTTGCCTCTCTCCGCACTAATATCTTAACATGTTCCGTTCACTGCATTTTTATATCGGAAATATGTGTCCATTGTTTCCTTCGATTGTGTTATTCAGGTAATTATCTGATCAAATTGTACTGGAAATCGCTGATTTTCGTTTGATTTTGGTGCCTGCGAGAAGAATGATTATCGTACGGTACGGTATATAGCCGCGGTACGATACGGTACCACTTATGTGTACAATTTTGTGTAATGTTGATTGAATCGCGGGCGAGTGTCATACCTCTCTAGTGAAGTGTCATACCAAATTGACACCCCAGTCATGTGACCGTGTTTAGCCAATCACAGACGCGTATTTTACTAAGTCATATGATATAACAGTTGGTTCAGTTTGGCAATATACAAGAAGAGGAAGAGGGAAGAGATCAAGAGGAAGGAAATGCATCATAATGGAATTAAGGATGACCTGTATGGAGAATTCAAGAGAAAAGCGATGATAAGCATGATAAGAGAGGTGTGATGGACCTGCTACTGAGCAGAATCTCCAGGCCCCCGTTGCAGAAAGAGATACAATCGACTGAAAGTTGCAATTAATTGTAAGTCAGATCACGTGTCCTAGATGCGCACATCTGATTGGTAGAAACACGTACATTTTCTGACTTACAATCAATTGTAACTTACAATCGATTGTATCTCTTTCTGCAACGGGGCCCAGAAGAGGTTTCTATAAGATCAGGGTTCCGTTGCAGAACGAGATACAATATATTGTAAAGTTGCAAACAAATTGCAAGACAGATCATGTGACCAAACGCGCAAATCTGATTGGTTCACATGTGTACGATTTCTGAATTGCAATTAAAGGGATGGTTCGGACGATTTCAAAATAAATGTACCAGAATCTAAACAAATTACTCATTGGTAATATATTTGTATCCAAAAAATATCCCATCAGGATGATTTATACTTGATTGTTTTGTGTCTGCAATTGTTGATATTCATCGTCTATTTTCTGTACGCTTGCGATTTTTATCACGTGATCGCGTGACTCGCCAGCCTCACTTTGCTTTGTATTGGCAGCAAAGTGAGGCATCGACGTCACGAATATTGCATGCTGGGATAGATCCTACTGGCGGCAGATTCGATCAAGAACTGTTACCTTATTTAGTCCAAAAGTTATTGTGAATGATCCAGTTGGTCTTTTTTCGTTGGGACAAAGGCAATACCGGTATGTTGAAAAAATATTGTTTCTTTGATTGGTAAATGCTGAAAATCGTCCGAACCCCTCCTTTAATTGCAACTTTACAGTCGATTGCATCTCTATCCGCAACGGGAGACCCGCGTGAACATAATTAACATGATCTGTACTTACCCGACAAGATCATCGCAGCTGCCATATGCCAGACCTCGGTCGCGAAGGCAGATGCACACAAAGATGAGCCTCCTATCAAACCGATTGCGGCTATCCATGATATTGTCAGGTACTTGAAAGTCACATCAACAAGTGGCCCTGAACAGGTCAGCAGAAATAGATATAAAACATGAATTTAGTGGATCTCCCTAGTTCCACTAACATTATTTACAGCATTTCACCGAGCCCGTTCACTACGGGGACCGAGAATTCTCGGTCCCCGATGCGCCTTCTCATATACGGGAACCGAGATTTTTCGGTTCCGAGCAAGGGCTATATAAATTGCATAAACATACATATATGCATCTTGTAAGTACAATATTATTTGGCTTAATACACAGATTGAACCCTTAGCTACATGTATATCGAGTTTCTCCGACTCTAGTTGCGTGATTATTGTTTTATTACAATTTTATCATGGTAATACACAAGTTTACTTTCAGGATATTCGTATACAAACACATGCAAGCCAGTTCACAGTATTTGCATAGATTTCCGCATTGCTGAGCCTATACCATGCATATCGATCGCCTCTATTGTGCACGTACTACTTGACCAGCGAACTCACGCTAGGTTGAATAGAAGCGAATACAATGCCATGGGCAACCAGATATCGATCGGTTCTTTTGTGCGCGCCCAATGCTGTAACTCGACCGGTCCGTAAAATAATCTTGTATTGAAGCAGTATATCAAATGGCGTGGAAAAGGGGTTAAGATGCCTCCAACGTTCTTGTATACGTATCCCTTAATTCGTCTGAATGACGAATTCAAGTCTAGTTTCAATATTGTTTCGCATTCAACAAACATGACGAAGAAGACACATCGATTAAGAAATACACTGAGCTCAAAAAGAAACTGATCACTTTTTCAGAGCGACGCTCACTAAAATCCATAGCACCAAATTTACTCATATTAAGACACAGATAAGCTACTATTCTCATTATGAAGCATATCTCAAAAATTACAAGTTTGCTTTTGCCAAAAAAGAGTAAAATGCCATGAAATCACTACAAGTCATTTTTTTAAAATCACAGAAACTGCTCGCTGCGAACCTCCACGAAAGGCGGTCTATTCAGAACTTTCAATAGCTATTCAGTCAACTTCAAAGCGGGTTATGTAATCACTAGACTGGCTATTGTCCGTACCGAGCTCTGTGCCCAGAAAGCGAGCAGTTTCTGTGATTTTTGCAAAATGACCTCTTGCGATTTCACCTTATTTTATTCTTTGTTGACTAAAGCAAACATAATTTGTTTTAGATGAGCTTGGTAAGGAGTATTATATCTATTATCTGCCCAATTATGATTACTTTTTATGCTTTGGATTTTAATGTGTGTCGCTCTGAAGAAGTGATCAGTTTTTGAGCTCAGTGTAGTTGCAATGTTTACGGAGTTGTATAAATACGAGATTAGCATTATTATATTATATCCACGGGCGTAGTGAGTTACGTAATACCTATTCAACTGGGGGGGGGGGGGGGGGGTGGATGAATAGATCACCCCCCCCCCCCACTTGAATGGGTATCAATGTCATGTCTACGCCCGTGCTTTTATCTACTTGTATTACAGTATGATGGCACAGCGTGTTATAATGAGGCTAAACGAAGTTTTCTATTCAAGTCTACCGATAGAGGGCGCATGAGTTTCCAACTCGCTCGGTAGATGCGATCAACAAAGCGATTTGACAGCATCGTTTGTCGCCCTCTCTATTTGGCTACATGTTTACTCAATATGGCGATATGTCTCGGTAAGTCAATCTTGACATTATTAGCTTTCGTTTGATACCAATTTTGCCATATTTTGTTTAATTTTTGACATGTTTTTTGTCATCAATAAAAAGTGATTTTTTTTCGTCCTTACGATAGAGGTTTTGGACATAGTCTTCTTCTTTGCTAGTTCCTGACTGGATGAAACAATGTTTCAGCTAGATTTTGCAAGATATGAGTCGTTGATTATCTGGTTGACCGTATAATGTGAAAAATGGTGGGATACATGTGTGATTTCGGTGAATAAAAGGCAACTGAAATCGGCTAAAATCTCACTAACTAGCGATGTTTTACCGGAAGTTGTGAGGAACTTGACTCGAAACCGCGGGAAATAACCATGGTTACCGTGGTAAAGCCGGGAATTCTTCCGTAGCCCGAGAGGTCGCCAGCGACGGTTGTTTTCTTGCTCAGTCCCATATGCTCAAATTCGTGTGGGAGTGGAAGCGGAATGCATTGTAATTTGTATTTGTAGTTCTATTTGCAATTACTAATCATCAACGACTGTTCAGCATTTAGATGAGGGTAAGTTGTAGATCTGAACCTAATTTGTATTCCTCGATTCTTGTTGGAACAGATAAAATCGTGAGTTTATTTTCATTTTTAATATTTATTTATTCTATTTTTAGTTAGTAGAATAGTATTTTAGTAATAGTATAGTAACCTTTTTTTCCTTTCTTATCTAAACAGGGATTCCTTGGATTGGAACCTGGCCTGATGGCCATCTGTCATCTGTTTCAACTTTCATCTTCCGAAGAGTTTATCTTTGCCTTTGGGGATTCTACTGTACGTGATTTGGAGGACAGACAATGTTATTCAGAATTTGAACCAGAACTTGTCTTCTGAAGTCAATGTGAATTATTTCCTGGCGCTACGGTACACACCTTTTTTTTATGAATGTTAAATGATGGACAGAGAATGAGAGATGGTGGACAATACTTATAATAACTAGTAACTGACTGTGTCTGTATTGCACATTACTAGGAACAAATAATTTGGAATTTGGGAAAGAGACCAGCTTCATTTTCGCGAACTCTTCAATATGCAGTTTTTCTTCGGACTAGTATTATTATTCGCTGGATGGGATTCATTCAACAGCCAAAGGAAATTGTTTTCTTGCATACAATTTGGAACTCTTCCTGATAAAACGTACTTCACATAATATTTTATCTGCACCGGCGGTAACAAGAAAAGTGCCAAAGAAACTGTACCAAAAAAACTGTTTACAACGGAAAAAAATAAACTTATTGGTAAAGGATAGAAAGAATGACTTGCATACATATATCAGAAAGGGAATACGCAGCGCATCAAGGCCAAGGGCAAAGAAGTCTGCAGAGGTACATGTATGTACACATGTACATCGCTTTGGTTTGACATTCCCTAAGTGGCTAGCTGATCCTAAGGAACAAATCGCCATGTGCCTGACCTGCACCCATCAAGCACCTGATGCTGCCCACCTCCTGCATCATCCACCACGACATCCAACTCTTGCCAGCGATCGTCCAGCGCAACTCCAACTTGCAAATAACCATCCACCTGATGCACCTAACCATTGCCCATCACAGGTTTATGGCAATCACTAGTTGCCCAAGCAGGTACATTTTGTTTCTAATTCTCATGATTATGTTGTAATAGTCTTGGGGTCACAGAAATCTTGATTGATGTCCACAGTGAAAAAAAATAATGATCCAATATTTTCTTGCAGCCATGCCTCTTCTCAAATTTGTTTTCAGTACATGAAACATGATTTTATTGCATTTTAATTTGAAATATCTTTGATATTTATCATTTATCTATTCTAATTAGAAGGTATGCATAAACATTGTTATACAAATATGTGGTTAAACTGCAAAAGAAGACAATCTTGACAATATTTTTTAAATTTATTTTTCATACTATCAGGTCCCAAGAGTGAAGTTTGTACACCTTGACCATCATTCAACATGGCCACCTGATACAGCCAACCTGCACCCTCCAAAGTCACCTGATGCTGCCAACCTGCATCATCCACAACATCGAACTCGTGCCAGTAATCGTCCACTGCTAGAGTACCCACGTTTACCAATATCCATCCACCACAGGCACCCTATGCACCCAACCATTGCACACCACAACCACACCACACCAGGGCAATATCTGACACTTTACAGGTGCACGTTTAATATTATCAAGAACGGATACCCAGGAATTACAGAAACAGACTGATTGTAGATTAATACAAAAAACTTTCATCGGTTACAGAGATTCAGATGAAAAATTTACAGCTTCAACTAACCTTAAATTAGGGAACGAAAGCTCGTCAGTCACTAATTTAAGGTTAGTTGAAGTTGTAAATTGTTCATACTTGTAGATTGAAATTCCATAAAGAATTGAGAGACTCAATTACACCTGAGAAAGATGCATCAACAAGATATGCCAATCTGTTTCTTAGCCACCTATTTATTGTGCACCAAAGAGGCTGAGGTTGAAACAAATTGAACTTAAATGAATTTAATAATATTTTCTTTGCAGTGTATTTCTATACCAAAATCCATTTTCTGTGCAGGAAACATCTTTTATTTCTAAGTTTTAAATAAATGCATTTTTAACACATTGTTCTGTTTGTAGTTCTGCACAATCTGTAGTTTAGGTAAGTGACAAAAATATTCATCGTTGAATATTCCACTGGAAGGGGATACAAAGCTACAACAAATCAATATTTTATTCACACCCAATGATCAGAATTATGTTTGTCAGGCTCGTCACCAATACTGTTTAAGTAAAGTCTCATGTAAACCCACATTATGAGTAACAGCATTAAAAACAAATGGAAAATTTAGAAAACGTATCAAATATAACTTGTTTTCTTTCAAAGACCCAGTTCCAATCATTTCACTTCTTGATAAATTTGTATAAATGCAATGGTGGATTTTTACTGATGCATGTATACAACTATTCCTTTAAAACGCGTGGGGAATTACATATTCAGACACAAGAACATTTTTATAGATGTCATAGGAAAAAACCTAGTTCATGGCCAAACTTCTTGACGAGCTAGGAGATGTTTTCCTCACACGTAAATCTATATGAAAAAGGTGTGTTCTTTTTTTGTTGAAGTTCTGACTAGTAGAACAATGGCACAACTCTGTAGCTCAATTTAGAGTTCAATCTATGAAAATGAAGATGATCATTCACAACCTTTGATTTCTTTTTGTGAATACTGGTAATAGGATTTATTGTTATTTTGAAGTGATCACTATGACTGATGAGTGATGAATCATTGATGGTGGGGAGGACGATGGATGATGACATGATGATTGTGACGATGACGTCGATGATGATGTCGATGATCGTGAGGATACTCTTTCAAATGATACCTCACTTACAACCATATAGCACCTTCTAATGATTTTGTACATTTTTTTAGGTAACTGAAATATAAATTCCACTCTGTAACTGAATTAACATATGCTCAGCAGTATGTAGTAGGCCTACTATACCTAGAAATTATGAGTATAAGTATAATACATATTATTAATTGCTCACATGCGTGAGAAGCCTTTGTAATGCATTGAACGTTACTATTGCAATCCCAGTGAAGACATTATTTGTATTTTCACTTTTTTCTTGTTCAAGTCATGTTCGATGATAACAACATACACAATAATACGTATGTGGGGCAATAGAAAGCCGTTTATTCCGGGGGTTACGCACCCGAAAGTAAAATCAGGTGCGTGTTCGTTCATGGCCAACTGCATGCAGAGCACGCTGTACGTGATAATCGCGCAGTACATAGAGAATCGACGCAGAGCAAGAGATGGCGTGGTATCCCCCGGTTCGAAATGATCGCAA
>JBAMJV010001736.1:0-32482 GCA_037951105.1 Echinarachnius parma
CTGGTCGATCAAATCATAACACGCTTTCTCAGATACAGTCAATGTTAAGCCCGAATTTCCTATCTATATAGGTAAGCACCAGATTGCACAATTTCAAGTCCAAAAATGAAAAAAAGCTCCCTACCGTGGGAGGGGGGCCACCCCCCTCCCACACCCTCCCCCCGCTCAGTCAATTCGCTCCCTGTGTTGGGTGCATATTTATTAGTGTGTCAATTATTTGTTTTCTTCATGAAAATATATTTAAAATTTCTGGCCGATCAAATCATAACACGCTTTCCAAGATACCAGTCAATGTTAAGCCAGAATTTTCTATCTAGGTAAGCACCAGATTGCCCAATTTCAAGTCCAAAAATGCAAAAGCTCCATACCGTGGGAGGGGGGACACCCCCCTCCCACACCCTCCCCCCGCTCAGTCACTTCGCTCCCTCGGGCTTGGTCGCTTCGCTCCTTGCAATGTCTCACTATCACATCGGGCTCAAAGTTGGCAGCACTGTAAAATCGTGAGCCCCCATAGGTTTTGCCCCCCCCCCCCCCAATCCAAAACTGCTTCCGCCAGCCTGGTCACGACCATCTTAACATCTAACCCCCCCCCCCCCCCCCCCCCCCAACTGAGAGGACTTTCAAGCAATTTCCTTGGTCTTGAAAAATGTTGGCAGGCGGTCTCGGGCGCGAACAAATTTGGCGACGGACCCCCCCCCCCCCCCCCCCCCCCCCAAATGAGAGGATTTTCAGCCAATTGTCGTGGTGTCGAAATATTTCGGCAGGTGCTCTAAGCCACGAACAAATTGGTCTTGGTCCGGTGAACGGCAAATCATCCCCCCAGGTGTAAGAACCTGTCTACGCCACTGTGTTACACGTTCATCTCTCATTTTCAAAATAATGCGAATTCAGCAGGTAAACAACTTAAAGGGTGACTAAATTACAAATGCATGTTGACTTTTGTTGATCTGTAATAATGAATACATCACATATCTTTTGACTTTTTGATGTACATTTTTATAATATTTTTTATATTATTTTTTCTGTTGCTTTTATTCTACCTGCTAAGCTCCACCCCTAAAAAAAAACCTCCGGAAGCAAATGACTTTTGTGACATCATCATGCCAGTCAACCATCAGTCAGCTAGATAAACATGAACAAAAGACAATGGTATGTCCTCACCCACTGAGTACCTTATTGCATTGCATGTTTTCATTGAAACGGCCTTCTTTTCATGGTGAGTGGGCATTGTATAAGAACATGCAATGCTATTGTGACATATACCAATGTCTTTTGTTCATCTAGCTGACTGATGAATTGACTGGCATATGATGTCAGAAAAGTCATTTGCTTCTGGATGGGTTTTTTTAGGGATGGAGCTTAGCAGGTAGAATAAAATTAGTAGAAAAAATAATATAAACAAATATGACAAAATTGTACATCAAAAAGTCAAAAGATATGCGATGTATTCATTATTACAGTTCAACAAAAGTCAGCATGCATTTGTAATTTAGTCACCCTTTAAAGGGATAGTTAATTTTTTTTCCTGTGAGTTTATGAAAAACTGAGTGTCAAATTTGACAGAGCATACAATTTTAATGACAGAATAAACTTTATTTGATCAAAATTGGTTCAGAGACGGCTGAAATAAATAAATTTATCCGATCGGAATAAACCCGGGATTCCCAGATTTATTCGATAATTTAAGAAAGAAAACAAAAATGCTTACACTTTTCAAAAATGTACAAAAGATGTTTTTAAATAGTTGTTGATCTTAACAAAACATCACACGCATAATTTGTTTAAATTAAAGATGGTTGAAACCAAAGATCTTTTAGAGAGCACCCTCTTGAGTTTTAACGGCTCTTTTTTAATGATAACACGCTTTTAACTTAGTCGTTTCGAGCATGGTGGAGTTATAACTATTAGTTTGTAATGTAATGGTGCATGTTTTGTTAACTAACATTCAATTTGACCAAACCTACTCTCTATACCAAAACTCAACTATCCCTTTAAATATTCTGTCTGCACTCAGACAGGTTTGACTGTATTGAGGAATAAGATATGGGTTGCTCCGCCATATTACACAAAACTGTTCTCCTTATTTGCATTCAGACCCGCGTTGATCCGAATGAGATCGCAAAATATCAAGAATAATTGACACCAAAATGACGCCTTCTCTCTGTTCACCTTTTCCCTTTTGTCAATTAAATATTATTAATTTATTTATTCATTTACGATTTTTTAACAGGGTAGCCCTTATGGTATCGAATAAACTGCTCTGCTAAGGGACCGTGTCAGTGCAAATAAAAGCAGGTCAATTTATGACATCAATAAAACGTACAATTAAAATTCAACATTAAAAAAACATCTTCAATATCAAAAAGACTACCGGTATATACATTTTGTACACGAATTTTACTAAGATAAGTCATTATCATCATTATGGTTACGAAATAAATAATTTGATAATCATCTCAAATATACCAATAACTGAAGGACTGTATATAATTATACAATATAAAAGCATACTCAATTATAACCTATCCAGGCGCCGTGCACAGCGCTGATTACAGTTAACTCAATTAGAAAAATGGCCAATTTCAACGTCTCTCTACTCAACTTCCAAGCTTGTTTTTCCTTTATGATAAACAATTTTCACGATATTACTAAATATAAACCTTCCATGCCCTTTTATAGTTAATAAGTAAAGAGCAAATAAAAACAAATTTGGCGGTCAAATCGATCAAGATATAGAGGCACGCGCTGGAGTTGTGCGTAGTGGTGTGTCGGGCTAGTAATTGACGGGTATACAAGGTTCCAAAATTGATGATAATTATGTACTAGGACCCATGTAATAAGAGACTAAAAATATGAGACTTGCAATTTGTTTTTTTATAATTATGTTCATGTTACTACTCATGCTTTCACGTATTATGATTCTTAAATGTATCTTTCTTTGTATTCTCTACTCTGTTTGCACCCTCCCTTTTTCATTGTATTATTTGTACACCTGGCCCTTGTTTATACATAGACCCAAAATACCCGATTATGACTTTAAATGATATTGATATAAACTCATTAATTTATCAAAATGGAATTAATAGCTGTCAATATTACACTGTTCAGGACTTTTGGGCGGTCTTTTCTAAAGACGATAAACGTATAGATGATAATAATAATAATAATAATAATAATTTGAGCTTACTGCATATTAATTCTAGAAGTATTAATAAACATTTTGACTCTTTTGAAACATTTTTGAATTTAATGAAAAACTTTAATTTTTCTGTCATTGGAATTTCTGAAACTTGGTTGCATTCTAACTCTCCAGATATTTATAATATTCCAAATTATAAAATGATTCATATTGATAGAAAAGATGGTAGAGGGGGTGGTGTGGCATTATATATTCATACTGACTTTAAATTTGTATTAAGAAATGATTTTGATGTTGATGGTATAGACAATGTATTTGCAGAAATTATTAATACAAATGGGGAAAATATTATAATAGGGACATTATATAGACCCCCAAGTAATAATATAAATACATTTTTAGAATTTTTTGATAAAGAATTAGACAAAATGACCCGTGAAAATAAACATGTTTATTTAATGGGTGATTATAATATTGATTTAACACACTCTCTTTATTTTGATAACGTTTTTTACAGTGGTAATAATATTAGTACAAATAACGATAATCATAACGTTACAAATAATAGTAATAACTTTCTTAATTTGTTATCTTCATATGCCTTTTCATCCTTGCATTAATAAACCAACAAGAATAACAACAGTATCAGCAACACTCATTGATAATATTTTTACTAATGTCATTGATAAAGAAACCAATACTGGAATATTTTATTATGATTTATCCGACCATTTGCCAATATTCCTCATTTCTTCCCAATTTAAATTTAATTCAAAGAGTACGGCTAGTAAGTTAACGTATAGAAAAGAAAATGATGAAACAATAATGGCATTGAATAGAGATTTAATGAATGAGAAATGGCAGGATGTATTTAGTGAAAATGATATAAATAAAGCCTACGAAAAGTTTATAAATAAAATAATATATTATTATAATAAAAATATACCATTAATACAATTGAAACGTAAAAGAAAAGGTATAAAAAATCCATGGATTACAAAAGGAATTTTTAATTCTATAAAAACTCGTAATAAATTATATAAAAATTATATGCGGAAACCAATTGAAAGAAATCATAACTTGTATAAACAGTATCGCAATAGGCTCACTAGTTTAATTCGAACTTCTAAGAAAATGTACTATTCTGATGAATTGAAAAAAGCCAAAGGGGATATGAATTTAACTTGGAAAGTTATTAAGGAATTAATTAATAAAAATAAACAGCATAGTAAAATTGATTCTCTTAATATCAATGGCCAGGAAATTGTTGATTCATTTGATATTGCACAAGAGTTTAATAATGTTTTTTATTAATGTTGGGCCTGATTTAGCCTCAAAAATACACTCTGATAATAATAATTTTTCTCAATATTTATTTGATCCTACTCCAAATACAATGTTTTTAAATCCTACAAATAAAGATGAAATTGTAAGGATTGTGAAAACGTTTCAATCAAAAACATATTTTGGATACGATGGAATTAGTATAAAATGTTTGAAACAAATAATTAATTATATTTTATCCCCTTTAGAATATATATTTAATTTGTCATTAATAAATGGAATTTGTCCTGATTCGTTAAAAATCGCGAAAGTGATCCCTGTCCATAAGAAAGATGATCGAACACAAAAAACTAATTATCGACCAATATCGCTACTCCCTGTTATTTCTAAAATTTTAGAAAAGATAATTTATACTAGATTAGATTCATTTTTATTAAAAAATAATATACTTAACTTATCCCAGTTTGGATTTAGGAAAAAAAAATTCAACTGATTTCGCAATTACTCAATTGTTAGATAAAATTATAGATTCATTATCCAATAAAGAACATGTTATTGAGAAGATATACCCACTGTTATAGGGAGGGAAGTAACACATTAGTGAGGTGTTAATTAGTCGGAAGTGAGTCACTTCCGATGACGACGTCACAAACAAAGGGGTGTTAATTAGTAGGAAATGCGTCATTGTGACTAGGTGTGAAAGGAAGTTAGTCACTACCGATGACTACATCAAGGTGTGTAATGGTCATATCCATTGTCTAATTAATGATGTGTCATACTTCCAATCCTACCTATATTCTTTAGGCTGTGATTGGCAGAGTAATTAATGAAGTGTGTTGTGATTGGTGGATGAATATCCAGTGTCTTATACATGATATGTCTTATTTCCAATCCTACCTATATTCTTTAGGCTGTGATTGGCTGAGTAATTAATGAAGTGTGTTGTGATTGGTGGATGAATATTTAGTATGCTGTGATTGGTTGATGGGAAAAGAGGGATGGTGCGTGGGGGTGAGTGGAGAAGGGTATTTATGGTGAGACAGTTGGTGGTGAAAGGTCATTCTTGAATCCTCTTTGGACCTGCAAAAATATGAAATAAGTTTACTGCACACTTTTCACTGAGTCCAAATAAAATCATGTTCCACATTAGATATGCTATAAATTTACAGGAACATGTTCCAGTTTGGTTACACTAGACCACGCACATATTTTTGGTGACAGATTCCATGAGAGTGTAGGATAAGAAATGTTCTCCATATTACCAACCTAACACCCATTCCCCTCTCCCATCTTTGTCTGATGGATATTACCCTTGCTTGCATAGACAAAGCTGGGAACAAGTAAAAGGAGTACAATGTAGCTGCTTCATTGTTTGATAGACCTGAACCCTGCATGCAATGACACAATAGAGGAAAGGAAGTTGGATACAATGCAACTTCACCTCCATCAATTATAACTATATTCCTCCCTAGTGTGGGTACATTGTCTGGGTGGATAGAGAGGAAGTAATACTTGACCTTCCCCCATTCAGTATCAGGGGTTAGGACATCCTCTCTGGGGGTGACAAAGCAAAGACACAATGATCAAGTTTGTGATGATGCATGCAGAGGAAGTTCTTTTGTGTATGCACTCTATTCACCAGAGGGTATGTGAGACACTGTCAGGAAGTCGTCATGTCCAACGAACCTTCGGAATAACGGACTGTAACCGATTAATTGAGGGTAGTAGCGATTTGCCCTTTTAAGGAGATATTTTCATCAAGTATTGATAGCACTTTCAAGATTATATAACTATCTAATGCAAAGCATTGTTTTTTTCTTCTTTTTTTCAAACTAACAATCAACAGGCAGACATGTTTCAAAATGGACGACACACACAAAATTGAAGGCAATTAGACAGTCATTTCTTCATTTATATTAGTTTATTATACATTACGTTACACCAATTACATAGGCAAATTTGAGTTATTACATTGTGAATCAGTTGATTTATTTGTTGATTATAATAATACAATACAGCTGTTTTTTTGTTTGTTAATACTAACAACTACTACAGATCGTCTTTCTATACATTTATTATTGTCAATACTGGCATATTTAGAGTAACTATACGATTGCAAAATGCTGAAGGGGTAGAACAAATACCGCAATTTAAATGTATAAGTTAATAGGTACTTGTTTGCAATCATTGGAAAAATATAGGCATATAGGTATAGCTTGAAAGACAGAATCAATTATAAATGTCTCAATATGAAGCGGCTTTCTTGGTTAAGTCATTACAAGTAGTTTAACGCATTATCAATCTGCTTCCTCCTCGCCATCTTCCTCTAGATCATCAGTTTGATGGAACAACGCATTGAATTTAAAATGATGTTTTGGTAACACTCTGCGTAAGGCTTTGTCAAGACCCATGCCTTTATTTATCTTCCCTTGGACTTCATCAACTACTTCTTCATGAGTTATGTCATCTTTAAGATGAAAATAGCTGAATAGAAAATCTTTATAGGTATCAAAAAAAGCATCTCTTGACCACCCACATCGTTTTTACATCTGCCTTTTCCCTTGCATTCCCTTTACTCAAGCCTTCTTGTATGTACTTTTCATATTTCTCAGTCCATGCGTCATTTGTTGTTTCTTTGGCGTCGTCCAACCAATCTTGAAAAGCCGCATTGTCTTCTAGATCAGAACTGTATTCAGTGTCTCCTTCACTTTGTGACGAGGTATCGTCTCCATCAGAGTCGTTATGTTCACTATCGATAGATTCGCTATCCAAGGCTCCCGCATTGATCATCGTATCCTCGGTAAACCGTTTTTTTTGACAACCTTCATTGTACATTTCATGTTCATTATTATCCATTGTAGACCCCTCTTCTGCATGGATAGTTTCAGTGTGTCTTGTCAAATTATATATTATATTATCGTCGAAGAAAACCTTGCAAGCAAGGTTTAGTATACACGAGTTAGTTCGAGTATACTTCTTCGACGATAATGGCAAACATGTTTGAACATGTCCTGATCCCCTTGTTGAGAATATCGAGTCTCAAATCACATTGAGGGTAATCATCCTTATTTATTATATGTAAAGTGATTTTCATTTAGTTTTGTAAAGCCGATCCAAGCTCGGGTCAATATTTCAAATATGTTTGAATTATTCTGACCCCTTTTCGAGCTGTCCCGAGTTGTTACGAGTTGCTCCGAGTTTACTCCGAGTTGCTCTGAGTTTACTCCGAGTTGCTCCGAATTTACTCCGAGTTGCTCCGAGTCGCTCCGAGTTTACTCCGAGTTACTCCGAGTTGTTCCGTGTTTACTCAGAGTTGCTCCGAGTTGTTCCGAGTTTACTCCGAGTTTACTCCGAGTTTACTCCGAGTTTCTCCGAGTTGTTCCGAGTTGCTCCGAGTTGTTCCGAGTTGTTCCAAATTGATACGAACCATATTACGACCTCTGCGAAAATCATTCTGTCTAGGTCAAGGTGAGTACACTTAGCAGTCGTGTGAGTGCCATGATCAATCATGCGAGTAGGGATGAGCACTCATACTAGCAAACAGTGACTTGACGGATTTCAAATCTAACTCGTCAATATATTAATGAATGACGTTGTTCATTCCTTGTTAATCACTAACATGCGTTCAAAGAGCAAACATTAATTTTACCTCATCGGTCAAAATGCATACCTGTCCACTGTGTCACAAAATGTTCAGCAGACAGTATAATTTGACAAGACACACTGAAACTATCCATGCAGAAGAGGGGTCTACAATGGATAATAATGAACATGAAATGTACAATGAAGGTTGTCATAAAAAAACGGTTTACCGAGGATACGATGATCAATGCGGGAGCCTTGGATAGCGAATCTATCGATAGTGAACATAACGACTCTGATGGAGACGATACCTCGTCACAAAGTGAAGGAGACACTTAATACAGTTCTGATCTAGAAGACAATGCGGCTTTTCAAGATTGGTTGGACGACGCCAAAGAAACAACAAATGACGCATGGACTGAGAAATATGAAAAGTACATACAAGAAGGCTTGAGTAAAGGGAATGCAAGGGAAAAGGCAGATGTAAAAACGATGTGGGTGGTCAAGAGATGCTTTTTTTGATACCTATAAAGATTTTCTATTCAGCTATTTTCATCTTAAAGATGACATAACTCATGAAGAAGTAGTTGATGAAGTCCAAGGGAAGATAAATAAAGGCATGGGTCTTGACAAAGCCTTACGCAGAGTGTTACCAAAACATCATTTTAAATTCAATGCGTTGTTCCATCAAACTGATGATCTAGAGGAAGATGGCGAGGAGGACGCAGATTGATAATGCGTTAAACTACTTGTAATGACTTAACCAAGAAAGCCGCTTCATATTGAGACATTTATAATTGATTCTGTCTTTCAAGCTATACCTATATGCCTATATTTTTCCAATGATTGCAAACAAGTACCTATTAACTTATACATTTAAATTGCGGTATTTGTTCTACCCCTTCAGCATTTTGCAATCGTATAGTTACTCTAAATATGCCAGTATTGACAATAATAAATGTATAGAAAGACGATCTGTAGTAGTTGTTAGTATTAACAAACAAAAAAACAGCTGTATTGTATTATTATAATCAACAAATAAATCAACTGATTCACAATGTAATAACTCAAATTTGCCTATGTAATTGGTGTAACGTAATGTATAATAAACTAATATAAATGAAGAAATGACTGTCTAATTGCCTTCAATTTTGTGTGTGTCGTCCATTTTGAAACATGTCTGCCTGTTGATTGTTAGTTTGAAAAAAAGAAGAAAAAAACAATGCTTTGCATTAAGATAGTTATATAATCTTGAAAGTGCTATCAATACTTGATGAAAATATCTCCTTAAAAGGGCAAATCGCTACTACCCTCAATTAATCGGTTACAGTCCGTTATTCCGAAGGTTCGTTGGACATGACGACTTCCTGACAGTGTCTCACATACCCTCTGGTGAATAGAGTGCATACACAAAAGAACTTCCTCTGCATGCATCATCACAAACTTGATCATTGTGTCTTTGCTTTGTCACCCCCAGAGAGGATGTCCTAACCCCTGATACTGAATGGGGGAAGGTCAAGTATTACTTCCTCTCTATCCACCCAGACAATGTACCCACACTAGGGAGGAATATAGTTATAATTGATGGAGGTGAAGTTGCATTGTATCCAACTTCCTTTCCTCTATTGTGTCATTGCATGCAGGGTTCAGGTCTATCAAACAATGAAGCAGCTACATTGTACTCCTTTTACTTGTTCCCAGCTTTGTCTATGCAAGCAAGGGTAATATCCATCAGACAAAGATGGGAGAGGGGAATGGGTGTTAGGTTGGTAATATGGAGAACATTTCTTATCCTACACTCTCATGGAATCTGTCACCAAAAATATGTGCGTGGTCTAGTGTAACCAAACTGGAACATGTTCCTGTAAATTTATAGCATATCTAATGTGGAACATGATTTTATTTGGACTCAGTGAAAAGTGTGCAGTAAACTTATTTCATATTTTTGCAGGTCCAAAGAGGATTCAAGAATGACCTTTCACCACCAACTGTCTCACCATAAATACCCTTCTCCACTCACCCCCACGCACCATCCCTCTTTTCCCATCAACCAATCACAGCATACTAAATATTCATCCACCAATCACAACACACTTCATTAATTACTCAGCTTGTTTGTTGTTGTTTGGTTTGGTGGCAATCAGTCAGTATGACTATTGTTGCCAATTGCTTTTCAATTCATTCATTCTTCATATATAAAAAAAAAATATATATATATATATATATATATATATATATTATAACATTTTATAATTCATCAACAATTTATTTATATGGCACCGCTTAAAGTATCGCGATATTTCTTTCTTTTTTTTCCTCCTGCCTTAACTAATACTTTTTATATTCAACAATATAAACATTTTCCTTTTCTCAATAACCTAAGCCCACCTCTCACATCGGGACTCCCGCCACATAATGTGGAAGTGGGCCTCTTAATAGTATAATAATGAAACGACCAATCACAGCCTAAAGAATATAGGTAGGATTGGAAATAAGACATATCATGTATAAGACACTGGATATTCATCCACCAATCACAACACACTTCATTAATTACTCTGCCAATCACAGCCTAAAGAATATAGGTAGGATTGGAAGTATGACACATCATTAATTAGACAATGGATATGACCATTACACACCTTGATGTAGTCATCGGTAGTGACTAACTTCCTTTCACACCTAGTCACAATGACGCATTTCCTACTAATTAACACCCCTTTGTTTGTGACGTCGTCATCGGAAGTGACTCACTTCCGACTAATTAACACCTCACTAATGTGTTACTTCCCTCCCTATAACAGTGGGTATATCTTCTCAATAACATGTTCTTTATTGGATAATGAATCTATAATTTTATCTAACAACTGAGTAATTGCGAAATCAGTTGAATTTTTTTTTCCTAAATCCAAACTGGGATAAGTTAAGTATATTATTTTTTAATAAAAATGAATCTAATCTAGTATAAATTATCTTTTCTAAAATTTTAGAAATAACAGGGAGTAGCGATATTGGTCGATAATTAGTTTTTTGTGTTCGATCATCTTTCTTATGGACAGGGATCACTTTCGCGATTTTTAACGAATCAGGACAAATTCCATTTATTAATGACAAATTAAATATATATTCTAAAGGGGATAAAATATAATTAATTATTTGTTTCAAACATTTTATACTAATTCCATCGTATCCAAAATATGTTTTTGATTGAAACGTTTTCACAATCCTTACAATTTCATCTTTATTTGTAGGATTTAAAAACATTGTATTTGGAGTAGGATCAAATAAATATTGAGAAAAATTATTATTATCAGAGTGTATTTTTGAGGCTAAATCAGGCCCAACATTAATAAAAAACATTATTAAACTCTTGTGCAATCACAGCCTAAAGAATATAGGTAGGATTGGAAATAAGACATATCATGTATAAGACACTGGATATTCATCCACCAATCACAACACACTTCATTAATTACTCTGCCAATCACAGCCTAAAGAATATAGGTAGGATTGGAAGTATGACACATCATTAATTAGACAATGGATATGACCATTACACACCTTGATGTAGTCATCGGTAGTGACTAACTTCCTTTCACACCTAGTCACAATGACGCATTTCCTACTAATTAACACCCCTTTGTTTGTGACGTCGTCATCGGAAGTGACTCACTTCCGACTAATTAACACCTCACTAATGTGTTACTTCCCTCCCTATAACAGTGGGTATATCTTCTTTATTGCTATATTTATGGACCTGAGCAAGGCCTTTGATACTATTAATCATAATATTTTATTTTATAAATTACACAATTATGGGATTAGGGGAATTGAATTATCTTGGTTGAAAGGTTATTTATTTAATCGGCAACAATTTGTTTTTATTGATGGTAAAAGTTCATCAATGCAAAATATTCAATGTGGAGTTCCTCAAGGATCCATACTGGGACCTTTGTTATTTTTGATTTATATAAATGATATTATTAACTCCTCTTCTGTTCCTTCTTTTATTATGTTTGCCGATGATACAAATGTTGTATTTTCTCATAATAATTTATTGGAACTCATTCATACTTTGAATTTAGAATTGATTAAAATTTCTTCCTGGTTTAAATGCAATAAGTTATCTTTGAATATTAATAAGACAAATTTTATACATTTTCAAACTTCATATTTGGATAATGAAACGCAATATAACATTAAGTTTGATGATTTATTATTAGAAAGTAAAACCCACATTAAATTCCTTGGTATTATTATCGATAAACATTTAACATGGAATCAACACGTTTGTTATATAACATCCCTCATAGCGAAAGGTATTGGTATACTTTATAAAACTAAATACTTACTTTTACAACATTCTCTTGTTATGTTGTATAATACTCTTATTTTACCGTATATTATTTATTGCAATATTGTTTGGGGAAATTGTAGTAAAACAAATCTTGATAAAATTGTTCTTTTACAAAAGAAAGCAGTCAGAATTTGTACTAAATCTTTATATTTAGCGCATACAGATAGTTTATTTTATCAATTGAATATTCTTAAAGTTTATGATATTAACACATTACAAATAGCGGTATTTATGTTTAAATACTTAACAAAATTACTTCCCCCTGTTTTTGATGATTATTTTGTTTTAAATGAAAATATACACTCTTATTTAACACGTACATGTCATAATATTCATCTGAATAACCCTAAAATAGTATTAGCTCATAAGTCAATACGACACCATGGGCCTGATATATGGAATACTTTGCCTGAATTTATAAAACAAATAACCTTTCTAAATTCATTTAAAAGAAGGATAAAAGATATTGTGCTGAATCAATATTTAAAATAAAATACAAAATTGATTTATAAGTTTCATTCCCTGTATAGTGTTATGATGGCAGTGAACTTGCGTTTTTGTAATTTAATGATATTTTGTATAATTGAATGAGTAATTTGTTAGATATTTTCATATTTTGTATAAATTAGGATATGGTTTTCAAGGGCTAGCGTGTACTTTAATTATTTGCACTTGCACCACTTCCTTCTCCTTACTTTCTTTTCTTTCTCTCTATCCCATATGTCATAGGTTGTATACATAATTTAAGCTTACATTAATTTTTCTTTGGGGAGTCACGCTATCAAGCTTGCAGCTTATTGTGACTTCCCATGCAACTTTCCTACTATACTGTATACTATTATGTTGTATAGTTATTCTTTATTTACTTATTTTGTATACAATTGTTTAATGTACTTAAGCACAATTGTGATATTCATGATTTGTATTATATGTTGTTAAATAATTGTTTTGTATTTATGTTATGTTTTGAAGTTGCAAAATAAATGAAATGAATGAAAAAAAATGAAAAAAGATTGAGTTCATAGGAAAAAAAACATTATGTAGTATAATCCCCACGGTCTGCAGTCCCTCCTTTTACGGGCAATTTACACGACGATCGAGCACATGGAATGATAATATGGAACGATGGTAACCATTACAGAATATTTAGTAATCAATCTACAAATTAAGGAATGCATGTGGGGGGAGGGGGGCACTCTGCCTTTTTATTGAACAACAACATACATCGGAAATAATATCGCTAGTGATATTCGTTTGTCTCGCAATGTATGATCTAATGTAGGCTATCGGTATTTATGCTTTTTTCACTTGACAAAGTGTAGCAGCGGCACACGAAACGTCGTGATCTTTTAGATTCCTAGTTGACCATACATTGCGAGACAAACGAATATCACTAGCGATATTATTTCCGATACTATATCCGCAATGAGTAATATATTTACTATTAACAACATACATGTAAAATGGTGCCACATGGCGGATAAATATAACTAATTCCTGGTAACTGCACGAACGCGCGGTATGTGGTTGCGGTTACCGTTAACTAGGTCGTGGGAAACTGGGAATGGAACATTTTTGCAAATACAATATCTCTCCCCTTCTATATAAAAAGGAATAGGTGGATAGATAGAAAGAAAAAGATATTAGAGCAATTCGAATAATTAGAAAAAACAGTTAAAAAGAGAGACCGAAAGAATGGGGAGAGCAAAAGAAACATTCACTAAATATCACAATGCTAATACTCATACAGTTACTATTCATAAACCTAACACGTTAACTTTAGCGATAGCAAGAGAAGAACAAGAGAGAGGGAGAGAGAGAGAGAGAGAGAAAGAACATTTCAAAGCATGAGAATCGTAAATTCCAAAGCCAGCAACTGGCAAATTACAGTGTGTGATCACTAAATTAAACTTATTCAAGCACAATAATATGGCTGAGTATGAATTAAAACAAACTGACTGAATGAATAAAAACATTATTAAAACGTACCGAAAACTTTTTAAAACCAATTATTGAAATAACATCTGTTTTATCATTATGTGAAAATATACAAAAGTCACGTGTACCCCAATAATTTGACCCCCCCCCCCCCCCCAAAAAAATCAAAAAAACATGAACAACAACAACACACATATATTATATGAAAATCTATGAACAAAACAATTATATAAGTTGTGCCCCCTAATCAATCCGAACGCGATGTATTGCAGACTTTGACGATATGCGCACGTGACCCATCGCAAGTTGTTGCAGGTGATCGCAACCGTCGTGTGCCCAAGGCCTACGTCGTTTACCTTTCAAGCATGGTGGAGTTATAACTATTAGTTTGAAATGTTATGATGCAGGTTTTGGTTACTAAAATTCAGTTTGACTAAAAACTGTACTCTCTTTACTAGAACTCAACTATCCCTTTAATCAATATCAAACTTATCAAATCCAGACAGATGGTCGCCGATTTTCAGAATAGCTGACAGAAATGTAGATTTGTATTGAGTTTTGTTATAGAGAGTACAGTTGTGGTCAAACTGAGATTTAGTAACCAAAACCTGCACTGTTATATTACAAACTAATAGTTATAACTCCACCATGCTCGAAAGGTATATACAAAATTACAAACGACTAAGTAAAAAGCCTGTTATCATTTAAAAAAAAAAAAGATCCGTTAAAACTCAAGAGAGCGCTTTCTAAAAACTTATTGGTTTCAACCATTTTTAATTTAAAAAATTGTGCATGTGATGTTTTGTTAAAATAATGATTAAATAGAGAGATCATCAACAACTATTTAAAAACATCTTTTGTACATTTTGAAAAGTGTAAGCATTTTCAAAGGCTGGTTCAAAATTATTTGAATTTTATTTATATTTAGTTATATAGTGAGATATCGATTGCATGTCGAAGAGTTTACATTAGCGCTCTAAATTCCCAGGAATAAAACATAAGTTTGCGAAGATCAGCCGATCAGAAGTCTTGCATGTAAGTGCCATAATCTGATAATCATGTTAAAGGAGGGGTTCGGACGATTTCCAGCATTTACCAATCAAAGAAGCAATATTTTTTCAACATATTGCCTTTGTCCCGACGAAAAAAGACCAACTGGATCATTCACAATCACTTTGGGACTAAATAAGGTAACAGTTCTTGATCGAATCTGCCGCCAGTGGGATCTATCCCAGCATGCAATTTTCGTGACGTCGATGCCTCACTTTACTGCCAATACAAAGCAAAGTGAGGCTGGCGCGTCACGCGACCATGTGATAAAAATCGGAAGCGTACAGATAATAGACGATGAATATCAAAAATTGCAGGCACAAAACAATACAGTATAAATCATCCTGATAGGATATTTTTTTGATAAAAATATATTACCAATGAGTAATTTTTTTAGATTCTGGTACATTAATTTTGAAATCGTCCGAACCATCCCTTTAATTACGCTAGGTTGTTGTTCCAGCACTGCCAGGAACATCCAATATAGCACGTATTACAATTAAATAACAGGAAGGTGGTCAGGTTCCTGGAAAGATTGAGTTCAAATAACACGGATAAATTCTATAAAATAACATAATTATACAATGACACAATTCAGGGAGAGGGGGTGCAGGGGGCACGTACGTGCCCCACCCCTCCCCATTTCCCTTTCGTTGATACGTTGATTTATACTTTGAAGCATGATTTTCCATTGTGTTTATAATTTTGGGATCTTTATATCATTTTCTGCTTTATTTTCTCTGTTTGTCAACTCAAAGTGCCGCCCCCTCTTTTATAAGTTTCTATCGATCCGCCATTGATACATGTGAATCTAGATCATAAGGCTCTATATTTGTCTTTGTTTTCTTATGTTTCGTGTTTTGGGCCTGCGAAGGAAAACTTCCGTCCCAGTGTTTTCACATTATTATCACTTACTCACTTCCCTGTGTCTATAAAAGTCCAGTCAATATAGGGTCTTGACCTCGGCAAAATTGCAACATGGGAATTTTCTTCGGATTTCTGTTCGGGGAACTCCCCTGAACAACATAATCACAGTCCTAAGAAATCGAAGCTGGGGAAATTGGTTTAATTTGTATTATAAAGATAATTAGCTTGCAATTGCATATTTCTGAAATGTGGTCAGGGGTCATTTTCTATCTAGGAATAGTACAATATTGATAAAAACGATTATTGATCTAGGGTAATTTGGGGCAAGGAATCCATTTACGGTGCTCATTTGCAAGTACCATGTGGGCAAAACCATCAAATCCAAGATGGCTGCCCCTAATTTGCATATTTATGAATATTATTGGTTTTCAGTGGCTACAGCCTCTACCTCTTTTAATTCACGTTCTAAATATGTAGTAAAGATATTTCGGATTAGTTGCCACCTTTAATGCATATAATTTGCATAATTAGGTTATTTACCTAATTTGCATATTCCCCCAAATTGAGTATATCGAGAACCCGGAAATTAAAAATTACTAGTTATACCACTTTTCCAACGGTTTTTGGGGCCAATAGGACTAGGTCCATTTTTTAAATACTTGTTTCCTTAAAGGGATCTAGTAACTTTGTTGACATGTGCAAAAAGTGATGAATGGTTGGTGCAATGTATATTGTTGTTATCTCATATGTCCACAGGGTATTGTGTGAAAATTTCAAGTCAAATGGACATTGTATGGCCAAGTAATGAGCGAAAATGCAAAGTGATATTCAGTAACTCACTGCACTCACTTTGTACAGTATTGGCATATATTGGCATAACGTCATTTCCGACAATGGCCCAACATCATCTCATGACATGATGTTGGGCCATTGTCGGAAAATGACCTTATGCCAATATATCACAAAAATGACGTCGTGACGATGTTGGGCTGGCGGACATTTTAACCTCGAGCCAACGGCGATATGCCGACATCCGGCAACCAAATTCCGACATCGGCCCAACGTCAGGTGGCTAGCTGGGAATTAGTTAATTATCTTTATTTTGCAAATTAAACCACTTTCCCCAGCTTCGATTTCTTAGGACTTTTCGTATGTTGTTCAGGGGAGTTTCCTGAACGGAATTTCGAAGAAATTCCCATGTTGCAGTTTTGCCGAGGTTATTCCCTAATATTTGCTAGATTGACTGGACTATAATTGTGAACTCCGATTGTAAATGTGCCACGAAGTAACATAGTTTTTATCATTGTTAGTCCTAAATAACAATTTTGGGAAACCCATACCAAAAAACTTTGAAAATAATATTTTGTTTTTATACCCGAAATGCCGAAATATATTTATGTACATAATAGTAAAATGCAAGAAATAATCATAAATCATTTGCAAGGAAGAAATGATAGCGTCACTTTAAACAATGTTCAATGTTGACAAACATATATTAGACCGTGGACCGAGGCATGAAAAGGGGCTTATTTTTTGAATTCCGTAGTCCACCTCTGGAAAGTACTTTATGTTGTCCTAGTTATGTTCCAAACATGTATATGAACCCAAAATGCAATGTTCCCATTTGCAAAATTTGGGCGTTCAGGAATAACGGCTAAAAACAAAGAAATAGTTAAAATCGGTTGCTAGGGGCATATTTCTCCCTAGCAACGGTGATCTATTTACCACTTTAGCGGAACCTAAGTTTGTAGTAGGTATGTCCAATAAGGTTTTTGAAGCAGAAAGCAATGTTCTCATATTGAAAATTTAGCGATTGACTGGTAAACAGCTAAAAACAAAGAAATACTATAGTTAGATTTGGTTGCTATGGAAAAACTGCTCCTTAGCAACGTTGAAAATGTACCTCTAAATATACACTTTTCTCCGTTTTAGATGTATATGAATACAACATGTAATCTTCCCTCTTTAATAAAATCAATATTATGGATTGACAGCTGGACTTTGGTTGCTATGGACATATTTCTCCCTAGCAACGGTATTATGTAACTATACATTTTCTTTAAATACCCTAAATTGTTTATATTTTTTATGCAGCGAATAACTGACACCCATCCAGCCAACATGCATTATCTTAACCATCTACCTTGCCTGCTCCCACACACACACACACATACACACACCCACACACACACACACACACACACACACACACACACACACACACACACACACACACACACACACACACACACACACACACACACACACACACACACACACACACACACACACACACATATTTACATGGGCATACTTGTGGGCACTCGACTTGTGGGGTACTTTTGCTACTACAAGCTGGTACGTGGCCAGATTTCCAAAAAATGGATTAGGGAGTTCTGAATTGTAGGGGTTGGAGACAAGTATTTTCTCAAAGAGTATACCCTAGAGCTCAGGGGTTTGCTTGTCTCCAGAATTGAAAATTGGTTTCCTGGGAGATATATGGTTGCCATGGTAACCACTTCGTAAATTGTATATAAAATGACAATATTTCGAAAAATTATAATTTCAAGGCCATGATGAGTGAACTTTCTATTAAAAAAGATGTTTACAGATGTGGGAAAGATTCCCTAAAATGATTAGAGACTTTCATCAGGCAAGGTCAAAGGTAAAGGTCAAAGTTCACAGGTCAAAGTACAAAAATGAATGGAAAAAATCATGTTTTTGTACATTGTACAGATATCTTTCATCTTCAAATTAATTCGCACAATTGAAACTGCTGGAAACAAGTAATTATGCATATAATGTATTATTACGATTCCAAAGCTGTATTTTCTGTCATATAGGACCATTTTACAAGGGAGATATGACATTTTTACGGTAACAATGTAAATGCCGCGATATCGTGCAATGTACACATTACATGTGTTATCCTATGCAAAATGTATACAGTGCTACAAACATTTTGCTAGTCAAGTGGGATGTCTGGAAAAGTTGAACGATACGGTTATTCAGCAATATAAACTGGGAAATGACTTGTTGTTTACATAACTTAGGTATGCTGAATACGATAAGCCTTGTTTCCAAGTAAAATTTTTAGTTTTTGACCCCCTAATTTGCATAAACAAAATGGCCGCCGAAATTGTAATTTACAAATATTCTCATATCGTATGTCTGTTATCATGTAGAGATAGGAGTTACAAATTGAATATTTCTACCTATTTATTAATGATAGCCATGCAAATAATACAAACCTTATATCGGAGTAAGTGATATTTACTCTTACGAATATGGAAATTAGTGACTGGCATTAAAACAAATAATATTTTCGAAGGAACATTGTCAAAAAGACAGATGTGGGAAAGATGCTCTAAAATGATTAAAGACTTTTATCGCGCACGGTCAACAGTAAAGGTCAAAGTTTACAGGTCAAAGTACAAAAATTAATGGAAAAATCATGTTTTTGTACATTGTACATGTTGTACTGATATATTTCATCTTCAAATGAATTATCTAATTGAAACTGCCCTGCAAAGTGCAAAGCACACAGTACATGTGTTATCGTATTCAAAATATATACAGTAATACAAATTACTAGTCTAGTTGAATATCTGGAAAAGTTTAACGCTAAGGGAATTTAGAGAATATAAACTGGGGAAAAGACTTATTTTCAGCATAATTCAGGTACGATGAATACGATAAGCTTTATTTCCAAGATGATTTTCCAGTTGTTGACCACCTAATCTGTATAAACACAATGGCCACCAACATCGTAATTTCCAAATATTCTTGCATCATATACTATTTTCTGAGATACGAATAACAAATGAATATCTCTACCTATGTCGTATTATGAAAGTCAGATATAGTAAATCAGAGATTTAATATTCACTTTTATGAATAATTATGCAAATTAGTGACTAGCATTATACAAACCATAATTATAATTACATCAATATGTATCATTTGTATTCGGTAAGCGAGTTTAACACTGAAGAGTCTTTATTCTTTAAGTAAGGCTTTGACAACAAATAAAGGACATTTTTAAACCAATCAGAGTTATGAAACAATCACTATTAACGTTAATCCCCCCATTATCATTCAACAAAATGGCCACAAGATATTATGTTGAGACCTTTACGGTATAGTGGAACTTAAGCATTTCAAAGCTTTGTAATACATGTACAATGAAAATAAATCGTAAAAGGGATATTATACGTATGGATAATTTGAGAGTACAAAATTTTACAAATTATCGAGGTAACTATGAATATGAAAATCTTATGAAAAGTTTTTATCGCATCCAATAGAACGTTGTTAAAGTGTATTTACTTATGAATATTATTCGTTTGCAACTGGGCGAGGCATATTTTGCTTTGCTCATTTTCATATAATGAATATGTAAATTCAATAGTGAAGGAATAATTTCACTTATAAAAGAATCAACATTTCGAAATACTAATCACTAAATTGTATTTACTTAATTTGCATAAATGAACCTTAGTTATGTGCAATTATGCCACAACTCTACTCTATATAGAGGGAAAGGGTACAACTTTCATAATTATAGAGAACTACAGTGCGTTTTAAATGACATTATACACGTGTTTTACTATTTCCTTGCCATTGATATATCGATGTGCCACAGTAATATTGATCTGTCTGCTGCTTGACTGTACAAAGACGCAATACTATGATCCTATATAAATAAATATTAAGCAGTCTTTTTCTAAAATATGCGTAAAATTGAATAGCACGGTCCATTATCAGCGCACTATAATTTTCCATTCACCATTCATGTTTATGATTTATCAGGGTCATCAGTTGCATAATGCGACCGATGGTCACCTGATACTATCTGAAACATGTGTTTCCATATGCTGATTATATACTTTAATTGTCACCGGCGTCTCTGATGGAGTCTTTGAGGTGGAGGTATAATGCTTTGGAAAACAATGTTCATTGCTAAAATAAGCATTCATCGTAGAGCTGGTCCTGACAAGCAATTGGTGTGTTCCTCAATCAAAGAACAAAGCTGATAACCAATACAATATGGATATAAAGGTGCTGTAGAACAATATTGAAGTGGACCCACATCAGTCATTCTATACATTTAAGCACCAAAGACTATATTATATACCAGCAAACAGAAATAAATGAGGCAGGAACAATATCTAAAATGAGGCATGCCTCATGCGTAATGCGTCATCTATCTGCTGCGGTTATACCGTTGAGGAATAACGAACCTTCGGAATAACGAACCCGATTTTATTTTCGGATAAACAAACCTTCGGAATAACGAACCCGATTTAATTTTAGGAATAGCGAACCCTCGGAATAACAAACATTCTGAATAACGAACCTTTGAAATAACGAACCTTCGGAATAACGAACCTTCGGAATAACGAACCTTCAGAATAACCAAACCTTCGGAATAACGAACCTTCGGAATAACGAGCTGTAACCGTCTTGATGTACGAATAATTCTGAAATTATAGACTACAATGGACGTTTTAGTCAATTGAAAATGAAAATTGCATGTATGCATTATTTTGTTCATGTCTGTGCTACTTATCATCTAAAATGTTCTTGACATCATTTTGACAATCAGAGTTCGAAACAGAACTGCCTCTAGAGGTAGCTGGTAAAATGAATTTAGATAAATTATATAATACATTTTCTTTGTGTAATGACTGTCATGATATCTAGCGGCCAGTTTGTTTATATGCAAATAGAGGGTTTTGATTTATTGTGAGTGTTCGATATACTTCTGCAGTCTGATTGTTTTAGAAATGTCCTTATTCTTTTACCAAACTCTCATACTCGGCATTAAGACACTTCAGTGTGCGCTTCGAGTAACTTGAACCATAGACAACTAATCACTTAAAGGGGTAGTTTAGTTTTGGTAGAGAGGGCGCTGCACATCACAATTTTTTTGTGAGGTAATGAAAAACTGAGTGTCGAATTTGAGAGAACATGCAATTTTAATGGCAGAATAAACTTTATTTGGTCCAAATCGACCCAGAAACGGCTGAAATATCAATAAATATATCTGATCAAATAATTATTTGGGGCCCAAATAATTATGATGATTTTTAGAAAAAAAAAAAAAAATGCTTGCCACTTTTTTCAAAAATTTTCAAAAGCGTTTTTTAAATAGTTGTTGATGATCTCTCTATTTAATCATTATATCAATAAAACATCACAATGCATTAATTTTGTATGAAAAATGGTTTGAACCAATGTCTTTTTAAAAAGCGCCCTCTTGTGTTTTAATGGCTCTTTTTGAATGATAACAGGCTTTTTTACTTAGTCGTTTGTAATTTTGTATGACCTACTTCGAGAGCATGGTGGAGTATAACTATTAGTTTATAATGTTACTGTGCAGGGTTTTGGGCTACTAAAGTTCAGCCTTACCAAAAACTAAACTACCCCTTTAAAAGAGAACTAGTGACTCTCAGTTTTGAAATGTACAATAACTGGCAAATAGTATGATCAAAGCGGTATATTTTTTAACTGTGTTATTAATGTTGTGACAATGTCATGTTTAATGTGATGTTATATGGTCGAGTAGTGAGCGAAAAGGCAAAGTGAAATTCGCTATAGCATTGCACTGACGTTGTACACAGTTTTTAATATCAAGGGACATACTATAGTTATAAACCTTAACACTTTAATCATAAATATCTTCATAAAAAAAAAACTATAAAACTATATTCCATGCTTTTGTTGGTAATACGTATGAATACAATTAGGTATGTAAGACCCAAGTATTGTACATTTTGAGGGATTTTGACAATGTATACTGTAGATCCCTTCGAAAATGTAATTTTGTTTTAAGTGCCAGTCATTAATTTCCATATTCGTAAGAGTAAATATAACTTACTCCGATATAAGGTTTGTATTATTTGCATGACTATCATTAAATAGGTAGAAATAGTCAATTGTAACTCCTATCTCTTCATGATAACAGGCATGCGATATGAGAATGTTTGTAATCACAATTTCGGCGGCCTATTTTGTTTATGCAAAATTAGGGGGTCAAAAGCTAAAAAATTTCACTTGGAAACAAGGCTTATCGTATTCAGCATATCTAAGTTATGCTAAGAACAAATCATTTCCCAGTTTTATTGCTGAATAACCGTATAGTTCAACTTTTCCCGACATCCCACTTGACTAGCAAAATGTTTGTAGCACTGTATTACATTTTGCATATGATAACACATGTAATGTGTACATTGCCACTATATCACGGCAATATACAGAGGTTACCGGTTAAAGGGGGGGGCTGGGAGGGGTATAAGGGATGGATTTTTATTGTCTCCAAATTATGACATAACATTTACAATTGAATAACATTTTAAATAATACAAGTTTACATCTTAAGTGTACAAATCAGAGTGTAATTCACAAAAATTAAACACAATGGAGATTTAACAAAAAATAAAAAGAAGTAAAACAAGCTACTTCTCTCACCCCCCTCCCCCCCCCCCCCCCCCCCACCCTCCCCCGGAAATCTGCTCACATTCCTTAAAAAATAAATAAATAATACTTACCAAAATACATATTTAAATCAATACTTTTTAAATTCCTTTTTTTTTTTCAAGCTCACGGGAGAAACATCGCGTATAAGAGATCATTCTTTCAATCTTATTCTAATTTTACCGTTTCCGATTTTTGTAAATGTAGTCCTATTTTCCCATTTTAATTGCTATTCCTTTTTCCTGGGCCTTATAATCTAATAAACAGTTTCTGTATTTTATCAATATTAGGTAGAACACCCTCTCTTCTAAATAACAAATAAAATATATTTTGCCATAAATATTATGGTATTACAACATTTTATTCTATTTGAATTACCTGAACAATCCAACAAATATATCCCGCCAATTTAAGTCCTTTATTTCATCTAACTCAAAACGTTGTATCAAAGCTTGCCATGTCAATTTTACATTTAAACAAAACAAAAATAAATGCGAATATTGTTTCCCCTTTCCCCGTTTACAGTATGAACACAAGTTGTCTTCAACAAATCCAAATCTAAATAAATTATCTTTAGTGTAAATTGCCCCATGGAGTAACTTAAATTGAAACTCTCTCTGTTTCCCAATCATTAATGTTATTCTTGGTCTAAAAAAACATTCATACATTTCTTTATCTATAAAATTGAAATCATTTTGTCCATCTCTTATCTGTAAATCATATGACTTTTTGCAATTCTCTCTAATAAAATGATCATATATTTTTCTTGATGGTACATCCTTAAAACTTAATTTTTTATCCAAAAGATATAAATTAATATTATGAATTTATTAAGTCTACTTCACAAAATTGTATCAAACCTAAATCAATTTTCCAATCCCTCGGAATCGCATGATATATATCAATTATTGTAAGTAAATTGTCACCCTCTCATGACCAAGGTTCAAAAAGTATGCAACGGGTTTAACATGTCCATTATCCATAACATGGTTCAACATAACAATCCCTCGTTCATATAATTCTTTATCAAATACCATCTTATTTTTTTAATACATATATTCATAATTATTAAAAAAAATTGGATTCATACAACAATTAAAATGCCTTAAATTATCAATCTCTTTCCAAGCTTTCAACATTTCCAAATAAAAAGGTGGAATCTTCAACCTAAACTTCATCTTTTGCATTTCATAATCACATACAAAAATTAGCCTTCCTCCTACTGAACTTAAGCAATAATCAAAAAATAACTTCCATCCCAAATTTCTTTCTCCATGATAATAATCTTTTAACCCACATTATCCGCTGCGTTCTAACAAATATTTCAAAATTAATCATTTTTACTCCACCATAATTATAATTTTGATACATAATTGTTCTTTTTATACGATCCTTCCCTCCCCATATAAAATCAAACGATATTTCTCCACTTCTATATAAACCCATAAGGGAACAACAAGGAGAGATGAAACATAATTCAACTTTGTTAATGCATACGTTTTCAATAAATGTATTTTACCCATGATAGTCAAATCCCGTTGTTTCCACCAACCTAGAAGTATTTTTAATTTTACTTAATATTTCTTTATAGTTTAAATTGTCTTTTAATCTAAAATCGACCGAAAAATTCACACCTAAATTGTTTACTTCCTTTACAAATTGTCCAAATAAAGGCCCATCTGGTTTCCCAGTTTCCTCACCCATATACATAACATGTGTCTTTTCCTTATTAACTTTCAAACCACTTATTTTTCAAATTCTTCAAATATATATTGCAACCTTCTTATGGAGTCTAAATCTTTCAAAAAAATTGTCATATCATCTGCATACAATACTTGTCTTATTTCATGCTCCCCAAAATGTATCCCTTTAATTATTTTGTCCCTCCTTACTTCATGTGCCAATAATTCTATTGCAACCAAAAACAAATAGGGCGACAATGGATCACCTTGTCTGACCCCCCTTTCTATATCAAAATAACCAGTGGAATACCCCCCATTCATAATAAAATTTATACCATTATATAATATCTTCACCCAAGAACAAAACGAGTCACCAAAACCAAACAATTTTAGTACTTTCAATAAATATTGATGGGATACAGAATCAAAAGCTTTTTCAAAATCTACCGCAATCAGAAACCCCTGTCCTTGCTCCAATGAATGTTTAGAGTAAAATAATATATCCTCTATTAATCGAACCGCTTCCCCAATATTCCTGTCTTTTATATACCCCACCTGATCATAATGAATTATTTCATTTAAAACCTTTTTAATCCTAGTTGCTAAAACCTTCGATAATATGTTATAATCTACATGTAACAGTGTAACACACACACACACACACACACACACACACACACACACACACACGCACACACACCCACACACACACACACACACACACACACACACACACACACACGCGCACACACACACACACACACACACACACACACACACACACACACACACACATACAAACTAACACATTTTAACATATCATAGATGTTTACATTATATGAGACTAATTAACACACGCATACACACAAACACACCCATCATCCGTAATGCACACACAAACATGCACACACAAACACAGTTGTCTACCCCAACACACAAATCACACACACATCAACATAATAGATACTTGAGTTATCATCATTCGTTCATCAACAAAGTTGTTCAGCCATTTAAACAGGTTAAACAAATAATAGTATGACACATTCTTTACAAGTCATAGCAATGTTGCTTTATTGCATTAGAAGTGGTTGTACACCGTGCATTCATCTTTGGTCACCATAATAAGAGGCATGAAATAACTATGTAAAGGCATACTGTTTCTACTGCCAATTTTCTTTTAAATGTTGCTTTTCATTCACCTTGTAAGTGATCCACAACATTCAGTAATGCGGAAACTTCAATAATGTAAACATTGTTGTCTTTCACAATAAATTACTTATTAAACAAAAGCTTTGTCTTAACAAGAAATGGTTAAAGTCTGCTACATATCAAAACGACATATTACATTCTCTTGTCCTAAATGCTTGTTATGCATACACATGACTGTTCTGATTCCATTAAATTGTTTTAAAGTAATACAGTTCTAAATTATGTGTATATAGGACTACTATACGGAAATACACTTAAAACAGTGTACAATTTGGTACACAGGAAAACAAATAACATTGTGTCTAAATTTACAAACATTTCACTGTTTCCTGAAACAATGAATTTGTCTTATTAGACACAAAAAAATCAAACTCATCTTGTCAATTGGGACAATGATTTGTTATTTTGTTACCATTCTGTTAGCAACCACTGGAATTGGGACGGAAGGCTTTTGACCACAGTTATTCACGTTTTCCAAGCTCTGGCATTCCAGGTGGTTGCAATTTCCTTACTTTGTTACACTTTTCTCGTGTATTTGATTTGCCGAATAAATCAACATAATAATAACAAACAGGCACACACAAACACAATTTTAAAGGATTAGTTGAGTTTTGGTATAGAAGGCGCTACACAAAATAATTTGTTTGTGAGATAATGAAAAACTGAGTGTAAAATTTGAAAGAGCATACAATTTTAATGACAGAATAAACTTTATTTTATCAAAATCGTTTCAGAAATGGCTGAAATATCCATAAACATAACCATTATTTTGTAATAATTGTGGGGCCTCAAAATTATTCGATAATTTTGAACCAGTCGTAAATTTTTTTTTTATGGGAACTTCTATTAAAAAAGAGGTTTTTAAATACATGTAGTTGTTGATTATCTCTCTTTCTAATCACAATTTCAACAAAACATCACATGCACAATATTTTATTTTAAATAGTTGATACCAATGAGTATTAGAGAGCGCCCTCTTGAGTTTTAACGGCTCTTTAAAAAAAAATAATAACAGGCTTTTTACTTAGTCATTGTAATTTGTTTAATTCATGTTGGGCATGGTGGAGTTATAAATATTAGTTTGTAATGTAATGGTGTAGGTTTTGGTTACTAAAATTCAGTTTGACCAAAACTGTACTCTCTTTACCAAAACTCAACTATCCCTTTAATATAATAGATCACTTTAATTATATCCGTCTCATGACCATCCGCGCCAGGTTAGATGGTTGCGGTATGTTGGCCAGTCGCCAGGTGATGACAGCAACGAAGACGGGTCTGAAGTGGGGGTGCTTAAATCCATAGATCAAGGGATTGATGCCGCTTCCCATGCAGAGGATTACCAAGGTGTAGATGAAAGGCGCCTGACAGGATTCGACGGCGAAACACACGGTGAACGGGACGATACAGACGACGCACACGCACACGACCAGGAAGAGATTTTTAGTGATCTGTGCTTCCAGAGCGCGCGACCGTGCTGGGTGAACGACCACGGCCTTGCTGCTATTGACGACCTGAACGCAATGGCTGACGGACCGATGGTGGTCGTCGTGGATTTCTTGCTGTGGCGGTGACGATTCAAGGTACAGCGTGCGCACCGAATTCTCGTGCTCATTGAGTTCTTCGCGGGTAATCACGTTTATTGCCGCTGCCGCTCCTGCTGCTTCCTGCGCACATCTCGCGTGGTTTCTGACTAGGTCACTGAGATTAGGTGTCGAGTCGACGGGGTAGTTGGCGTCTGACTGACAATGAGGCGAAGTCGCACCCTTGTTTAAGCGCGTAGTCGCAGACCTTACGTGGCCCATCGATCGGGCGT
Organism: Echinarachnius parma; assembly: GCA_037951105.1. Taxonomy (NCBI): domain Eukaryota; kingdom Metazoa; phylum Echinodermata; class Echinoidea; order Clypeasteroida; family Echinarachniidae; genus Echinarachnius; species Echinarachnius parma. The sequence continues at coordinate 28,401 of JBAMJV010001736.1, forward strand.
GGCGTCTGACGAAGAGATACGTCTTCCAGTAGCAGCACATAGTGACAAGCAGTGCGATGAACAGCGTTGGGGCAATCAACATCTTAGAGAGGGGGAAGTTCTCGCTCCAGGCGCAGACGTGGTACGGCGCGAAGTACAGCAGCTCGATAGAACCCACCAGGCTGGGTATGCCGAACTCCAGGATAGGCACCAACCACGAAGCCACGATGAGGGCGGCGATCACGCTGGGCGGGAACACACGCTCGCACGTCGACCTTGGCTTGGTGACGATGAGGAAGCGATTGATGGCGATGTTTGCCACGGTGAGGATGCTGCAACCGAGACACGTGATCTCTAACATGGTCACCAGGGCGCAGAAGCTCGTGGAGGAGAGGAACATCTGGGTGGTGTCGTCTATCACGACCGTGGCGGCCTGGAAGGCAGCGAGAGACACATGAAGAGGTCGGCGACGGCGATGTTGACGACGAAGACGTTGATGCGCGTTTGCAGACGTCGACAGAGCAGCACGGCAATCAGCACCAGCAGGTTTCCCGCGATTCCGACGAGAGCTGTCAGTGACAACAGGAAGGCAACAATAACGCGCTGGGCGAAGTCGTCGATGCTGTATCTCTCCGGCGTGTCCGAGGATCGCAGTGCGCTAGTCGTCGACATCAGCCCCGTACTGGACAGCGATGGTGTCGCATTGTTGATAGAATAGGTGGCAACTGATGACCAGTTCATGATTCGATGAAGTTATATCGCTCGGATATCAAAGTAACAAAATAGTTACAAGGTGAAAAAAATACTAACAAGAAAATACAGTGATACTTTCATGTAACCGTTGGCGACAATTTTCAAAATTATCATGAGTCCCTCAGTCCAGTATAATTATTAGGTTATTGCGTTGACCACATTATTGTGACAAATATGAACTAGTTAGAAATTTGTACCAACTCAGTTTTATTTGGACGCACTGTGATGACGAGCATAGTTTGTATTGATCCTCCACCTCGCAACACATTCTCCAGCAAAGGACTGGAATCAGAATGAAACTGAAATGAACGTTGGTTCCTTTTTAGTCCGCGAGAAATCGAATCGAGTTATGATTAATTGTGACCAATATATTAATCTCATGTGAACATGACGAACGGGAAATTGTATAGACAGTTCCGTGTTTTCAGTGACTAACGACGTACATGTATATGCATTTTGTTCACTTCCATTATGTCGTTCTGACTTCCCAATCGATCACCAATATTCATTATCAAAACTTCTTTCAGTGGTATGAAAAGAGGTGATACAAATTTCATCTCAAAAACAATATTTCCATAATTCTAGTTTATAGAATTGATCAATTGACCCGGCATTTGTGCGGCAACGTAATAGTTACATCAGTTCACCATAAACTCTAAAACGATACTAATATCCACCCTCCAACACCTAACGTATCAAATAAGCCCTTTGATGCGAGGAAACTATGAAAACATCCACTGCGTGTGACCAATATAATGGCGCGGCTGCATGAGGACATAAATTAAATATGAATTGCTCTCCAGGAATACAGCTTCCACCATCATGAACTCATCATGAACTCATCATGAACCATCATGAACTCATGATCGTAATTATATAAAATTGATAAGATGGGATTTCTGACTCCAGACGTGAGACTGCGCAGTTTGTGTTTTTTTTAAATAGTTTTAAAACGTCACTAATACTACACGATGATAGTCATTCTTATAATAGCAAAGCATCAACAATTATTCAGATGTAAAATAATATGAATTATTGGCGAAGAAGAACGTTGTCCGTTGTCCCCCGGAGGAGGGGGGGGGGGGGGGGGGGGGGGGGGGCACTCATGTATAATGTAAGACGGGTATGTGCAGCTTAAAAGAACCCCGTTTTCACACCCGATCACAGCTCTAAAGATACCCGATTTTCAAAAATTGCCGCTCCATAGACCCCCGGAATGACTTGACTAGGTAGTTGAGTAGCGCCAAGTCCATTATTCTTCTTCTATTTCGGATCCATAGACCCCCGGAATGACTTGGCTATGTATTTGACTAGCGCGAAGTCCATTATTCTCTTCTAGTTCGGCTCCTTGGACCAACATTTGAGCCTTTTTTGAGGGTTTCCGTAGGTCTTTGGTAGCTCCAAGTCTATGTATTTTGTAGTTTTAGTCTGCTCCTTAGACCCCTTAACTCCCGTTTCAGGGTTTTTGTAGCTCCAAAGACCCAATATTTTGTGCTTGTAGTCAGCTCTTCAGACCCACATTTCAGAGTTCCGTGCGGCACACCCCCGTCAAAAAAAAAAATTCGAGTGCCCCTCCGGGGTTGTCCCCCTCCTTCACAAGTACCATGTATACTTTGGTGACTATGGTCAACATAATAATGACAATATGAAATTTAATGGAAACTAAACCATATTGCAAAACCAATAATAGTCACGTGGGGTATAGTCTGACTATTAGGGAGCTCGGGTCGCGCTCTTTGTATTTTTGTATTCTTCTCTCTGTTATAAGGAATGTGAATTTAGCGCCTTTTGGAAATAACCTCTGTATATGTTTAGGCTGGAATTCACAAGGTATATTGTTTGCACTAAAACCGTGGTTTTAATGGAGTGTTAAAGGGGACTTCCATACGAATTCAAGCTTCTAATGATTGAAAGACAGATATTCTAGGTCACTAAACACAATTTTGTATGAAACAAGTATGATTGTGGGTTCTTATAATTGGTTTTGAAATTCTAATGACACAAATTCGCGAGCGAGCTTGTTCTCTCTCACAATGCACCAATTTGTGACGTGCGAGATTCACTATTTCTCACTGCAGCGAATGTGTTCTTTTGATCGGACCAATACAATGCTCGATCATGAATAGTTTAGTCCACGCTGCGCCACTGACCGTGCCTTTGAGCATTACTGCATTGTTGAACCTTTTGAAAATACTTGCCTGCCCGATATTGTTAACACGTTTGGCTTTCATTGGAATTTGAATAGACACAAAGCTCTGTAAACGTGGTTATTGAATTTGCTGGCTGGCTCTGCATGACCGGCTATTATGAATGACACATGCAGTGATCACAATGCAGTGGCACCGGATTCAAGCCTATTCAAGAAATTGAGCAAAGTGAGGGTGCTACGTAAGGGTCTCATGATTGTGTGCGGTAAATTTAATTATTTCCTCAGAGTTAATGATATTAGAAAAATCTCTTAGAAATCAACCAAAGTGAGTCAAATCCTGAAAATATTGAAGCACATCCCTAGATTTATTTCCAATATACTGTATTTTGTTAACAAATCGTCCGGAATTCTCCTAAAGGCAATGAAACCCAAGCAAACTGTTGCTTTCATATAGTAGGCTTGAGGGGAAGTTTCTACAAGCTTTTAAGCAGGTTTGGTGAAAAGGGAACAATTTTAGATACCTAATAGCGAAAGTTTGAGCAGTTTTTGATGATCCAATCAATAATGATGATTTTTCAAAGTTTTGATCAAAATCTTGTTTGCTGCCCTCTTAATCGGCTCTTTGCCAAATCTGTGATGTCACATATGAACAACTCCCATTGGAACTGTACAACAAAACTTCACAAAATGTAACTTTTCATGAAAAAGCATCGTCCCTCTACTCTCATTCTCAGATATGTTAGAACTTCCTCAACTGGTCCAGTGAAATCCACACAAAATTAAAAAAAAATATGTGTACAAAGTCAGTGGAAGGTTGTTCTACTATGGCATCACAGATTTTTGGTAAATTGCCATCTAGAGTGGGTGGCAAACAAAACTTACCAAAATCATAACTTTTGAATTGAAAATCCAAATTTGCTCAAACTTTCACTATTGAGCTTCTAAAATTGTTCTCCTTTCATTCAATCCACATTAGTACTTGGGGAAACTTCCCCTTTAAGGGCCAAACATATGGGCGTTGACTGCATTTTGGAGTATGATTGTTTTACTTGGTACACATATTCCTTGGATCAAAAGAAAACAATTCATCCAAAGAGACGCTCTGTAGCGGGATCGGGTCGAGTAGGCTCTGTGTGCGGAGGGCTTTAAGGCTAATGAATCGGAGATAGGCGCCGCATTATTGTGCCAAAATTGGCACGGG